>JARHVA010000217.1:0-315000 GCA_037957365.1 Torreya grandis
TTGGGAATGATAATACTTTAGCATCATCAGTAGGACAACTCATAGTAGGTTCAAGACTAAGATAAATAGTTGTAAGACAAGGTCTCAATGTAGGCTATTGTAATGTGGTTGACATATTAGGGATCATGCTCAAAATATCATATAATTTAGTGAACTGATATGGTCTAGTCATGTCATGATCAAGAAACATACTTCGAAGAGGCTCAAAAGTGACTAAACGAGAAGTAGTTGGTATTTTCTCCATCATAGACTTGTGAACATAAAAGGAAGAAGAAATAATGTCATGTAAGGTAGAAGGATAAGTAAATACATCAATATAATTGATAGTATGTAAATGTAAAGAATGATGTAAGGAAAAAATGATATCAAAGTATTTGTGTATCTTTATATTGAGTAAAACTAGCTAAATAGTGATCAGTTAATGAATATCCATCATCATAATCAGGGGTATGAATATCAATAGTACAAGGATAAATGATTTTATCAGTTGATGAAGGATGTATAATGGGTTATTTTGGTATCACTATGGAAGAAATATTTTTTTCCATTATCTTTTTACAATACCTAGGTCATAAAGGAGATAATTGAGTAATTATGTGGGAAGGGTGATCATAAGTATTTATTTTCAAACTGATATCATTAGGTTCATCAACATAATAATCTAATAGGTTAGGTGATATATTTCCTATAAGTTCAAGGTGTCCATTATAACCTCTATTAGAATTAATGGTATAATTAAATTTTTGGACTCACAAAAATGAAGACTAGGTAAAGTTTCAAGGGTGGGTATTTTGAAAACACCATGTTCTTTAAATTATTCAAAATTCTATGGGTCTGTATCTCCTTGAATATTTTATATAACATCATTTTGAATAAATTGAATGCATTGACATGATTATGAGTTTATATCTCTCATGTGATGTGTCTAAGGTCGATCAAGTAAAATGTTATATATTAATGGGAAGTTTAATATGATGACTTTAATAAGAACTGTGATAGGAAGAACCATGATAAGAATCCAAACACAACGTAGAGTAATTTATCTTTTATCATAGCCTTGACACATAATTTGGGTAGATTTAAGGTTACATTATGAGTATCCAAATTTTTTAATGAAGTCAAGGGATGTGACACAAATGCCTTATTCTTCATCAATTAAAGCACACTTGACTTGGATAACACCAACATGGACACTAGTGAACAAGAGAGGATAATCTATATGAATTAACATTTCATCAGGAATCATTGAAACAATGGTAAATTTGAGTGAGAGAGAATTATCTACAATTTTTTAAATGTGTATATAAATTTCCTCATATTGTTGAAGAATACTATCTTGTAACCTAGATAAAGTTGCTTCTTGCCCCATTGTTGGAGGTCAAGGGATGTTTATTTCAAATAAGAGTTAAATTAAGTGATTGTGATGATGAGGGGAAGTCCTCATTAGTTCTATAAAAATAATTTGAGATGGGAGGAATGAAATTGTAGTTATAGGTTCCATTCATCATATCAAATTAGAACTATATTAGCTAAAGGGGCATAATGCTGAAACAAGTACATGAAAGAAGTAAAAGTGAACTTAAATTGATGATGATTGAAAGGATTGTGTTTTGACTTGGCTAGTATAGGTTGGCTAGGTGATTCAAAATACATTGAGGTTGTTGATTCAATTTGTGGCATGGATAGGTTAACAACAAACTCCCTTGAGGTGGTTGATGTGATGAGTATATATATATATATATAGGTATATGAGTAGATTGATTCATGATATTTGAAGTAACTAGTTTTGAGTGAGAAGAGGTTGATGATATTAGATTAACAAATGTTGTGGTGTTAAAAGAAGGATACGTATCAAGTTGTATCATTATATTTGATATAATTTAGATAGATGGTAAGGGAAAAAAGTGTGTTTCTACATATTCTATATCCATGAAGTGAGATGGATAAGTATCTTAAACAATATAGAAAGTAATAAAATTATTATATTTAGAATGTGGATAAGGATCAATATATGATAATACGTACCTCAAATTGTTCATGTTGACTACATTTTCAACATTGGTTAGATAATTAGGGTCAACTAAATGTCTCCAAAACATTGGAGGTAGGATTTTGAATAATATTAGATTAGCAATTGGGAAGTGGATATTTATAAATAGTCAGGTGAGTGTTAACTTGATTAAGAACTTCATGCTTGACTTGGAATCATGAGATTTAGCTACCTTTTCATATGATTATTGATGATTGTGTATCATGGTTTCATGATAAAAGTTGGGACAAATGAGAAATTCAAGAACAAAGTTCCTAAGTTACATATAGGTTTCATGAGAATGTCCCCAGCATGCATGACACTAAAATAATTTATGTGGATCATACCAATGTTTAGTATGGAGAGTATGAGAAAGTTATCATGTTGAAGGTTTACGAATACATTTTTAGATTTACACACACAATATAAATAGGTTGGTGAGCATCCACATTATTCATGTAGGAAGATGTGAAAGAAGAACACTAAAAGGGAGTATTCATGAATTATGAAGAAAGAGTTGCATCATTAGATCCAATTGAAATAATAACATGGAAGGTGTGTATAGAATCATCGGTATCTAGAACACCATCATTGGTAGCATGTTTATTTTTATATCTCATAAGCATAAAAATATTAGGAAGTTGAGAAGGTTCAAATTGTTTTATTAGGAAGTCCTGACATTTATCTTGATCAAGGGATTCTTAAAAATATTTTGGAGAGAAAGTCCTAATGTAGTATTAAAGTTTGAGATGAAGAGCATTAGTGAAAAAATGGAAGAGGTTATCTTCTAACATGTTGTGTTCCACTTTTTAAGATAAGAATTTCCACATTTTAATGAAAACTTGGGTAGTCTTAGATTGTACCTATTTAAACTTAATGCTATGAGTTAAGCTATTTTCAGGTAGATCATTGGTTTGAAATTCTTGAACTAATTCATTGACTAAGTCTTGTAAACTAGAGATAGTGTTAGACTTAAGTTTATTAGACCAGTCTAGGGCATCATTTAAAATGGTTTTAGCTAGAAATTTGGTAGTGACAAAGATATTTTTCTTAATCCAATATTTATAAAGGTTTCCAAAGGCTTTTAAATGCAATATAGGATTGGTAGATCCATGATAGGTTATAGTAGGAGTAATACCACTTATGTATATGTTTGAAATTTTAGATATTAATGGTTTGTTTTTAATATGTTTGATGAATTTGTTAAGGAGTGGTGGTTGAGGAATAAGATTACCTTGTACATCTCTGGGGGGTGTTTGAGAGGGTGCATTTAGTTTTTTCACTCCCATGAATTTGTAATTGAAAAATTTGATTTTGCATTTACATCATTTGATTAACATAATTGGTTTGGAAGGTATCCATTTGATTCATGGCTTACAATAATATTTGGTTAATGTTTATGGATTGAGATGCACTAGTAGTAGTGGCTTTAGATGCATTAATAGTAATATTGATTTGAGTATTACTATGGATGCTTTGAGTGGACCCAATAGAATAATGACCTATCATAGTATTGGATATATTAGGTATGGTAAAATAGGAAGTAATAGAGAAATCTATGTATTTATTTACCCCAAATATTATAAAAAAACTATGTGGTGGTGAAGAAGGGAATCTTGTGTGGGGTCACATCATGAATTTATATATTACCATGGGATTCTTGCCCCTATGCTAAGGGTTTTAATTGATTAAAAGGATTGGTTCAAAAATATATTCAAGATCACTTTAATCCTCTATAATAGGCATGTGTCGAGGATAGTTAAATGGATTAAGGGTTTTATAAGGGGGTGGACCATAAAATTTGGTTTTAGTGGCTACATGAACATTACTTACATCTAATTTTTTTACATAAGTATAATGTAATTGATATTAAGAACTTTATGGAATTAATCAAATCCATCATATTGTGTTTTATTCTTTGTTTAAATTTATCAAAAATAAACTACATGATGGAGAGTGTGAACTGAATGAATTAATAACTCAGTAAGTAAAAAATGTAGTGTATCGATAGTGCTCTAAGTAGTTATGTAGATAGAAATGTGAAGGATATACTATATTGAGTCTATTCACTATAGTTATTAAAGGGATATAATTATCATAAAAAATGACTAGAAAATGTATTATATCAACTGTGTTTAATGTAATTACATAGACAAAAATCTAAGGATAAAACTATATCGAGCCTAGTCAATGTAGTAAAATTTAGCCAATATCACTAACAAGAAATGTACTATATTAATCCTTGTCAATGTAGCCACACATAATAACACGTAAGGATAAAACTATATTAATCTTAGATGATGTATTAAAATCTATGAAAATCTTAACTATATTAGTAATAAGAAATGTACTATATCAAACCTAGTCAATGTAGCTACACATACTAATAGGTAAGGATAAAACTTTATCAGTCATGGTAAATGTAGTAAAATATGTAAAAAATTTAATAGTATAATTAACAAGAAATATACTATATCAATCCTAGTTGATGTAGCTACATAGACTAACAGGTAAGGATAAAATATATCAAGCCTAGTTAAAGTAGTAGAATATGGAAAAATTTAATAGTATAATGAATAATGTGTGTGTCCTAGCCAATAAAGTTTGATAAATAGAGGCAGGACTAAATGTAAATGTAGTGGATAATATCAAACTAGGTTGATATAGTCTATTCACACACATATAACTAGAACAATGCTAGCTAATAAAGTTTTTGATAAAAAAATATAGTAATAAATAATAAATTCTAAATTTAACTATTTATACTAACTATTTATCTAAAATGAAGATCAAGTAGATGTAATAAAAGGATGTGACTAATTTTTAGGCTCTTAATGATATTTGCATTTCTATTGGATAGTGTCAGTCTAATATTTCAAATCACTAACAATGAAGGAAGTATTATTCCCGTAGCCCACTAAACCTAATTTTAAGGATAAGATAAGAGTAATTTCCTAGTGCCAACCACTAACTGGTGCACTATAGAATCAGATAGATTAATGGATTATTAAGGTTCAATAAAAAGGGGAATCTTGGTCATTTCCTAAATACTGTGAGGTACATGGAAACTAAATTCCATGTTTATCTTTGTACTATGGCTATTAGTATTTGGGAAATTATTCACATCATAATGTTTATAAATAATAGACAAAGATTGTAAGCATAAAATTGTATGGCCCTTCTTGTTACTAGCTAAGTAGTTTAGAAATTTCTAGAACATAATTTCTATATAAATCCAAAAAAAAAAAAAAAAGGTCAAAAAACATTTTTCAATTTTTAATGAATGGAAATAAACATCTAGTCAACTTGAAAGGAAATGTTTGATTACTTACTAAAAAGGAAGAGAAAATACCTTGCTTGTGCTGAAAATGAAAGGATACAAAACTATATTAATGTAGGATAATGTATTTTTTTAGAGAATACAAACAGGGTAAAGTGGACCAGATCAAGAAATATAGTTTACTGGCAACAAATATAAGCATAAAACTATATCGATCAAGGTTGATATAGTCTGACAGGGAAGAAAATGAATTTCTAACTATATCAAACTGGGTTGATATAATTAGTTGTGTAAAATTAAATTTTATAGAATGTAAAATTTGATTTAAAATTTACTTAATTGAATTGACTTTAAAGTAAAATTATATTAGATGGGGTCAATATAGTATGGTAGAAAATTCCCTAAAATATATAATTATATGGACTGTGGTCAATGTAGTTAGTTGGTTAAAAATAAAATAGATCTGAATGTCAAAATTTAATCATTCTACATCAAAGTATCCTACTATAAAAACATATAAATAATAATGTATCGATATGCATTGATGTGGTTTCCTAAAAATTACATAAAAATTAGATAGGATTGATCTAGTCAATGTAGTTTTAAAAATACTAAAAAATAGATTAGTTAAATAAAACTAGATCAATCCTGGTTGATATAGATGTTTGGCTAAAAAATAAATGCATAAATTAAATCTAATCAAGTTGCATTGATGTATCTTATTGAAATAAACAAATAATTAAAAATTTATTGACCCACATTAATGAATTTTTCTTGAAAATGCACAAAACTTAGATTGGATAGAAATGCATCAATGTAGCATGCTAAAAAAATCTAGAAAAATAAATATGTATCGACATGCATTGATATATTTTTTTGAAGGAGAAAAATCAATGCACATTAGGTTCACTAGAATTTATACAATGAACTAAGATCCATTTGTGGTTTATCCTATCTAATACTTGGAGAAGGTAAATACAATAGAGCCCAATGGTACTTAGTTATATTAGGTCATGGCTAAAGGGATCTGCTAAACCTAGCTAGAATATCACTTATTAAAAAACACCAATTAAGAGGGTTCTAAAGCTTTTAGGAATTTAATATAATGGAATAAACTTAACTAGATCTTTTACTATTAATCTAATCAAGTATTTTCAATCTAGAAATACAAATAAAGGGGGATGATTAAAAAAAAAAGGGGTAATAAAACATAGTAGGTAAATAGGGGCCTAGGTTACCTAAAGTGGGAAATGATAAGTTTGAAAAATCTATAGCTAGACTATGTAAAAGTTTATATTAGATTCAAACAAGGAGTTATACATTCATTTAAGGTATTAACTATGCAATATCTATCTATCAAATGAAAAAGTTAGCATTAAAAAAACTTACCTTGAATAAACATGTTGAGACTCAATCTCCCCCTTGGCCAATGGTGTTTTACAGGAGATTGTTATGGATATAAATATCACAATGGTTGAATCAAAATATAAGATAAAAGGATTCCTATTTGAAAGGAATACGATATCATGGAAATAATTCCTTGTAATAAAACCTTGAGAGGAAAATATGCAATCTAATTTAAACTTGATACAAAATTATAAGGAAACACATATAACTAAAAAATAATAGCATACCATAACAATTAATTTACATGGGGAAAATCCTTTCATAATAAAAACCCCACACTCCAAATTAGATCAATGTATTATTTACAATCAACATGATTATATTGCATACTTGCATAACAACCTTCATAGGAGCATCACCAGTTATACACCTAGGAAATGAACTGGTTGAGAGATTTAGTTCCTTTGCACAAATATCAAGCTTACAAATATTAACTACAAGCTTACTTGCTTCATACAATCTTCTCATATGCTTCATACAATTACAAAGGATAATGAATTACTTATAGAAATTTACAAAGAAGATGATAAATAAGGAAACCTTATGAGCAAGGCAAGAAAATGCACCACCCTTCAGTGACATCACTATTTATGAATAGTGGAATTATTTTAGTCTTGTGAAAATTTAAAAAGTGGATCCTCCACTTGTGACAAATCATCCTCCAATTTTCATATGCTTCCAAAATTATGCTCCCACTCTCACATGTGCCTCCAATCTAGAATAGTAACTTGTTCCCCACTATCCCATGTGTACACACATGCTTCTAAGAAATTATCCATCATATTTTTGACTTATCCTCCTCTCAAGATCATGTTTACAACAAATTTGTATGCCCCATATCCATATTTGTCATTTTTCATCTATATCAAAATCACGTGCATCATAAAAGATAATAACTGTCTCTTAGTGGAGTGGTATGGCCCACTACACTCACATGCACTTACATCATATAAATTCCTTTGAAGGCCATGATAACTCATATATAAGACATATTAACACCTACATCACCACCTACATCACCTAACATATATCCTATATAGTAATTTCCAACTACCACTACCACCTCATCACATGGATAGTGACTCTAAATAGTATCTCATGAATAGTGACTTGTGAATAGTTTCCTGACTTGTCAAGGTTGAGACACCTCAATTACCAACATTATACGACTTTTTTAATACATTTCAAGACCCAAAAAAACCGTACCAACATGAAATTAAAAGCTAAAGGCCAAAAGGCCCATAGACTTTGAACACCATCTCAACTTCTCTATGCTCATGGATTTAGTCAATGAATCTGTAACATTCATCAAAGTCTCTATATTTATTAGTTTTATCCTACCATCCTCGACCATGTATCTCACAAAATGATATTATACATAAATATTTTTCATCCTGGCATGAAAATTTGGGTTATTTTTTGAGTAAATAACACTTTGACTATCACAATAAATTATCACTGCACCCTATTTCAACCCAATATCTGAACATAATATATTAATCTAAATAGGTTATTTATAGGCATGAGTAGCTTCCATATATTCTCATTTTTTAGTGGACAAAGTGACCATAACCTATCACTTACTCATCTAACTTATTACACCACCAAAGAAAGTAAACACATAAGCACTGGTGGATCAACTGCTATCAACATCACCTACCCAATCTAAATCCACATAACCATGAATGTCAAGAGGGTGATTGTCTCCAAAAATGTTACTATAATAACATAATGAATACTTTGAGGTACCCAAAAAATATATGAAGACCATTTTAATTACATCCCAATTAAATCTACCATTATCATACTTATAATGGGAAAGAACTCCCACTAATTGGGTAATGTCTGGTTTAGTACAAACCATAACATACATCAAACTTCCAAATGCACTATAGTAAAGCACCCTACTCATGTCTTCCATCTCTAATGGGGATTTAAGACATTTTTTAGAAAATAAATTTGTTCTAATAGAAAAAGGAACACATAATAGTTTGTGATCATACATGTTAAACCTATGCAAAATTAAATTCACATACTCTAACCAATCCATAGTCTCTCTCTCTCTCTCTCTCTCTCTCTCTCTCTCTCTCTCTCTCTCTCTCTCTATCTCTCTCTCTCTCTCTCTCTCTCTCTCTCTCTCTCTCTCTCTCTCTCTCTCTCTCTCTCTCTCTCTCTCTCTCTCTCTCTCTCTCTCTCTCTCTCTCTTCTCATATCCATCCCAAGAATGTGTCTCATAGAACCAATATATTTCATCTCAAATTTTTATAATATTTGAGATTTAAGCTCTCAAATCGAAACTTCCCATTGACAATAAACAATATATCATCAATGTATAAGGCAATAACTAGTTAATGATCACCATCAATTTATAATAAACACAATTATCAAATTTAGATTGATCAAACCCAAAAATAAATACATGATTATCAAATTTTTGGTACCAAATCCTAGGAATCTATTTGAGACCATACAAGGATTTATTTAACTTTCAAACCAAATTTATTTTACCTTTCACCATGTAGTACTTTGGTAGTGTCATATAAATATCCTCCTCTAAATCACCATGAAGGAAATCAATCTTCAAATCCATTTGCTCAATCTCTAAATCATAAGCTACTAAAATAGAAATAAATATTCTAATGGATGTCATTTTAGCAATAGGAGAAAATATCTCACTATAATCAACACATTCAACTTGAGAGTAACCTTTTGCAACCAACCAGCTTTGTAATTTTTAACACTATCATCTAAACCAATCTTTTTATTGAATACCCTTTTTCATCCAACTGGATTACATCCTTCAAGTAATGGTACAAGGTCCCATGTATTAGTATTGATTAAAGCTACCATTTATTATTCCAAATTAATCTTCCAAGAATCTGCATCATTCATACCCAAAGCTTATTCTTCAGATCTCAATTCATCAATGTTAGTACTCAAATCAAATATACTTCTCCAATCATCAAGAGAATACCTTTCTAGTGGTTGTCTACACCTTGTAGACCTTTAAACAAGTTGAGATGGAGGTTATTATTCATATAATTCCTCTTAAAAATATTTATATCTTGATGAGGTCTCCTCAAGTTCTTTTGTCATGGCCTCAAATCAACTTTCTCAGGCATAGGAGGAAGTTGAATCACTTCTTTATTTTTAGTTTAATCTAGCTTATGTATAATAGAAGTCTTAGTTTATATAAAATTTAAACTTCTAGAATATATTGCCTTTTGTGCTACCAGATCCCAAAACTTGTATCCTTTCACACCATAGCTATAATTGATGAAGATACATTTCACAACCTTATTCTCTAACTTTGTCTACTTTTACTTTGGAACATGTGCATATGCCTCACAACCAAAAACTCTAATATGTCTCAATGAAGTATTAAATCCAAACCATGCCTCTATAGACATTTTATAATTTTTTTTGAAGTAGTATACCTATTAACTAGGTAGCAATCAGTGGCTACATCTTTGACCCAATAATTTTGTTCTAGTCCAGCACCACTAAGCATACTCCTAGACTTTTCCATCAGTGTCTTATTTATTATTTTTGTAACTCCTTTATACTAAGGGTAATATCAAGTTTTATTTTATCTCTATATACCACAATATTTACCTAATTTTTCAAAAAGATTAGATCAAAATTCACGACCATAGGCAGTCCTCAAACCCTTAATTTTATTTCAAGTTTGTAACTCAACCATTACTTTAACCTCTTTAAAATGAATGAAAAATTTATATTTACTCTTTAGAAAATAAAATCATGTAATGATACTATAATCCTAAATAAATTAAAAATAATATGTGGATTGTGAAATTGAAGGAACATTAACAAGACCAAATACATTAGAATGAATAAGATCAAAAACACCACAAGATTTATGAAAACTTGAGTAAAACTAAACATGGTTTTATTTACCATAAATACAATGCTCAAAAAAATAAAATTTAATATTTTAATCTATCAAATCTTAATTTTTTTTATTCTTCAAGATCTTAAGACCTTTTTCTCTAATGTGGCCAAGTCTCTGGTGCCATAACTAAAAGAGTTTGCAAAACTCTTAACCAAGATCTCTCCAAGAATCCATTGCCACAACCATTATGCTAATGCATTTCTCATAGAAATAAGAAAATATCTATATATTTTTCATATAGATATTACAAGGATAAGATATTTATCTTCTCTCTTCCATTATGAGACACCATACCCTTGTATTTATAACAGGTTGGGGTAGGTGAAATAAACACATTTGGCAATGTGAAACCAAATAGTTACCAAATGAGTAGTTATATCATGTGGTCAAATCCACACCAAACTTGCACACTAATGTCCACATCCAAACCTAACATGTTGAAAATACAATTAAACATATGGGTGTGCAAATCTAAACCACACATGAGTATAACTAACCTAGGTTGAACATCCTTGGTTAACACCTAAGTTACCTAGGTTAAATACAAGTTACTCTTAACCTTATTATTTACTCTAATACCATCCCTTAAGATTACACTTGGGAGAGAAATAAAATAAAAAATAGTGTAAAACTCCTCAAAATATAGGTCTTGATAACTATGCCATGTTGTGTACCTATGTACAATGTCAAGAGAATCTAGTGAAGAAGCCAAGTGTCCTGATGGATGCCAATCCATCTCATCAAAATACATGGATGTCAATCATTGTAACTACCAAGTAAAATAGTAAAAGGTTTTGAATACAAGGATCAACTAGAATAAACACTAATCTCCAAAAGACTGGGTAGAATATGAAACCTGAGGAAGCATTACTAAACATCCCCCCTCAATGATAAACACTAGGTGAAAATACTTATAATATTTATACGAGTGGTTTGTATCCACTACTCAAACACCAAATAAGTTGCCACTATATGCAGTAGAATAAATCCATATCATGCTAAATGAGACTATCAAACTGTTGAAGAAGACAATATGACACTGGGATTCACTAGAATAGATACAATTAAGCTATGGGAGACTATCAACTATCAAAAAAGTGGTATCAAAAATACAAAAGAGAACACCAAATAAGGCCAACAAATGATGAGACATTATGCAATCCTCATATGGGTTCTGGCAAACAAAGTGCTTGAATAATATACCCATGTATAATAGAGAATCCAAACTCATTATTATGCTAAAAACATGAAAGTATACATGCACGCAAAAGATGTAAAAAACATAACTCTCAAAAGGTGGAAAAAAGAGAGAAAACTCATAAGAAAAAATCCCCCCCTATTTCAAACTATTTTTGCTTTCACATTCAAAAAGGAAATGAGAAACTAAGAGAAATGGTCTAGGGCTAGAAGATACCCAGATGAAGTCATGCGCACCATAATCCAGACATTGTGAGAACTCCTCTTTGGTTGTGGAGGATGACACCTGCAGAAGAAAGAGTCTAGAACAAGAAAATGGTTAGATGGCTAGAGAGTGGACTGTCAAGCGAAAGCTTGGTCCTAGAAGTGCAAAGACTTCTTGGAGGATGACAGACAACTGATTATTAAAAGAATGTCTGATAAAAAGCAGAATGATAAAAGACTAAAATTATTAAAGACTGAAATAGAAATAGAAGCAAATGCTTACCTAAATGCTGCTATTGGTCTGGTCATAGTCACTGACGTCGGTTAGGCTGTCGATGTCAGTTGTCAAGTCTGTTGATGTCAATTAGGCTACCGATGTCAGTTGGGGTAGTGGTCTCTTCAGCCAACATCAGTCGGGGCAGTAGTCTTTGGATGAGGTCTGGTTGGGTCTGGATTGGTTTATGGTCTGTGGACGGGTTTGAGAAGGAGTTTGGGCCTTGTTAATGGTCTATGCAAGGGTCTGGGCAGAGTTGCAAGGACAATGGATAGAGTGTATGTTTTGAAAAGGGGGATAGAGATGGTAAGGATATGGGAAGGCCTCTCAGCCTTTTCGAGAGGGAGTCAACTCTGGTCTAGCTGATAGTCTGGTCTGGGGGGTGATATTACTTGGAAGCAATAACTGAAAACATAATGAAAACATAGACAAAATACTTACTTGTGGCTTGTAAAAGGAGTGTTGCTGGTGCTTTTACCTGTTGTTGATGTAGAAGACTAATGTAGAGTCCCTACTGTTGCTGTAGCTAGTGTAGAAGCCCTGTGAGAGAGAGAGTGAGAGGTCTGGTGGATTGAAGATTGAAAGATTGGCTGATTGTTGAAGGTCGAAAGGTGGATGATTGAAGGTCCCAGGAGTGGATTGAAAGATTGGAAAAATGGATTGAAGATTACAAGAGCCGATCCGCATTTTGGACACAGAATGTAGTTTTGAAGGTAATCGATGCCGGCAATATCATCGACGTCAGTCGACAGTTGACCGACGTCGATGGCTAGAAGGTAGGAAAAAGGCTAAAAATAGCCTTTCATCTATTTTCCCAACTACTGGGTCAACGAGTCAGGGGAAGAAATAGTCGAAGGTGAATTAAAATGGATGAGAGGTTGAGTGGGAGGATGAAATGGGAGTCTAGGCATTAAAGACTTGGTCATGGGGTAGTGAAGGGAATCTAAGGAAGGGCATCCTAGGGTGGTGAGGTGTCAAGGATGAGATGGCAAGGGGAGAGAATTATTAATTTAAAATAAGATAATTATTTTAAATTAATAAGACATAGGCTAGGAGTGGTTAAGTGGACCAAGGGGACTAAGGGGGAGAGAAGGACCAAGCATTAGACATGATTTCGGTGTCTACATTTGCCCCTTTTTGTCTTGTTGGTTATTCTAGATGAACTGCAAGACAAAAATAGGAGTTGGTTGCCCTAGGTATGGGATAAGGTTGATTTTGTCCTGTTGGTTATTCGAATGAACTGCAAGACAAAAATGAATGAGTTGATTGCCTCGATTATGGGATGAGGTATTCCCCCTCAAAGCAGGAGTCGAGGAAAGGGAACCTAAAATCGGGTGCTAATTTGATATAAAGTGGATGGATATGGTGAAGATGGAGGTGAACACTGCAATAGTTGAGATTACATGCATACCACTTCACTAGATGGTCAGGTCAAATTGCCACAGGTCGAGGGTCGAGGAGTGCAAAAGTTGAAGTAACCGGGCCCCAGCATTTGGTCATAGCTGATCGGGTTATTCAATCTAAGCTGTAGCTCCAATGGTCATCGTGGTCCAAGTATCCCAGGCTCAGGAAGTGCTCTTAGAAACATGAAAATGTCATAAGTAGTGGGGATCAACTGGCTTGCGATCCTATAATTGTGAGGGTTGAAATGTGGTCTGCAGATAATTCTGCTAACCATTCATGAAGTAGCATACATGCAAAAACAACCAAGGCAATGTTGTCTTAGAAGTGGTCAGAGGTCAAAGGAGATAGTCGCGATCTCCAAGGTCATGAGGAGATAGTCACGATCTCTAAGGTCATTGGTCGAGGTGGGTTGAGATAGATGATCCATTAGATGGATGGATGAAAGAATGTGGCTGAGCTAACCTCAAAAGATGTCATGTGATCTGAGTGATGCCTACATAGCCCTTGTTAAAAGGGCCTTAGGCCAATGTAGTTCTCCCTGAAAGGGAGGAAGAGGGTTGGTTATGGATTGGTCTTGGTCGAGGTTAAGGTCATGGTCAAAGGGTAAAAGGGTTGGTCAAAGGTCAAAAGATGGTTTGTCCATCAGGGAGACGAACAAATGAGGGTGGTCGAGCTAACCTCAGAAGATGTCGTGTCAACTGAGTGCTACCTACATAGCCCCGGTCTTAGGGCCTCAGACCAATGTAGTTTAGACGAATGGTTAAAATGATTGATGATTGGTCTTGTTCATGATGAAATGATGAGAGAAAAAAAGGTTTATCCATCAAGTAGATGAACAAATGAGGGAGGTCAAGCTAACCCCAGAAGACGTCATGTCATCTGAGTACTGCCTACATAGCCCCG
The DNA here is from genome assembly GCA_037957365.1 of Torreya grandis. Taxonomy (NCBI): domain Eukaryota; kingdom Viridiplantae; phylum Streptophyta; class Pinopsida; order Cupressales; family Taxaceae; genus Torreya; species Torreya grandis. The sequence goes on from JARHVA010000217.1 coordinate 14,612, forward strand.
GTCTTAGGGCCTCAGACCAATGTAGTTCAGATGAAGAGGCAAAATGGTTGATGATTGGTCTTGGTCAGGTCAAGGTCATGTGTTGAAATGATGAGGATAAGATGATGTTACAGCCTTTTCCATATTGTGTGATGGTGTATTTTGTAACATTGGTTGAGGGGTCTTTCATTCCTAGCAATGTTCCATATTCGTGATGGATGTATGCTAAAAATGAATTGAGTCTATTTATGCGTCAGCAAGTAATGGTTTATGCTTAACATAAATTGTGTCTGGTCGATAATTTCCATGTGTATTGGTGTCCATAGAAACTATGTGAAATAGGCTAGGTCATGTTGGTGGTCTGAAAATGTTTGGGTTGGTTTGGGTTTGGTTGGAAAAATGATTTGGTTGGATGTGTGACCAAGATGTGTTAGAAGTGAAAGGTGCGTTGCTCTTTCATTGACATGGACTAGAATGATAGTATAGATAAGGGTTGTTAGAACCAAGAGCCCCGTTCATGCATTGTGTCATTGACCAGTGGGTTGTGTTAGAGAAGCAATCGAATCACTTGACGTTAAGTGAGCTCGAAATCCCTTGAGTATATTGGGGTGATAGGATTGATTATGAGAGATGGATGGAAGGGGGAACCCTTTTTTGGTAGGAACAACTTTGCCCCTTTTATAGGTGACCCTGAGAATGACTATAGACAAGTCCATGACTTTAAAGTTGTCAGTCAGTGTTTTTTTTTGAGGCAGACTGATCGATGCGAGAAGTCTGTGATGGGATGTTGTCTTGATTTGTGGTCATGTTGTGAAGCTGATCGATGTGGGAAGCTTCTGAGATAATGTTGTGTATGTAGCAAGAGTTAGGCATAGCCATCCTTTGAGGGAGTGGTCTATATTTTGCTTTATATGCTTTTGATGTGACTTTGGCCTAGCTGTCCTTCAAGGGAGCAGTCTAGTAAATACAATAATGATGATGCAGTTGTCCTTCAAGGGAGCAGTCTACACTTGAGATTTATATGACCTTGAAATATGCATCCCACTTTTATATTTTTGATTTTTTTTTGTTGACTGGACTCTTGGTCATGGATTTGACTATAGAGGTTTAGAGGGTTTTCCTTTTATTAGGACAAAGCATTCATGCTTGACAAAAGGGTTGACTAATGTTTGCAGGGTTGAGGGTTGAAAAGGAATAGGAATGACAATGACAGGGATTGCTCAAGGGATCAAGCTCAAGTTAAATGTCAAGTGAATAATTACTTGACTAACATTAGACTGGTCGAAGATACAAGGCATAAAGGGGCTCAAGTTCTGACAAAGTCCCTGACCCATGCTTGTGTTATGATGCAAGGTCCAAATCAATCAGGAGCAAACTTGCCCCATTTGCTTCGTTCCAAATTGGTCACATGTTGGTTGATGTTGAAGGAGTTGGTTGATGTTTGGTTGAGGTCAGGTTGAATGTTTGGTTGAGGTCGGTTGATATTTGGTCAATGTTTGGTTGAGGTTTAGGATTAAAAGAGTGATTGATATTTGGTCGAGACTAGGTTGAAAGGTTGGTCAAGGCTTAGATGAACGTTGAATTCCCCTAGCAGCTAGGGAGAATGTCTGGCAGATTAGTCAAGGTCAGTTGAGGCTTGGTGGTTAGATTGACTGTGTTGATGTCGAATAAGGGGGTTAAAGGCAGTAAAGGGACCATAGTCTGGCATGGAGATCCTGATTTAGGTGACGAGGTTTGAGAAGCATGGGTCAGTGTTGATGATTTGTTGAAGGGGTGGTCAAGAGGATCCTTGATGAGAAGGGTATCCTTTTTTAAGTGTTGATGAATGATAGCTTTAAGAGCGCAACAACGCTCAGTGTCATGTCTTGGTTTTTGATGATATTGACAAAATTTAGAGTTGTCAAACCAAGATGGTCTTGGTCTGGGAGTTGATGAGTGGGGCGGTGTTGAAGGTTTGTTGATAATATGGTCAAGAAGAAGGGTGTCTTTCTCTGAGCATTGGTGAACGACAACCTTGAGGGTACAACAATGCTCAGTGTCATGCCCAGGCATGTGATGATACGCACAAATTTGAGTGTCATCGAACTAGGGCGATTTTGGTCTAAGAGATTGATATGGTTTAAGAGGCAGGAGATTGATGTGAGAAGACTGCAACAATTGCCATAACAGCAAGGCATAAGAACCTGCTAATGGGTCTGTGCATTTTGTTGCAATGGGGGTCGATGACTTTTGTTTTGGAGGCGTAGGAGGCACTGGTCATTTTAGAGGAAATATATGTTTAGTGGGTAAAGGGGGTAATGGAGGTGATGTGCCTCTATGAGGTATGGGAGTAGGAAGCACCCCTATTAAGGTAGATGGATGCGGGCCCAAAATTGAAGGTAATGATGAAGGTGGGGGAGGAATTCTCCAGTGTGTCTTAGTGGTCTTCTTTAGTTTGGGGTGAGGTCCACTATTGTGCGAGGCAAGGTTAGATACAGGTTTGGGTTCAGATGTGGATGGAGGTGAGTGAAATGTAGCAATCTCAGGCAAAAGGCAAGAGGAAACCGTGACTGGGTCTGCCTTAGTCGAAGTGGGTGAGGAGTCAGTGTCTTCTCTTAGTGGAGAAGAGATCAGAGAATGTGGCCCTACAGTTGGATAGAGCATAGGAATGGTCATGGTCTCGATGTGTGGTCTAGGCGTGGGGAATGTATGATCCCCCATTGATGACAAGAAGGATGAGGGTGAGGCAGCTGGTGTGGGTGCCATCAAAGCATCCTCCAATATGAGAGAGGTCGAGGTAGATTCTCTCACATGTGAAAGAGGTGTGGATGAAGGATTATCCTCCATTGGTGGAGGCAAAATAAGAGAGGAAGGTTTCTCTACTCGTGGAGGACAAGTAGGAGAAGAAGGTTCTTCTACCTGTGGAGGAGGTTGGTCAGGGACAAGAGGCGAGACCATGTTGATCGTGCGTATATCATGCTCTTGGGAGCCATCGATCATGGTCTGAATGTTGTTTTGGCTAGGGGGATGGTTAGGAAAAGGTTGTTTGGAGATGTCTTGGTTTTGGTTGGCCAGAGCATTTGGGTTATCCAAGATAAGATCCCCCTTGTCTAGCATGTCTTAGATGATGTTTTTGATGGTTTGACAGTTGTCTGTATCATGGCCTTTGACACGGTGATAGTTGTAGAAGTTGTTCTCTCTGTACCATGCAGGGATAGGTGTTGAGGGGTCAAATTGAAGTGGTCAGATTTGAGGAAGATTAAGGACCCCTACTTGATGAGTTTATCCAAGACAGAGGCATATGACTCTCCAATTGGAGTGTATTGACGTTGTATGGATCATCATTGGAAGTGTTTATTGATGTAGTCTGATGTTGAAAATTGAGGTCGGTTGGTTGTTGTTAAAGATGATGGTCTAAAGATGACAGTGTTTCCCGACCCCTTAGACTAGGAGTGGGCAGAAGAAGGTTTGGACGAAGAAGGGTCATTAGATTTTGCATTGTTATTATGCAATTTGACCTTATTTTCATTGATGGCACAGAGTTCAAGCTTTCTTGCCATGGTGAAAGCTTCGTCAAAGGAGCAGAATGTCTAGACTCACAAGGTAGAGGAGATATGTTAGGCACACACCCGAGAGAAGAGCTCAATGAGCTCAGGTTGAGGCAAAGAAAAGGAGAGTTGGTTGATTAGGCCTCTCCAACAAGCAACGAAATCGGCTATTGATTCATCATCGAATTGTTTGATAGAGTTTAAGTCCGTGATGGAGACCTTTTTGGTGTTATTGATTGAAAAATGGTCAAGGAAGAGTTGGGCTAGTTGAGTAAAAGAAAAGAGGGAATGACTGGGAAGAGAGTTATACCAGTCAAGGGTGGCCCCCGAAAGTGACATGGGGAACGTGTGGAGTAATAACACATCATCGTGCGCTATGAGATAACAAGCATGTCTGAACGCTCGAAGATGTTGTTGTGGGTCCTCCTTACTCTGAAAGTGAGTAAATTTAGGGAGTTTCCACTGGTTAGGATAAGGTCAGATGGGCATAGAAGGATGAATGGATTTATTGTAGACTTGCTCATATGAAAGAGCATTGCTTGAACCAGAGATGGATGTCTCAAGGCTAGACATCTTGTCCATTAGCATCTTGATGAGATCAGCTGATGGATTGGCAGGTGGGGCACCCCCTAGGTTGTAGGGTACCTAGAAGGTGGTCGAAGAGGCGTATGACGTACTTGGTTGTGCTTGTGTAGGTGTAACATATGGGTAGTGCATCATAGGGATAGATGTCATGGTCAAAGGGGATTATGCCATGAATTTGGAGGACACAAGTTGACTAGATACCACCAAAGGTGTTTGAGTGGTGGCACTGGTAAAAGGATAGGTTGTCACTCCCACGTGTATAGGTGCAAGAGTGGGTGAGGTCGAGACAATCAAGTTTTGGTATGGTGTAGAACTTGGTTGAATTGCATGTGGTTGAGGGGGTAATGAAACACCGATGGAGGTAGGTTCAAAAATAGATGGGGAGGCCAAACTCTATGTATTGGCCATGGTTTGGTTAGTGGTTGAGGCAATAGGCTGAGTCATGATGGGTTGGGTAGCAGATGACATCGATGTCATTGTCGCTGCACCTGAAAGGTCCCGCATTTGGTTTCTTGCGAGATAGTGTTGGAGAGCCTTGATGTTGTGGTCAAGGAGTCTCTCAAAGTTTGGGTCCCCTTCAGGGACAATTAGATGTTGGTCAGGGGTAAGCTGGTTAGGAGTTCGTTCAGTCTCTGAATGATACTCCATTAGAGGGCTGGTTATGAAAGATGAAGGCGGAAGCGGTTGATACCTCGGGTGGTCAAAAGGAGTCTTGGTTTGACTACGTGTCAAAACCATTCAAGGAAAGAGGGGTTGGGTTCCAGAAACTGTGTTTTTAGTCTCAAAAAAATAGAATGGATGTTGGACAAAAAAAGGGTCAAGTTTTAAGGTTGTTGTTTTGGAAAAGAAAAATTGGACAGTGACCGACGTCAATTGAAAAACTGATGTCGGTGAGAAAAAGTGGCCAACGTCGGTCAGATAACTGATGTTGGTGGCTACCAACGTTAGCGGTAAAGCTGATGCCGGTGACTATGCTTTCTAGAAACTCAAAGAATTTGAAAGTTTTTGGAAAGAAGAAAATGTCCTCACTAGTTCAAAAAACCAGATAGGAACAAAAAAATAGATGGAGACAGGCAGAGCCTAAGCGTTAAATCCTAAGAATAAACTTTTAAAATCTTGTTGGCTTATGCCTTAGATGAGTGTTTGGAAAGTTGGCTTGTAGATCAGGTCATAGAAGAGGTAGTCTAAAGATGGTTTCAGGTCAATTTCGGTGCTCAAGAGTCTGTATTAGGTTTGGTATGTGGCCTGGTGCTAAGGAGCAAGCTCCCCTCACTTCACGAGCCTAGTGATAAGCTGGTCTCACTTAGCTAGTATATACATCCCCTAGAGATTATCCTCTGCCAGAGAATAGAGTGGGATTTCCCCTTGGTGGTGAAATTCAAGTGGGATTGTCGGGACGGGTAAGGTATCCACTGGGTGATGAAATCCCAGTCGGGCCTTGTCTCAGGTGAGTTAAGATGTTTGATTTGTGCAAGTGATTTGGATGTGTAACATAAGTGTGATTAATTCATGATGCGGTTTTTAATTACTAAATGTGTGGACTAAAGATGCAAGCAAGTAGAAATGAAATGCAATGTGTTTTAAGCCCAAAATTGAAGTGTGAGTTCGTATGAAGACAAGTTGGGAAAGGGTTGAAGAGTATGACTTTTGACTAGTCTAAGATCCAAGAAAAGAAAGAAGAGTCATTTTTAATCCTGCTTATGATGTCTTTTGGAAGAGAGAGAAGAAAGAGGTGAAAAGTAGAAACCTAATGCACCCTATATGAACAGAAAGAAAAGAACCCAAGGAAGACCCTAAGGTCCCACCGGGCGTGCCAGAATGTTTCAAACTATTTTTGCTTTCACATTCAAAAAGGAAATGAGAAACTAAGAGAAATGGTCTAGGGCTAGAAGATACCTAGATGAAGTCATGCACACCATAATCCAGACATTGTGAGAACTCCTCTTTGGTTGTGGAGGATGACACCTGCAGAAGAAAGAGTCTAGAATAAGAAAATGGTTAGATGGCTAGAGAGTGGACTGCCAAGTGAAAGCTTGGTCCTAGAACTGCAAAGACTTCTTAGAGGATGAAAGCCCACTGATTATTAAAATAATGTCTGATAAAAAGTAGAATGATAAAAGACTGAAATGATTAAAGACTGAAACAAAAATAGAAGCAAATGCTTACCTAAATGCTGCTGTCGGTCTGGTCATAGTCACCGACATCAGTTAGGCTGCCGACATCGGTTGTCAAGTCTGTCGACGTCGGTTAGGCTGCCGACATCGATTGGGGTAGTGGTCTCTTCAGCCGACATTGGTCAGGGTAGTAGTATTTGGATGAGGTCTAGTCGGGTCTGGACTGGTTTATGGTCTCTGGACGGGTCTGAGAAGGAGTTTGGGCCTTGTTAATGGTCTATGCAAGGGTCTTGGTAGAGTTGCAGGGACAATGGATAGAGTGTATGTTTTGAAAAGGGGGATAGAGATGGTAAGGATATGGGAAGGCCTCTCAGCCTTTTTGAGAGGGAGTCAACTCTGGTCTAGCTGATAGTCTGGTCTGGGGGGTGATATTACTTGGAAGCAATAACTAAAAACATAATGAAAACACAAACAAAATACTTACCTGTGGCTTGCAGAAGGAGTGTTGCTAGTGCTTGTACCTGTTGTTGATTTAGAAGACTGATGCAGAGTCCCTACTGTTGTTGTAGCTGGTGTAGAAGCCCTGTGAGAGAGAGAGAGAGAGGTTTGGTGGATTGAAGACTGAAAGATTGGCTGATTGTTAAAGGTTGAAAGGTGGATGATTGAAGGTCCCAGGGGTGGATTGAAAGATTGGAAAAATGGATTGAAGATTGCAAGAGCCGATCTGCATTTTGGACACAAAACACAATTTTGAAGGTAACCGACACCGGTAATATCGCCAACGTCGGTCGACAGTTGACCGATGTCGGTGGCTAGAAGGCAGGAAAAAGGCTAAAAATAGCCTTTCATCCATTTTCCCAACTGCCGGGTCAGTGGGTCGGGGGAAGAAATGGTTGAAGGTGAATTAAAATGGACAAGAGGTTGAGTGGGAGGATGAAATGGGAGTCTAGGCATTAAAGACTTGGTCATGGGGTAGTGAAGGGAATCCAAGGAAGGGCATCCTAGGGTGGTGAGGTGTCAAGGGTGAGTTGGCAAGGGGAGAGAATTATTAATTTAAAATAAGATAATTATTTTAAATTAATAAGACATAGGCTAGGAGTGGTTAAGTGGACCAAGGGGACTAAGGGGGAGAGAAGGACCAAGGGTTAGACACGATTTTGGTGTCTACACCCCCCCCAAAAAAAAGAGAGAAAAAATAATAGAGAGCAATAAATCCCTCCATAGATGATGTTGAATAAGTTTGCACTCTAAGTCCTTGCAAGTAACAAAAGGACTCAATATCATGAGTGGTCCAAATCCACTACTCAATCATAAAAATAATTGACACTAGGCTTCACCAGAATAGTTTCAATCAAGAAGACTATCAGTGGTGATGAAACAAAAAAAAATACAATGTGTGTAAGAAATGCTCAACATCAAGAAGAAAAATATACATCACACCCCCCATACTATTGAATGGATGGAGTGGAGAAAAGAGGTCTATATGAGTGGCCTGAATCCACTACTTAAACACCAAAAAAGCTAATAATGTATACACTAGAATATCTCTAGATTGAGGAGACTGTCAACTATTGAAAAAAGGTGTCAAAAATATAGATAAGTCTCTCAAATAAGATGAAACATGGTGGTGATGGAAAAGACAAGCAATTGACAAAGTGACAAGATGCTCAAAATAGAGCACATAAATGCATGAAGGTGGAAAAGGCTAAGTCAGAAAACCTCCCATGACACTTTATAGGTCAGTGTGAGTACAATATAACCCATACATAAAAAAAAATGGAGACAAGGAAGACACTAGGATTCACCAAAATAGCTCCAAATGAGGAGACTGTCGACCTGTCTAATATGCCATCAAGAGAGATGTGCTCTAAAAAATAAGAGAGGAAATAGTTATCTCCATAGAAGGCAAGGCACTAAAAAAGGGGCCTTGAGGAAACATGACACAATAACAAGTGTGTCAATGTACTAATGCAAGTCATGGGATAATATATGAGTGTGGAAAATGAAAAAAAAAGCCATGATATATGCAAACACATCAGAGAATGATCATTAGTCAAAAAACAACATGCAAAACACATACAAGGACATTGGGCTGAGCCAAAAATGCATCCAAGATGCATAAGTGAAGTACAATGCAAGGCCCATAACATAGAAAACTCTATAGTAGTGACTATGTACACTCAATAATAGGATGCTAGACTCAGCTGAAAATGTATCCATGAGTGTAACAAATGATGACAATGCAAATGAGTAAGAAGGAAGTTTGTGTTGTCTATGAGGGGGTTTAACCTCATGCTAAACGGAACCTCACCCTTCAATCTTTGACAAATGAAAGAGATAAGGTATGTTCAAATCAAATAATAATCCCTCTCAACAATGCTCATAACATAACAAATACGTCACCACAAAATGTAAGCAATGACAACATAACCAATGCGAAGAGACCACCCTAGAATGTGACACTTTATAAAATAGTGAATTTTATAATATAAATAGGCCCAATGCATGAGAAATTGAAAAATATGAAATTTTGAAAAAGAGAACGCTCAATTTTGAGCTATTGATCAAACGTTATAAAATAAATAAGTTCACGTAAAATAAGCCTATTTAATAAAAAATTGCACTAAAGGTTAAAAAATGCACCATGGGTAAGGGAACCTAGCCTTCCAACCACTTATTGGAATCAACATGAAACCATAAATCTCTCCAGGTTAATAGAAGTAAAAAAAATTCAACTCAATTACCTCGGTATGCATACAAGTGTGTTTTACATCCTCTTTAAGAAAAAATATAGATTAATAAGGAAAAAAAGAAATTTCTAGCTACCTTAAAAGGAGAAGGAGGTGGATTACAATTGTCTTTCACCTAATGAGTGGTTGAAGAAGAAAATGGACTCCAAACAAGGCTCCTTAAGCATCATGCTTTTCCAATAGATGCTCTAATGCTAAGCCGGACCCCTATTGATTGCTTGGATATAATAATGACCTATAGAAAGACCATGCGATAGTAAAAGAAGCTTACCAAAAGGGTCTTAGAAATACCACACAAATCTTAGGGAAAATACAATGCAATCTAGGAGAAAATAATGTTTCTCAGCCTTTAAACACAACTAGCTGGAAAAAGGCACATAATGCCAAAAATGGTGATGCCTCTATTTTTGCACCAATCTCTCATCTTTTCCAATAGAAATCAACACAAAAAATGTAATAGATCTCTATCAAACAAGATCAGATCAGAATGGCCTCTTTGATGGTCTCCAACATAGGTTCAACATAGCTGTAAGAAAATTTCCAACATAGCTCATCCAAGACTTTCCTTCAGCATATGACATTACAAAAAATTGGCCAGAATAACAGATTAAAATGACCATAACTTTTTTAATACTCATCAAATTTGAAACTATAAAATTTTATGAAAATTTTGGAGAGAGGATCTCATAACCCATAAATAGTTTCTTAAAATTCCTTTGAAGTAGAAAGTAGTTGATCAAAACATATCACATTTTGGTAAAAAAACATAATTTTGCCCAAAAATGGATTTCTCAAAAAATGACCATGCAACTTCTTCAAACTAAAAAATAGAGGTATGGTTAGAGGTGAATGGCCTACATAATGAGATTTTTGACAAACAATGCAAAAAATCTCTCAAAAAATAGTATACAGCCAACACAAAAAATAAATCCAACCAACCCAAATGCTAATATTCAAAATAAAAATATAGATTTTGAAGATTATAAGCTATAATAAAGGGAGAACATATACACGTTAAGCAATGGAACTTGGAAAAGGATCTAATACCATGAAAGAGTTTTCAAAACTCTTAACCAAGATCTCTCCAAGAATCCATTGTCATAACCATTATGCTAATGCATTTCTCACACAAATAAGAAACTATCTATATATTGGTCATAGAGGTATTACAAGGCTAAAATCTTCAACTTATTTCTTCCATTATGTGACACCATACCCTTGTATTTATAACAATTTGGGGTAGGTAAAATAAACACATTTGGCAATGTAAAACTAGATAGTTGCCGAATGAGTAGTTATAACATGTGGTCAAATCCACACCAAACTTGCACACTAATGTCAACATCCAAACCTAACATGTTGACAATGCAATTAAGCATGTGGGGGTGCAAATCTAAACCACACATGAGTATAACTAACCTAATTTGAGCATCCTTGGTTAACACCTGAGTTACCTAGGTTAAACACAAGTTACTCGTGATCATATTATTTACTCTAGCAATAATATAGTCTTCTCTATAGGTAAATTTTAACTCCATATAATGAACACCTTTAGTTTCCTAGAAACCACGACCATCTACATAAATAGAAATTACCTCTTTATCTAATGGAGTAGTCTCATATTTAGTCTTCATAAAAGTCCTATTCCACTCAACTATGAAAGCATCAATCTTATACAAAGTGCCAATCTTGACACCTTTAGCTATCACCCTAACACCTCTAACCATCTTAAAACTTTCTTCATAAAAAACAACTTTTACACATGTATATATAAGTTTTCTCATATATGTTAAGTTAAGAGCTAACCCATAGATATGAAAGACACTATCAAACCATTTAATCGTTCCATATAGAAATTTAATTTTAACTCTACCACAAAAAACAATGGTTAGACGAGAATCATCACCTAAGTACACCTTACCTCCATCAAATTCTTCATACTTAGAAAACTAATTTATATTATAGGTCATGTGGTAAGATGCACCTGAATTAATTAACCTTGCATCATTACTTGCATGGGTTACCAAGGTTATAATGAATTCATCACTATCTTCCTTCTTAGATTAAGAATCAAAATCATGTTTCTTTTTCTTATTTTATTTTGTATAATCTATTCAGAAGTGACCAAGTTTTACACAATTCTAACATCTCACCTTAGACTTTCTAGAAGATTCAGATCCCCCCTTAAAATTTCTCCTTAAAAATATTTCAGCTTCCATTCTCCCTGATGTGATTTACATCTTAAAATTCCTACAATAAAGAACTCCAAATATCTATTACACAAGCTCCCACTCAAAACTATATTATTTCAAAAAATACATCAAACCCACAATTCAAACCAAAACTAACTAGGCTCTAATACCACTTGAAAGGAATATGAGATTGCAAAAATAATTTCTTACACTAAACCTTGAGAGGAGAATATGAAATATAATTTGAACTTGATATATAATTATAAGAAAACACATATAACTAAAAAATATAAAAATATCATAACAAGTAATTTACATGGGAAAAACTCTTTCAAGAGAAAAACTCCACAATCTAAAGTAGCTCGATGTATTATTCATAATCAACATGATTACACCATACACTTGTAGATCAAACTTCTTAGGAGCATCACTAATTATACACCAAGGAGAATAACTGGTTCATAGCTTCAGTGCCTTTTCAAAACTCTCAATCTTACAAAGCTTAACTACAAGGTTACTAGCTTCATACAAGCTTCTCACAAGCTTCATACAATTACAAAGGATAACCTCTTATAAAAAATTACAAAGAAGATGAAAAATAAGGAAACTTCATGATCAAGGAAAGAATATGTGCAACTCTTTAGTGGCATCACTATTCAAGAATAATGACATGATTTTAGACTTGTGTAAAGCTTAAAATTGGATCCTCCACTTGTGACAATTCAATCTCCATTTTTCATATACTTCTAAAACTACACCCCACTCTGACATGTGCCTCTAATATGGAATAATAACTTGTTCCCCACTATCCCATGTGTACACACATGATTTCAAAATATTATCTATCATCTTTTTGACTTTTCTTCTATTCATGATCATGTGGCCAACAAAGAGGTGTACCCCATATCCATCTTTGTCATTTTAAACCTAAAGCAAAATCACGTGCATCACAAAAGATAACAAGTTTGTCTTTTAGTGGAGTGGTACACACCACTCCACTCATATGCACTTACATCATTTAAATTATTCTGTGATCCATGTCAACTCATCCACAATCCATCTCAACGCTTGCATCACCACTTTCATCACTTGCCACATCTCCTACAAAGTCATTACCAACTCACCACTACCATGTCATCATATGAATAGTGACTATGAATATTAATTCATGAATACTAATTAGTGAAAAGTGTTTTGACTTTTAAAGGTTGAGACACCTCAATTCCCAACACTCTTATTGTATCCAAGACTAAAAAATATAATATTTTCCCTCCCAAGGCAAAATCTAAGCAATGGCTTCTCTAAATATAGACTTAAGCATAATTTCAAGCAATAATAGTACAAAAATCAAATGTTACTCTCTATTAGATTGAAATGAGACTTGTATTAATAGTGATAAATGATATTAAAACTTTCAATAATTTTATTTGACAACATCAACCAACCATAATGTAGTTAAAAAGTTATTGTTTAAGCTTAAATTAGGTCAGCTTGGGCCAACTTAGTTGTGAAGCGTGTATTATGCCTTTCGAACTACGTTGACTAGGGGTAACATAGTTTGATATTTGGAAGGAAGTGGAAAATACATCAACCTAGGTAAATTTATTTAAAAAATATAGGCCTTGATTTATCTAAGGGATAATAGGAGGAATATTTATTAGGGGATTAATTTGGGGGAAGTGTAGTGGATATAGGTATGATAGATAAACAATGATGTCTCTTGAGTAACACCATCAGTCTTACCAACCCTTTCCTGATGCACCTTTTAAGGCATGCACTCAGAGAGATTGAAACTCAATATATTACTATAAAATATAAATCATCAATAAATGATAATGTCTTAAAATTATTATGTGTATATAGACATCACATATGTGATTTGAGGTGGAGTTTTAGGAATATTAATAAAAATATAAGTTTGAATACTTGTGGTTGAGTTAGTAACTCAAAAGGTTTGACTAACAATAATAAATGGATCTTTTACCCTTCTTAAATGTAACACCCTTATATTTATGTGTAGTCTTAAATTCTAGGATTAATTTGACCACTTTAGCCACTTTTTAGGATGTTAAATAAGTCCATAGCAAAATTTGGATAAGGCTTTGACTTGGTCAAAATATACTCTATTAAGATCATTGGGGTAAATAATATTTTGGGTCTCATTAGTATATTTATTATCTATAATGTCTCTCCCCAAAAAAATGACATTCACACAATATTCAAATTGAAAATATATTTTATTTCAACTTTCAAAACACCCAAAATTTCCCTACACCGATTGATCCTAAAAATGACAATTTTAACACACATGCAATGGAAAATTACTTAGACTCAAAATATGGGTAAATAAAATAAAATATAAATCATGGTAAGGTATCATTCTATTATATATAGTAATTTTTTCATATTTAATCACAAACATAAATCTATATACCAAATTAGTAATTTCAATTTACTTGATTTCACCAAAAGTCATAGAAATGACATATTATGCACTCGAGATTATATTAATGATATATATAATTAAAGTATATAAAATAGGGATGTTTTATAGTAATAAAAACAAAAATAAACAACTTAAATAAAACTAGTCTCACCACACTAGAATCTACTCAAACTACACACTCCAAAACATATAAATATACACACCAACTGAATACAAGAATCTACAAATCTATGAAGATCTAATGCAATATATGTATGAGATTACCCTCATATAAATAAAAGGGTTTTAATCTTATGATATCCAATAAAATAAGGGGTTTCATCCTTTAATCTTATAGCTAAATCAAAAGTACAACAAGCATAAATAAACTATTAATTTTGCCAAAAGATCCCTATCCAAAGATGTTGCCTCTCTTAAATAAAGTTGGGGCAAAAATGCCAACATCATAAAAAGGACACAAGTAGAAAATTTACATATCCTAACTCTGACATGGGTAATATAAATTTTCCATATTCTTTCTCCAAGCATGGGTAAAATAAACTTTCCATATTCATCATCCAAAATATACCTACTAATTACTATCATAGTTTCCTTCTTATTCCACTTACCATAATTCACTGAGCTCCTACTTTTTCATTATTTGGTTTATACTATCAAACTTCCCCAAATTTGATCTAATTAAACAAGAATAACAAGTTTCTTTGGAACTCATCATTGACCTCGCTTAAAAATCCACACCCCACTTGGTAAGTTTCCCTTACGACACATCATGATCTTCACTTACAAACCCATTCCCCACTTCGATAAAATATTCAATAATTAATTTTCCCTTATTAAGAAATGATAAACATTTTAGACCAAATAATTATAATTTAAATAATCTATTTTCCCTTCTTCTCATAACCCAAGGATAGTATTGGAATGGACATTTTGTTTATAAAAACAAACTAACTGAAAGAGGGGACATGACAGTTTGCCTCTCCCAAAGTTTCTTGCCCAAAATTAATTAAAAAACATGATGCTAAATAAAAATCATGCCCATGTGATGAATCAAACTATAATTCCCATGTAATATAAATCTTGTACCTATCAAGTGAGACAACTCCTACCAAAGAGCACTGAAAGATGTACTTTTTCTAACATCTAAAACATCCTTTTACAATTCATGTAATGAAATCAACTTTTTCAAAATAAAATTTATCTCATGAGAATAAATATAAAATAAATATGCATGACTCAAAATATCACAAATTAAAACCTTTATAAGATCCATAATGTGGTTCATGATTATAATTTTCCATCTTTGACTTGAATCCATCTATGAAAAACTAATTGTAATAACTATTCTATTCTAAATGTTACTAAAATCCCAAATCAATATCAATAACTCTTCATGATGATTTCACTACATCAATATATTAGGGACAAATGTTGGGATCTTTGCTAAGATCTTGTTAAAATCCTCTTATTTAAATTTGGCCTTCAAATATTGGAACTCAAATGTTTCCATTAATAAAACTTTCCCACCTTATCGATGTTTTATCTTTGTACAAATATTATTTATATTTTTTCCTTATATATTTTGTTGAACCAAATTATTTATATCAATAGTATTATTATTGTTGGGATCAATAAGGGTTAGGTACCAAACACTAAATCCTAGATATAATACCACTTATGAGGTATCAATAAGCCTCATGTACCAATAGCTAAAGCCTAGCTATGATACTAGTTGTTAATAAAACATACATTCTTACATGTGAAAGTAAATATAATTGTTTAAAAATAAGTTACAACAAAAACATAAACAAGAGAGAACAAACCACTACACAAAATATGGGGCAAAGGCATCATCTAGACTTCATATTTCCATCAGCATCTCTCTTCTACACAACTTCTCTCAGTAACTCCTTTATAGTGCTTACAAGTACTCATGTGAGCAAAGATTACAACCAAGTATTCCATGCTCAAAACTTACAAGATGAAACATGAAACTCTTATAATGATTACCTCTATAGCATCAAAGGGAGATCAAAGCATCAACCTCTATCTCCATGCTTATATTCAATGCATCTAAGGTAAGCCAAACCTTAACTTCCAACCATGAGCTAAGATAACAAGCCTCCAAGCTCATCCTCAAGGATCAATACCATGCATCTAGGTGAACCAAGAATAAAACCTTCTATAATCTAACCTCTAACCATGCATTTGATACTTACAACCCAAGCATCTAGGTGAGCTAAACTTCCATGCCTCCTAAGATCCAACTTGAAATAATGATCCAAGAGTGGATAAACCCCAATGGGATTCTAAAAAATACAAAGGAGAATGCAATGATTTATATCATTTTACAACAATGAGAGATATAAGAGAGAGAGGGAGAGATAACTTCATGGCTAATCCAAAATTTTCCACATTTGTGTGGGTGTATAGTGATCCATAGTGGTGGTTCTCCCCATGTGCCAAAAGTCATCAAAAATGACCCTCCACTTAGACAAGATCCAAGAACACCTTCATGTGGCTCCAAACATTATCCTCCACTCCACAAGTGAGGACAAACACTCAATAGTATTCTTCTTGTCTTCATCTCCAAGGGTCAAAAAAGCGGGTGCTCCACTTTAGACACTAGAAATCCATACACTACGGTTTTAGGTGTTGCATTACCCTTTAAACCACCCCTTGATGCCTCTTTTGATTAAATTATATATTAAATACCATTTTTCTCCCATTTTGCCCTTTATCTAATTTAATTATTTAAATAAATTAGTTAATTCCTATTTCCACCTCACCTACCCAAACCCATGGCTAACCTATTGACACCTAGCCTAGAGACCATTTATACCCTAGCATTTAATTCCCTATCCATTTATAATTATTCCTCATGCATCCCAATACCCCTTTAAATACCCTTGAACCATTTACCAATGCCGTAACCATCAATCATTAGTGTAATTATCTAATTTTAGCCATTTTGACCTCTTCTCCCTAACTGTCAGTAGTCGACCCTCAACTAGTGGTGGTTGACTAAGACCATCGACAATTACATAACATGACCCATATACTCATTCTTAAGAGGTTTAATGATATAGGATAGAATGGGGATCACTTAGAACAAATTACCAACTACTCTTGGTGAACCATAGCCAAACCAAAACTAGTCCAGTGACTTAGAAAGCACCCCACCATCCCAATACAAAGGATTCGAGTGATGTCACTCTGCCACATAGATCTAGGATCTCAAGTAGTTTTACATCAACCAAAATGTCTATTTATTAACCTCAATCACTTCAAATAATCAACAAAAAGGACCTAAACCACACCTTAGTAGTTTAGCATTTATCTTTAATGTCATTTTGTTAAAACAAGTAATTCTTTTAAAAAGTATTCAGTTCATTTGCAATTAGATACTTTCATTAATTAATTCAAACTTTTTATCATCACTTTTCTTAACATTAACTTGTCTAAAGATGTATTTATAGCCTCCAAGGAAGTCGTGTAATTAGATCTAGCTCATGCTAGGAAATCCACCCACCTACTTCACTAATCAACCATTTTCTAGTTGATTTCTTATTTACAAGTCATCCTCCCAAGACAAAAAGGAGTATCTAAAACCATATAAATTAAAGAGTGCAAACCAAATCTAGGTTCTTCTAGCTCACCCTTCTTTTAAGTTTTACTCTCTTCTAAATAAAAATAAAGCAAAAAAATAGTGAAATATTCTAGCACACATGGTGGGACCTAGTTGCATCTAGGTGATTTTTATTCTTGTTTTATGCTCATTTAAATGAAATAAAAATTTCTTTTGGGATTAAAATTCACCTTTCATACATTTATTGCTTGCATAATTAGCTCACATAGTTTAATTAATCAAGTAAATGAACCATATCCTCACTTCTTTGCACACATAATATCAGACCACTTACACCAATTAAACATAAAAATACTAACATAAGGCCCAACTTGGGTTTCATCTCCTAGCGGTAAACCTTCACCCCTTGGCTATCCTACTTGGATTTCATTATCAAGATGAGAAACCAAAACTTAGTTCTCTAGCTGAGTATAATCTTTGGTATTCGGTATATCTTGGCTAAGCACCCAACAACTTGATCACTGTGGTGTGTGAAGTTAGTGGGTAGGCCCCAATATCAAGCCATATACTGATTCTAACACATAATTTTGAGAGCCTAAATTATCTAAAACCAACAATAGACTTCTTTCCTAGTATTTTCTCTACAAAACCAAGTTGAGTTACACAATTTTAACTTAAGGCTTAAGCCACAAGTGAGATAAAAAGAGCCTTAGGATTTAATGTGCTTTAGTATGTGTTTATCTTTTTGACTTTTATTATCTTCTCTATGTTTTAGTTGTGAGGAATCAAACCCCCTTATAAACCTTCCATCATCTTACCTTCATCCACCTCATCTCCATCACCTTGTTCAATGGGGAGCCCTCCTTTATTTTCTCTAGGAGATCCTAACTTTGTTAAACTCCTAGAAGGTAACCCTCTTAACTTAGAGAGTTACCTTGCATCATGAACCAATTTTTCTCCCAACCTTACTTACGATCAACCTAACCTCACCTATAATTAACCCAACCTCACCTACAATCAACCTAACCTTAACTATAACCAATGAAACATCACCTATAATCAACCCAACCTTACCTATAACTAATACAAACTTACCTATAAACAATCTAACCTTAACTATAACCAATCCAACCTTACCTATAACTAACCTAGACTCACTTATAACCAACTTCATCTTGCCTAAAATCAATCAAATTTCAACTTCAACCAACCAACAACCTCTCAACACCTATTTGACCATTGTCATAATCCACCTCAACTACAACTATATCAACCTCATCAATATTTGGACTACCTATCCCAAAAATCATATCAACTACCTCAACATCATCAAACTTTATACTATCAACATCAAACATCATATAAATTACCAAAACCTACTTTGTAACAACCCTCTTTATCTCAAAATCAAGACTTGGTATGCCTCCTTAGTCATCCAACCAATAATTATTAATCAAACATGTCAAACCAACCCACCTTATCAACCCTACCCAACCTATCAAACTGACCTACCTTATCAACTTTAGTAACTTTATCAAATCAACCTACCTTATCAACCTTATCCACCTTACCAGCCTCATAAAATCAAACCAAAAACTATCAACCAACCTTTTAAAACCCACCAATTTTATCAAACCTACTTAACCTATGAAATCAACCAAATTTATCAAGTCAATCCAACACCATCAACAAACCAACTTCATCAAACCAACCAATTAGCTCACAACCTTAATATCCATTGGCATACCCCCTTCCTAGGTTGTATACCCTATTGGGGGAATCATATGCCTCAATCATTGACAAAATATTAAGGGTTTTTATTATTAAACTTTCTCAATTAAATCCATTAATCATTATCTTCCAAAACCAATCTAGTTTATAGAGAATGAGTTTTGTGCTTATCATCACACCAATGGGTATGTGGCATATAGATGTGGGTCTTTTAATATGTTTATCTAAAAACTTATCACTTAAAAGGAGGTTTCAAAGGATCATGTCTGTGTTCCCCCCAAACTAGCCTTGAATGTTTTGAAGCAATCCATCCTTGAACCTCTTCCTATATCCATTGTTATGGAAACCCAATATCAAAGCCCTCAACATAATGATCTCCCTTCATTAGATTTGGTCCTTAGTGAACCTATAACTAAGGAAACTATAATCAAAACCCTAACCAATGTACTTGTTGACCAAGTGCAACCTTCCCAAATTCCTTTATCTATCATCACTAAGGAAGATTCAACCTTAACCCAACCACTTGTTGACCAAGTGGAACCTTTTAAACTTTCCTTTAAAACTACAATTAAGGAAACCAATCTACCTCTTCCACTTCCTATTTTAGTGAAACAAACTTCAACCCAACCTAACATACCTCTTCCACCTATCCTTTTATCAAAGCAAATCCCAACTCAAACTAACTCACCTATAGCCAACCCAACCTCAACCATAACCAAGTCAATTTAATTCCTCTATAACCTAATGATTTTCATCTACCTATTGCCATTATCTTTGATTTGATTCCCTTTATAACAGGATCAAATATTTATCATCTTACCTCACCAATCAAACCAATCAAACAAGTAAACCAAATCAACCATCTAAACTACCTACCTCAACCAATTGAACCAACATCTAAACCAAATCAATCAACCAAAATCAACCCAAATTTTAACCCAACCATAACTACCTTATCTATCAACTCACACCAAAATCAACCCTCCATTCGATATTTCTTGGATAAAAATCTTAGCTACCCTTTTATCCAAGCTACCCATACCATACTTAATCTCCTTCATTGGGATAATTAGACATTATTTTCCAACCTATATTTAATTTAGGATGATGTTCCCAACATCATTAATAGACCCCAAACCTACCAAATCTGACCCAACAACATTTCACTCACCCTAGTATCATAAAGGAAATCCTGCCTGAACCACCACCTACAACTTACACTCTAACCAATAACTAAAAACTAACAAATAACAACCCTTAGGAGGAAAATAAATTCATCTTCATCCTTCTTAAACCTTATTTACTAACTGACATCTTTACCTAGAGCCTTTTTATGCATCAACCATTCATGAAAAATCAACTAGAAGAACTCTCCCTCCAAAAAGCTTTGATAATAACCCTCAACCCAACCTCACTTTGCCTATATTAACACCAAAATAAGACCAAAACCAACCCTTGGCACTTATACCTCAACCTACACCTAGCATAACACCAAACCAACCTTACTCTTAAATAAAAATTGACCTTGACCAACCTTTTATCAATAACCCAAACCCAACTTAAACTTAAACCATAACCATAACCAACCACCATCAAACCTAAAATTCAACTCAAGCCTAACTATCATCACCTTACCAACATTGCCTCTTACTTTATCAATCCATAATATTTTCCACATCTAGTCAAGTGTCAAAAAGTAGATAGGGGACATCTTCTCTCTTGATTGGATCAAACCATTTACACGTAAATGTGGATCTGGGGCATATCAAAACCTAAACCCCTCAATGATTTACATTCATGTATGATCTTTTGTTAAACCATGTTCTTATTCATATTGTATCTAACTTAAGCTCATCCCTTGTTTTAATCCACCTTCATTTCCTTATTTTAATTACAATTGATTAAAATAGGATCTTGTGATTATCCATTACAACCTTTACCTAATCTTAAGCATGGGTACCATGAATCTACTCATGGAATGATTCTCATGGACACTTTTCATCCCTTATAGGATGAATCCCCATGGTCATTGTTACTTAAACCTCTTTCACACATCATTAACCTTCTTATGCTATGGTTTTGACTCCATAAAGGAAAGCCTTAGGCCTATATATAATAGTCCATGTCTAAACAAGAATACCATTAAATTTGGGATACCAAAATATCACTTGGGTCATATCTAAAAATATAGCATGTAGACTATTCCATTGAAGGATAACTACCTAAAACTATAAAAAATTTCTTAATAAGGTAGAGTGCTCCCTTGAAGGACAACTATCAAATATAAATAAATATAAGGATTAGACCACTCCTTTGAAGGATGGTTAAGTCAAACTATTGTCAAGAAATAAATCACTTGGAAGCTTCTTTCATCGATTAGCTTCCCAAACCCATCAAACAAAAGCATCAAATAATTGAAGTCAAATATCAAATTCAAAACAAAGCAATCCAAAGAAAGCTTCAATTGGATTGCACACACCATTCATAGAATTCCTGCATCGATCAGTCTACACCAAAGTTAAAGCATAGACTTCTCTATAATGGTTCCTAGGTCACCTACATAAGGTGTAAGCCATCCCCATAAAAATGTTACACTACCATCTATTCATCTATTTCATCCATCTCCCCTTTTACCCACTCTACAAATCAAGGGATTTTGAGCTTAATTAAAACTACATGATCAAGCTACCTTTTTTTAACAAATGAAATAACAATAATGAAAAGTATAAAAAGGGTTTATACTCATAATCCCACCCATATATCCATTATGGTCTTTCTCAATCAAAGCATTTCAACCTCCTCCTATTTTCATGACCACCTGAGAAGGCATGTCTTCCTAATTTGACCACCACCCAACCAATTTTTTTCAAATAGAACCCACATTACCAAAAACATGTACCCATCAAAGAGCACCTTATTCTCTACTAACCCATCCAACTAAATAACCTTGCCATTTATTGTGACCAACCTTACCTTAATCATTTTAACTACACCAACTACCTTGCCATACTTGACAAACTTGAAACCATGCATTAAGTTTGCACACCAACCATTTAGGTTCTTTGAATTATGACCCATTTTCAGTCTTGACACATATGAATTATTATATTTTTATAAGTTCACCCAACTTTTAGACCTCTATAGATCTAAACACCTAGCCTAGAAGACTTGAGTTTATAGGAGTGACCCATATCAACTATGCCTAATGCTATGGCATGGTTACCCTATCACTTTTCCTTCTAGTGCCAAATTTATTTACCAAACTACCTAAACTATGATAGCTTAGTCTATGTGTGATTTATGATATCATAATTAATTGCATTTTGTGCCCCTATTTCTGCTTAAATATCCAACTAACTAACCTTGTCACCCACTTATCTAGCTTATCAAACTTGCACTCGATTATATTTCACATCATCAATTCTTTATTTGAGGGGGAAAACCTCCTCCCATACTTTGGACAACCTCCTCTCATACTTTGGACATCCAACTTTTCACCAACCTTCTATTTTAATTTTATAGCTTGTTGATACAAATTTCAAAACAAAAAGGGGCAAAATGTAGACACTACAAATATGTACGCTATAGTTCTAGGTGTTGCATTACCCTTTAAACCATTATTTGACCCCCCTTTTGATTAAAGTATTTATTAAATACCCTTTTACACCCATTTAGCCCTTTAGATAATCTAATTATTTAAATAAATTAGTTAATTCCTATTTCCACCTCACCTACCCAAACACATGGCTAACCTATCAATACCTAGCTTAGAGACCATTTCTACCCTAGAATTTAATACATTAACCACTTAAAATTATTCTTCATGCATCCCTATGCCCCTTTAAATACCCTTATACCATTTCTCAATGCCTCAACTATTGATCATTAGTGTAATTGGCTAATTTTAGCCATTTTGACCTCTTCTCCCTAACCATCAATGGTCAACCCTGGATCAACAAAAGTTGAATAGGACCATTGATGGTTACATAACATGACCCATAAAATCATGCACATGAGGTTTAATGATAGAGGAAGGAATGGGGATCATTCAAAGCAAATAAACAACAACTCTTGGTGAACGACAACCAAACTTGAACTAGTCTAGAGATTTAGAAAACACCCCACCATCTCAACATAAAGGATTCAAGTCTTGTCACTCTTCTCACATAGCTCCAGGCCCTCAAGTAGTTTCAACTTAACCAAAAGTCCTATTTCTTAACCTTAGTCACTACACACACTCAACAACAATGACTTAAACCACACCTTAATAGTTTATCATTTATCTTTAATGTTATTTTTTTAAAACAATCATTTCTTATAAAAATTATTTAGTTCATTTACAATTAGATACTTTCATTACTTCATGTAATATATTCTATCATCACTTTACTTAAAATTAACTTATCTAAAGGTAGATTGATAGCCTCCAAGGAATTCATGTACTTCTTGGATCTAGCTCATGCTAGGCAATCCACCCACCTACTTTACTAATCAACCATTTTCTAGTTGCTTTATTATCTGCAAGTCATCTTCCCAAGACAAAGAGGATTATATAAAACCATTTGGATTAAAAAATGTAAAGTATATCTAGGTTCTTCTACCTAACCCTTCTTCTTTTAAGTTTTACTCTCTTTTAAGAAAAAATAAAGTAAAAAAATAGTGAAACACTTGTCTTCATATCCATGGGTAAATATAGTGGATGCTCCACTTTAAAAAAGATCTAAACCACCCCATGTGACTCTAAGAATGGCACCCCACTCACACATGTCAGGACATTATGAAATAATGCATTATTTTCCTCTTCTTCTATGTGACCACATAATTTCAAAAGGTGTTGCAATCACCTTTTGACTTTATCTACACATGTGAATCATGGGTCCCCTTAGAAATTTAACCCATGCATGACCCTTGTTAGGATACGAAACACCGAAAACACACAATTGATTACCAAACCAAGCAACTTAATATGCAAAAATAACCAGAATCAACAAGTAACTAGAATTCAGAATAACACATGATATGAGAGACAATACACAACTTGTATTAATACTTATACATAAAAGAAAACAATAAAGAAGATGCCACTTCTTCTCCACCACCTCTTTAGAGGCTTCCCACACCTCAAGTGAACAGTAATTCTCTCCTCAAAGCTCTCTCTCTCAGGTCCCAACACACAACTCAAACACAGAGTTGGTGTTCACCTCCCATGCTCCACGCACACCACAAGTGCTCCACGCACTCCACAAGTACTCAATGTACTTCAAGTAGATCTCCCATGAACCTGCAACAACCTGCAATTCAATAGACCATACTTATGGAAGGAACTCCCTTGCCTTCCTCTTTGCTCTATCTGAGTACACACCTGTACTCCAAGTAGATCCTGCCTAATTCTGCTCCCTGTTGTGTTGCTATCCTATCTGATCTTGCACACCTGCAAATCAACCTGGTTCTACACACTTGTGAACCTTGACCTTGCACACACATACACTTGTAGATCAACGATCTTACTTACCATGCAGATCTCCTATAAAGGCCATGCTCACCTGATGACCAAGATCCTACACACCTGAAGAACCCTTCTGATTCTCCAAAACCATCACCCACACTTGGCACTGCTGTGGAACTAGGAGGAACACCCTTGCTCACTTCACACACAGAAGGAGCTAATTTTGCTCAACTCAAACTAGCACACCTTTCCAATACAACCATGAGTCTATTATATAGATCTCATCCAAACAATAATTTAGACATCTAATTACAATAATTAGATCTGCAGCTCTCAGTCTAAAAATAGCTCTAATCATGCAAACACCTGGTTCGTTAGCTAACTGCCCATAATAAACTCACAGTCGAACCACACATGTGACCGACATCGGTCCCTGTCTGCCTGGAGGTGACCAACGTCGACCGATCCCTGACTGACATCAGTTGCTTCTCTTCACTATCCTACCGACATCGACTGATCAGACCGACGCTGGTTACTCTGACACTCAGCAACCTTTAACAACCCCTCCAATGGCCTTCTCCATGTCTGCATCAGTGAAGCTTTTAGCTCCACAACCTAACAATCTCCCACTTGGAGATAAATAGCTGCACTGTACCTGTTCCTGTACTCCATCTAATCTATTTCCTGGTTTGTATCCCTCTTCAAGCTCAATCCTGAAGACAACCCACCACACATCCCATGGTGTACCTCCTATCATCCGAGTACCCTGCCACATCCAAACCTACAAACACATGTAGTGAAGTCCTGACCCTGCATGTATACCTGCTGCTGGTCCCTCTCAAATACCTGAGAACTCACTTCCACGAATTGGCTCCTAACTCTCTGATAGCTCCCACTACATGGGAATACTTAGGTCTATAACAGACCTCATGTGATTTTAGACACTATACCTATCCAGCCCTTAGTGTGCTCCAGCTCTGCATCCTAAACCTCACCAACACCTGATTCACATCAGCTCCCATTGGAAACAAAATCAACCTGTGATCTCCATGTCTCCCATGCCAGAGAATTTTGCTGCTCCAAATTCTTCATAGCAAACCACTGAACTAATCTTATCCTTAGTTTAGCAAAACCCTGTATGTACAAACCCTACTAGCAAATATACCATCCACATACAGTAACAGAATGATGTCATGACTCATCATCCACCTGGTAAGGCAAACCACAGTAGTTACCTGACATTGACTGAAGCCATGCTTCATCCTCCACCTGTCAAAACTTGTACCACTATCCTGCAGCTCCTCAAGACCATATACCTAGTCACGTGTCCGTTCACTCTATTCTTCAACTAAGGAATCCATTCATCTCTGTGCTTTCATGCCTGTTGGCAACCCTACCAAAACTCCCATTTGGTTCTGCATCATATCCCTGCCATGCTCCCACTTGTTTCCTGGATCCTTCCTGCTCTACAAATAGTAACGAGTATAAAGAAGAGGAACAATGAATTTGAGGGCCTACTTACGTCTTCAGTCCTCCGTATGGGTGTTTGAGACTCCTTGACAGCGTGCTATCCACCCAAAATCCATTACAGTGACCAACCTCGATCACTCCACAGTCTGCATCTGACTGATGTCAGTTCCCATGCATCTGTCCCTGACTATCAACTCTACCAACGTCGGTGTCCCTATTGCCGACGTTGGTCCTCTTGACCGACATCGATCTTACCTACTGCTGACGTCGGTCCTCATGACTGACGTCGGTCTTACCCTGCCCGACATCACCAGCTTCGATCTGCACATGACCGACATCGGCACCTGTCTGTTCGACGCTGGTTCCTCCTGACCGATGCCGGTACCTATGTTCACCTGTGAGTGACGAATTTTTACCCACGAGCTCCTTTGGATCAATACCCATGTCCAAACTGCTCTGCTCAAAAGTATCCTGCCCCATCCACTGGTCTTTGTCTGCCATCTCCTCCAAGTACACCAAGGCTTTCCAATTCTTAAGCTTATCAAATATATCTATCTTACGCTTAAGAACATGCATCTCCTTCCTGCTCATGTGACCAAGCCTACGAAGCCACGTCTCTATAACAAAAGAAGAATCAGTAATATAAACAAGTAGATAAAGAGTACCTGTTTTCTTACCACCAGCTAATTCAAGTGCATCCGCAGTGAGAGTTCTTGTGCATCTCTCATCACCCAATCTTTCTGAAGAAATTAGCCATATCTCCAAACCTGGGACCTGCATGACCTTCATCAACACCTGTGTGTTGGCTGCCTGCAATTTCAGATTCACTTCCCCTTTGCCAATTCTTTGGCAAGGCTCACCAGCTCCTCTACCTGGGGTTGCATGGAAAGAGGCAACTGAATCTTTTATCCAAGATTTAACTTTATCCAAGAAACCTCCTAGAGCATCCTGTGCAACAACACCTGCTACATCTGCTTCTTCAGTTCCTTCATGCTGATCTGCTACCAACCAACAATAATCTTTTACCTACTCTTTCTTTCCATAGGACTGTAAGTGACCATCTATGCTTTTCAACTCCTCCATTCTTAGCTTACTTTCATCTGCCATTGCTTTACTCCCACTTAATCAGAAACCCCTGAGAGTGCCCTGTAACCAAACACAAACTTGCTTCCTGCAACCTTGGCTCTGATACCACTTGTCAGGATACGAAACACCAGAAGCACACAATTGATTACCAAACCAAGCAACTTAATATGCGAAAATAACCAGAATCAACAAGTAACTAGAATTCAGAATAACACATGATATGAGAGACAATACACAACTTGTATTAATACTTATACATAAAAGAATACAATAAAGAAGATGCCACTTCTCCACCACCTCTTCAGAGGCTTCCCACACCTCAAGTGAACAGTAATTCTCTCCTCAAAGCTCTCTCTCTCAGGTCCCAACACAGAGTTGTTGTTCACCTCTCGTGCTCCACGCACACCACAAGTGCTCCACACACTCCACAAGTACTCAATGTACTTCAAGTAGATCTCCCATGAACCTGCAACAACCTGTAATTCAACAGACCATACTTATGGAAGGAACTCCCTTGCCTTCCTCTTTGCTCTATCTGAGTACACACCTATACTCCAAGTAGATCCTGCCTGATTCTGCTCCCTATTATGTTGCTGTCCTATTTGATCTTGCACACCTGTGAACCTTGACCTTGCACACACATACACTTACAGATCAACGATCTTACTTACCATGTAGATCTCCTATAAAGGCCATGCTCACCTAATGACCAATATCCTACACACCTGAAGAACCCTTTTGATTCTCCAAAACCATCACCCACACTTGGCACTGCTGTGGAACTAGGAGGAACACCCTTGCTCACTTCACACACAAAAGGAGCTAACTTTGCTCAACTCAAACTAGCACACCTTTCCAATACAACCATGAGTCTATTATATAGATCTCATCCAAACAATAATTAGATCCATAGCTCTCAGTCTAAAAATAGCTCTAATCATGCAAACACCTGGTTCGTTAGCTAACTGCCCGTAATAAACTCGCAGTCGAACCACACAGGCAACCGACGTCGGCCGATCCCTGACCAACATCGGTTTCTTCTCTTCACTATCCTGCCAATGTCGGCTGATCAGACCGATGCTAGTTGCTCTGACACTCAGCAACCTTCAGCAACCCCTCCAATGGCCTTCTCCATGTCTGCATCAGTGAAGCTTTTAGCTCCACAACCTAACAACCCTTTGTATTTTCATCATGTGGAAACCCAAATGTGACTCATTAAGGACAAAACCCATGCCCTCTAATGGAGTAATATACCCACACCTATCACATCATCATGATCACACTTGGGACCCACCATAGGCCCTACCACAACATCACCTTACCACATCACCTACATGACACATCATCTATACACCTGTATGCCACATCATCTACATGCCATGTCACCATGAATAGTTACTTTAAATGGTGCCCATGAATAGTTACCTATGAATAGTATATTCACACCCAATAATTACTAATCTCAATACCAATTAAAGGTCTCACAAAATCTCCTAGAAGGGTACAAGTTATATAACTTATGTAAGGACCACATACCAAATATTATCTAAATTTATCTAGAGCATGCATTATAGTTAACATTTATTTATCATATATAGATAGTCCTCTCTGATAATATTTTATTTTTTTCTCTAGAAAATTATGGGATGTCCTATTTAAGATAGGATAAATCTAACTCCAACACCTAAAGAATCACACTCCACAACAAAAGGGAGTGAAAAATATGGAATAGCTAGAACTGGACATGAACATATTACCTCCTTTATCTTTTGAAAAGTGGCTTATGCTTATTCTATCCACTCAAATTATCCCTTATTTATCACGTAATTAAGAGGATCTCCAAGCTAATAAAACCCTTTAACAAACCTCTTATAATAGCTACACAATCCAAATAAGCCTCTAAGCTATGTTATATTTATAGGAGGTGGCCAATACAAAATGGCTTGGATCTTCTGTTGATCTAATTTTAACCCCGTTATCACTAATCATATGACCCAAGTATAGGATTTTAATCAATCAAAAGTCACACTTGGATATTTTAGCCAAAAAATATTGTTCTTCATGAATACCCAAAATTATATCCAAATGTTTAAGATGTTCTTCCCAACTTTTACTATAAATTAAAATACCATCAAAAAATATTAAAAAAACTTCCTTAAATTCTTACCAAAGTATTTTTATGATATTGGTGTCCATGAAAAATATATTTTCTTTGTCATATTGATTAAGGGTGCTACTAGATGTGAAAACACCTTAACGAGTCTGATGGAGTCATCATTGGAAAGTGGGTCTTGTTCTTAGCTAGTGGCTACATGAAAATAATAAGAATAGGGCTATGAAGATTTCCTTTTCCTCTTCATTGACATTCCATGCAAATTGGATTAGCTTTAGGTATTCCATAGGTCTCAGGGTTATGTAGAAGCTTGGATATATGGAATGTGTCATGAGTAAAATACTCTTCTGTACCATTGTTTGAAATGGTAAAATGATTATAAATTTCAATATGAGGCATATATAAAGATCATACAAGGCTATTAGGGTCTATGCAATTTTCCTCTAGCAATTTAACAAGTATCTATTTGTCCTTATCCTTCTTTGGTAGTTGGTCTAAACCAAAATAGTAATTATAATCTTCATATTTGGACTCAAAATGTTTATAGTGTTCATATGGATGTAAATATCCATGGATAGTTACCCCTATCCCAGAGTGAGGAAACTTGATACACTGGTGTAAGGTTGAAGGTATTGCACAAATTTCATGTATCTTGGTCTACACAAAAGCAAATTATATGATAAATCTAAGTCTATCACATGAAAAAGTGTATTATGGGTCAAATGTCTAATGATAACTATCAAGTTAATGGTTCCTTTTGATTCTTGCTCTTCATTGTCATAGGTTTTGATAGTAATAGTATCTAATTTAATGTCAATTATTGTATATCCTAGATGCTTGATTAGATTTAGAGACATAATATTCAGTCCTAATATATTGTCTATGAGGACACATTTAACTTTGTGCCACATTATAAAAACTTAAATGTATAATGGGTTATTATGGAGAGGGCCAAAGGATGACATATCACTTTGGTTGAAGGTCAAATATTGGCTTAGGGATAGGTGTCCAACCAAAGATTGAAATTTGTCTATTATGATGTCATTAGGAACTTAAGATTAGCCTAAGAATTTTGTAAGGATATTCTTGTGGATGGTAGATGTTGATGCTTAGAATTGCGCTATTTCCAACACCAACAATGGGAAGTTTCAAGAATGAGGACTTGCGACCTGAAATGACCTCTAGATTTTAAAGAAGCTAGCTCTTCTTTATCTCAAAAAGTATTGTGGGAAAAAGGATAGGTATTAAGCAGAAACACAAATGCAATGAAAGAAATTCTAACTATGGCAATGTGCCTAAATTTAATTCAACCCTTAATTCTAAGCACAGTAAAGCTATCTTCAGGATTCAATTTACATTAAAGAGTAATCAATGCATGATCAATGTAAAAGATGAAAACATTAGAATCAAAGGCTCACAACTTAGACAATTTTATAATAACACAAAAAATATCAACAAAGGCATAGGGCTTAGTCTTCTTATTAATTTTCCAATCACATAAAAGGCATAGAAACATGCACAATTATACAAACTTTCTAACTCAAGAAAATAAAACAAAGGCAAATGATATTCTTGGTCACAACTAAAATTCTAAAACTTCTTGATAATAATCTCTTGTAGAAAATTCTCTCTTCTGATGATGATTCTCCTGGTGATCTCTGCACCCCTATTTATAGCATCAGACTAACTTTAGATTGCCTTCACATTCCCAATCCAATGGTCTAACTGAATTCTAACTAAAATGGAAGTGTCTAACAAAAGATATTTCTTAGATCTAAAACGTTCCATCTTCCTGCAAGTTCAGTAGCTGAAATAGATACACAAGATGCTTCCCATTGTGAAATAGGCCAAGACACTTGGAATCTTCACTTCACTTGAAAACCTTCTTATTATTTATGAGACATCAGAAAATGATACTTGGTAGCTTTTGAGGCACTTTCCAAAGACACATGACACTTTCACGTAACTGCTACTCTTTACTGTGTCTTTGCTTGAGAGTATTCGGTCTTGGACATCTATCACAGTTTACTTCCTCAAAATTTAACAACTTATAGAGAATGGGACCCACAACACTTCTTGCTTGAACAACTTAAAAAAGGAAAAGGGACAGGTGGCACTTTCCACATTTTTTAACAAATGACACATGGTAGCTTCTGCTACTTTTAGCTATCTTTTGAGAAACCTGTAGAAGGTGACATGTGTCAATCTCCATGTCACTCTATCTATACTATAGAAACATTTGGGCCTCATTTCATATTTACATAGATGGATACACTTGGTAGCTTCCATTTGCCTTAGAAACAAAACCTGGGATCCACCACAGTCTTTACTTATTGATGAAACAAAATGAAGATATTTTGGATGTTGACACATGGTGGCTTCCACTTTATTCAACTAGGGATACGTGGCATCTTCTGTTTCTTTTAGAAAAACTAATTGAAATTTTTTGCAATTGCCACTTGGCACCTTCTGCTTGACCTTGAGAAAATCTTATTGAAAGAAGCTTTCATAATGTATAAGAAACATGAGACTCGGATGCCGAAACTTGTCTGTTGAGTTACTATGGGACATGTGGCACATTTTGAGAAACTTATAGAAATTATGAAATGTACCTTAGTTGATGACACTTGGCAAATTTCACATGACTTTGATACTTAGACAAAATTTAGGTGAAAAGAAACTCGAGCCCACATTCTGAATCAAAAAACTTCACTGTCTAGAACTAAAATGCACAGGGACAAAAACTTGGAGCATGCAACTAAAAATAAAAATAAAATGTAGAGTATTTTTTACTCTATAATAGACATACATAACAAATCCAAGATGGAAATTTATGCAGTGACTTTTAGAGTTTTTTCACATTATCATACCTTTTTTACTTAATAGTGGTAATTGGATTACTCCTAACTAGCATAGTGGGTATGATTGGCTCATTTGTGGGGGGTTGAATGCTTAAGATGGTGATTTTAGATAACCAATTTATGATAGAATAATATAGAATGGGTACAAGACTATCATAACTAGAAAATGATAGATATGGGATAGAGAAGATAATTCTTGATTGTCAGTGCATTTGGTTTTGGTCACAGAGCAATGAAGAGTTACTAACATAAGGTCCTAAAATGGTAATCCTTGGTTGTTGTTACCCTTGGTTGTGGTCACAATTTAAGGAATGATTAACAACATTAGTAAGTTGATTGGAATCTATAGATGATGTTCCTAGTCTATTGGAACTTGATCTAAAATTGATGGTAATGGTAGATACATGAACTCCCATAATATGACCTAAAAATTTATTGTAGTTATGTGTAATTATGTGATATGTCTATTGGTTCCTTCCATTTTATATTTGATAGTGTTTTTGCTACTATTGATACTATTTTTGTTGTTTTTATTATTGTGT
Source organism: Torreya grandis (assembly GCA_037957365.1). Lineage (NCBI taxonomy): Eukaryota > Viridiplantae > Streptophyta > Pinopsida > Cupressales > Taxaceae > Torreya > Torreya grandis. The sequence continues at coordinate 47,043 of JARHVA010000217.1, forward strand.
TCATGGTTTTTTTATTATTGTTACTAATTGGCATTGCTATGTTGTGGAAAATGATTTTAGTAGATACCTAGGTTTTGACTGGAAGTATACGTTATATTATCCAACTAGATCTCTCTATTTTCTAACATATTTTCAATAAGGTGCTTCAGCTGCACATAATGATGTATAAACGTCCATGAACATGATGGTATTCATATAATTCATTCTCTTTGTACAATTATAGATAAGGTATACCTTCATTAAAGTGTTTGGGAATTTGATAACTAATCATATTATCCAAGGAAAATTTGTAAAACATTATTTCAATAGGCTCACCAAGGTCACTAAAGACTTTAGGAGTGGGTCTTCTTCTTGGAGGAGGGGTTTGAAAAGGTGGTGGATATAGTATTTGAGGTGGTAGCTTGCTACATTTGCTAGATAGACTACATTTGTGGAGTAAAATCTATTTATAGCATAAGATGAATAGATGGTGTTTGCATAATTTGGGCATGACATGACTTAGGGACTCCATTAATTAAAAAAATTCTTTTTTCAGTTATATGACTTGGTTTTTCATCATTATTAGCTTGAGTGGGTGTAAATGATTACACTTGGATTAGGATAGGGTTTTGACTTGGGCCTGAATTTTGGTTTTGGATTTGATCTAGTTTGAAGACGACAACTTGATTATCTCTTTATTGATATGGTATTTAGATCTATATGCCTTTCTCAATGACCTCCTTAAATGTGTGAGCACACTAAAGCTCCAAGTGATAAGATATTTAACTCTATAGATTTTTGGTAAACACAACTACCAATTGTTTATCTAGTAGATACTAAGTGAAGTGACTACTGATTGCTCTCCATATCTGTAAGTATCTTACAAAGATTTCACTAACTTTCTATTTGGCCTGAATTAAATCTACTACTAAAATCTCATGCTCGAGATTATAGGAGAATTTTTTCACAAATTTATTCAATAGATCATCAAAGTCATACACTGAGTTCTTTGGCAACCTAAGAAGCTACTCCAAATCCTATCCAACTAGACTTTGAGGAAAAAGAATAAGTAAGTAGATGTCACTATAGACCACTAGCTGTTAAGTGACAAAAATTATTGTAGATTCTCTCTAGGGTCTCCTTTACCCTTTTATTTGTTAAATTTTAGTGGATCACAACCTAGAGGAAATGGTATTTGAAGATACTCCTTGTTAAATGGGTATGAACACATGTCATCTATTTCAAAATTATTGGTATGATTTTCCATTTGAATTTTTGAAATTGTATCTTTTATCTATTGTAATTCATGGGCCAAAAAACTTGATGACACATTTGGTTGTGGTTGTGTCTAGGTGGTCAAAGGTGGATTACTTTGATTGGGGTAAAATAAAGGTATGGAGTATCATGGAATGTTGGTTTGATAAACTAATTGACCAGGAATATGCATCCATGTATTCAAATTGGGTTACTAATATTTCATGAATATTGGTAGATATTTTGGTTTGGATTCAGAATATGGCCTTGGTTTTGATGGAATTAAGGTTTTGATAGAAGTATGTGGCTTTATGGAAGGTATTATGCCTATTGAGTTTGAGTAGGAACTTACTGCTGACTAGTTAAACTTGACTGTGTAAATGGTACTTGTTGTTTACTAAGGCCCTATATTTAAATATGTGTCACATACTAGGTAAAAGGTAATGGTTTCTTAATAGGTACTTGTTGGACATTGACACCTATTTATTGAAAAAACACTTATTGTGAACTAGATGTTTGTTGAGTGTTTAGAATTTATTATTGACCAATAACTATACATTATTGATTAAATAAATTATATAATTATTGAGGTATATTGCTATGTGACTATTGAGGTACATTCATCACTACTTGTTAAGGTGGAACATGGTTTGCCATATGTTGAGGTGGCATAGTGTTATAAATGTATTGAGGTGGTAAGTTGGTCTGTGTTTATGGTCATAGAATATTTTCTATCACCTATTAATTTATGATAAAATTCACCACTTGTTGGGTTAAAATATTAGCTATTTCCTGAATACTTATCCCTTGATGTTGCATGCTTGAAGAAGCAACTGGTTGAGCAGTGGGAGTAACTTGCTATGGTTGGGAACTAGGAATTCCTTTTCCTTGATATTTCTAATCACTCATGGTATTGATAAGAGGTACTTACTATTGAGGGTTATTTGGTGGTACATTTAACCCACCTTGGCCTGAATTGGAAGATATTTATGTGTTATCCACTATATTTGGCACATGGTCCTAAGTAGAGGCCACATTCACTTTCTTAATGAATGGGATATTAAACATGCCACCTACTAAAGTGCTTTGGGAAAATGTGTCCATACCAAGATTGTAATGACCAAAAAAATTAATTGGCACTCTTATTAAAGGAGTCAATTCTATAAGAAAAGCATCTGATATGGTCATAACATTGAAATTTTGTGCTAGCTTAAGATAAGTTTGATATGCATGTTGAAATTTCATGAATTGGTCCTCCATGGGGACCTTTAAATTTGAAATCATATCCATATCTTGGTTTGATATCAACATGAGTGCCTAAGGATAACTAGTAGAGGCGTGTTTGATAGTTTTGATATAAGGTATGTTACAATGCACTTTAACTAGACTAGATAATTTTTTATGAGGAAGTCTTCTAGAAACTTGACCCCTATATCTATGGATCTATCCAAAACTTCTTCTTTATTTTAAATCAAGTGATGATAAAACAAGTATGGGTCATAGGTTGATGGCATGGTAACATAGTAAGGCTATTGTTGGAATTGTTTGATAATAAATGACACACTAGTAAGGTATTGAGTTATTTGTTCTTGATCTTGACCTAGATAAAGAGGTGTATTAACTAGGTAATGTGCTAATGGATCTTGGCCTCATTTTACATATCGATTAGTGTAAGAAGGATATGCATTTATCTAACAAATTATATCATCACCATATGGGTCTTGAACAAAGGCATCATTCGTGACTATGTCTTATTAATCCAAATTGTACATGGTCCCACTATGTGTGTAGCAAGGTATATTTGAATCCATGACTAAAATATCATGAAGAAAAGGTATACAGTTCAAAAAAATATTGAAACATGGTCTAAAATAATTGGTTGATGCTTAGTACATCTTGAAACTTGGTCTAAATGGAAAACTCGGTCTAATGTTGCAAATGGTTTAAAATTGGCCTAGAATGGAGGCCTTTTCCAATATCATCAATGGAAAGCTTGGTCTCAATATATCCAAGGTCTAAGGTCTTACACACAAATGGTCAAATGAATGGAAAATTTGAGTCTTGATCTTTTGGCAAAGTGCTTCAAACAAATATAATCTAGGTCTAAAAATGAAAAATGGTGTTAGGTCTTTCGAAACAAGGTACAAAAAATATAAATATTAAGGCAAATTCTATGTCTTTGGTAATAAGGCACAAAGCTATAATTTGAAACAAACTAAGTCTAAAAACTAAAAGGCAAATTCTAGGTCTTTGATAAGAAGGCAATAAGTTAGAATTTAAAATAAACTAGGTATAAAAATTTAAAGGCAAATGTTAGGTATTTGATAAGAAGGCACAAATATATACTTTTAAAATAAACTTGGTTGAGATAAAAACTTGCATTAATCTAATCTCTAAGGTAAATAATTCAAAACACTTTAAACCAATCTAGGCACATGGATTCTAAAACAAAATTGACCTTGGTATAAGATATTCACTTTAGGCACATGCCTAAAACTAATTTGGAAAGTCAATCTCCAGTAAAAAAAAAAGAGCAATGAGTAAAAAATTTAAGCTTAAGTGATAGGCAAGACTCTAATGTAAACTAATAGTGCTTAAGGTTGTACTTGAAAAGAGGGTTTTGAACTTAGTTTAGGGAAACAAATTGACTCGAGGCACACAAAAATAGGCCACTTCTTAGATATAGGTAAAGGGGTCTTTAAATAAATCAAGGAATCTAGACCAAGTTTCACAATTCAAAGGTAAAAGGTAAACACCTAAGCCAAAATTAAGAAAGACATAGGTGTATACTGATCAATTTTGAATCTAAACTTCCTAAGATAAATTTTAAACTTGGTTTAAAATAATTGGATTCTTCAAATGGATAACATCTTAGACCCAAATAGATAGAATAATAAAAACAATTATATACCAAAATCATACTTGGTTTTGAACTCAATTTAAAAAAAAGCAATGTTTTGAAATAACATGAGCAATGTAACAACGCTACTTCAATCAAAAAACATGACAATAGTTTTTGACTCAAAACTCTAAGGCAAATACTTGGGATGAAACAAGCAGCATAATGACACCTTTTTTAAATAAGTGACACACACACACAAATGTTTTGTAAAGTCCAAGACAAAAGTGTGACACCTAAAATACATAATAACACCTCTTGGGTTAAAATGGTGTAAAAACATGTGATTGGTTATAACTCATTTTTTGAAAAAACAAACAAAATAGTTTCTAGTCTCAAAACATGCATGTAAATCAAAGAAAATAGAAGTAATACAAGTGGATCATCCTATCCCTATATATGACATGGGTGTGCATAGCTTCAGCCAAAGTTTCCACCAATATACCAATATTTGTGAAGAATTAAGTGTTAATACAAAAATTAAAGTACAGGTGTAGGTAGAGGTTTTTTTCCACCTCTATCTCTCAAGCATTGGTATGTGGCACAAACTTATATTGAGGAGAACTTAGCATTTGGCATGAAATTCTATGGAAAGTGGGGTTTGAACAAAAATATTTAATTTTAGCACATACGAGATGGTCCCAAGTATGGCTAACATAAGGGTGCAATCACATTAATTGAATCCAAACTACCTAGATTACCATGCAAGGGTATATTACTATGTGAAAGAAACTAAATGCGGAATTAAACCAGAAAGATAAGTAACTAGAATTAGAAAACAACAAACAATAAGAGATACAAGAAACCAACCTAAAAACTTGTATTAAACTCTTTACAAAAGGAATAAAATTGAAGAAACTTATTTTCTTCCACACCTCTCTCAGATGTACAAATCTCTTTCCAGATCTCTTTCCCTCAAGAGTTCTCTCTCTCAATTACAATCAACTCCAACAACCTGGATTGATACACATATATTTTACAATATTATTCCACAATAACAGTTGTGTCCAATAAGCTATGAAGATCTAATCCTATATATAACATTAGGAAACATGAGCATACAATTACAGCCATTAGATGCATCTCCTAATCAAGGGCTCAAAACAATCTTACTTAAGATAGAGATGCAGACTTAAGACTAACACTTAATCCTACCATGCAAACATTATGTTCTGTCCACAAAAATAGATTCTGGATGCATAGGTGACCGACATCGGTCCCTGCCTATCTGCCTGTGACTGATGTCGGCTGATCCATGACCGATGCTAGCATCTCTAAGTCAACTCCTGACTGACGTCAGTCTCTCCTGAGTGACACCGGTGACTGTGTAATTCATGCAACCTACAACTTGCTCATTTGGTGAAGATTTTAGCTCCACACCTCAACAATCTCCCACTTGGAGATAAACAGTTGCACCAGTACCTGTACAACAACATCTTCTAGCTCTTCCATCATCAAACTCAATCATGAAGACCTACAAAAGTTGAATGAAGATTCAACTTCTCTTTTTTTACCGGCTTGGTTAACATATTGACAGGGTTCTTATCTATATGGATCTTCTCCAGCTTCAACTCACCATCCTCCAATACCTATCTAATGAAGTGGTACCTAAGCTGTATATGCTTGGTTCTTAAATGAAAGGCTGAATTCTTAGCAATTGCACTCTGACTATCACTGTATAATCTACAACTCTCTTACTCCTTTCCTATCTCTTCTATGAACCATGTCATCCATATCATCTCTTTGCTAGCCTCTATGACTGCAATATATTCTACTTCTATAGTTGACAAGGCAACAACCTTCTGCAACTTTGATATCCAGCTAACTGCCATTTCACCAACAATGAAAACATATCCTGTGGTGCTTCTCCTTCCATACAAATCACCTGCCATATCTGAATCTACATAACCATGTAGAGAGGTGTTAGACTCACCATAGCACAAATGCCTACTGCTGGTCCCTCTCAAATATCTAAGGATCCACTGAATTGCTTTCCAGTGCTTCTTCCCTAGATTTTCCATATACTTACTTACAACTCCCACTGCTTGGGCAATATCCGGTCTAGTACATACCATTGCATACATTAAACTCCCAACTATGAAAGCATATGGAACTTTACTCATGTATTCTACCTCATCATGTGAATTAGGACATTATTCTTTACTCAACTTGAAATGTCTAGCCATAGGTGTGCTTACTGGTTTTGCATCTTGCATATTGAACCGTTTCAACACCTTGTTCACATAATCCTCTTGAGACAAAATCAACCTGTGATTTTTATTGTCTCTCTTAATACTCATGCCAAGGATTTTCTTTGCTACTCCCAAATCCTTCATGGCAAGTGTGTGAGCTAATTTCACCTTAAGCTCAGAGATATCTTGCATGTGTGATCTTGTAACCAACATATCATCTACATACAACAACAGAATAATATATCTACCATTATCAAATCTCTTAAAATACAAAAAATGGTCAGATTGACACCTACTATAGCCATGCTCAGTCATAAACCTGTCAAATCTCAGATACCATTGTCTAGGAGCTTGCTTGTGACCATACAAGCTTTTCTTCAATCTGCACACTAACTTCTCCTTACCTTTGACCTCAAATCTTTTCAGCTGATCCATATATATTTCTTCATCCAAATCTCCATGAAGAAATGTTGTTTTAACATCAAGCTGCTCAAGATGCAAATCCTCAATAGCAACTAAAGACAATACAGCCCGTATAGAAGTCATTTTAACTATAGGAGAAAAAATCTCACCAAAATCAATACCTGATTTCTATGCAAATCCTTTCACTACCAACCTGGCCTTATATCTCATCTATCCATTCTCACCTTCCTTCAATCTGTAGATCCATCTGTTCTTCAGTGTCTTCTTTCCTGCTGGCAACTCAACCAAATCCCATGTTTGGTTCTCTCTCAAGGAATCAATCTCCTCATTCATGCCTAGCTCCCACTGATTCTTGGATTCCACTTGTATTGCTTCATCAAAACTCTCTGGTTCTCCACCATCAGTAAGTAATAAATAGAATAATGAAGGGGAATATCAAATTGGAGGTTTACTTACCCTTTCTGACCTCCTGATGGGCGTCTAAGACTCATTCACAACACGCTGTCCACCCAAATTCTCTAACAGTGATCGACCTCGGTCACCTCCAAGCTTGTAACTAGCCAACATCGATTCTCTCTTACCGATGTCAGTTCTTGCCTGACTGATGTCGGTCACTGTATGACTGACATCAGTTCCTGTATTGCCGATGTCGATTATTGCCTGACTGACGTCAGTCTCTATGTTTTCCTGTCTATGATTATTCTTTCTTGTGAGCTCATTTTGGACCGTCACCTCATCCACTTCTCCATTACTCTACCCAAATTGATTCAGCTTCTTGAGCTAATCACTATACATCACTTTTTCATTGAAAACAACATCACAGCTCCTAATTATTTTGTTAGTTCCTAGATTCCAAAACCTGAATCCGAAATCATCAGAGCCATAGCCAATAAATGTGCACCTCATAGACTTAGCATCCAGCTTCTTTCTATTTTCCTTATCAACGTGCATAAAGGCTTCACAGCCAAAAACTTTGAGAAATGAGAGATCTACCTTTTTACCTGTCCATGACTCTTTTGGAATTCCACCATCCAGAGCTATAGAGGGTCCTCTATTAATCAGGTACACTACAGTATCCACAGCTTCTGCCCAAAACTCTAAGGGCAAACCAACATGCAATCTCATACACCTTGCACACTCCATTATTGTTCTGTTTATTTTTTTAGTAACTCCATTTTGCTGAGGTGTCCTTGGAACCATCCTTTGCCTGCGTATTCTATGCATATAACAATACCAATTGAACTTGTAGTTGTAGAACTCACCACCATTGTCAAATCTAAGGCACTTCAATCTCCTACCTATTTCATACTCAACCATAGCTTTCCAAATCTTAAAAGTCTCAAAAATATCAGATTTCTTCTTTATACAATAGACCCATACCTTTCTTGTAGCATCATCTATGAAAGAAACATAGTATTGTGATCCTCCAATAGAAGCAACTTGAGTCGGTCCCCACACGTCTGTGTGAACAAGCTCCAATTTGTGCTTCTTCTTTGTTGACCCAATCTTGAGAAAACTCACCCTCTTCTATTTTTCAAAAATACAATGCTCACAAAAATCCAGATCTATGCTTTTTAAATTTGAAAGCTTACCTTTTGACTTAAAAATAGACATTCCCTTCTCACTCATGTGGCCAAGCCTAGAGTGCCACAACTTTGCATCCACATCTAAAGTAGATAATAAAGAAGGAGAATTATCAGTAATATAATTACATAAATAGAGAGTACCTACTCTCTTACCTCTGGCCAATACAAGTGCACCCTTGGTCACCTTCCAAGATTCAGCTGTGAGAGTTACTGTACAACCCTCATCCCCTAACTTTTCTACAGAAATCAGATTCCTCTTCAGGTTGGGAACATGCATGACATCTCTCAACACCCATGTGTTACCATTCTACATTTTCAGCTACACTTTTCCTTTGCCAATAATTTTACAAGGCTCATCATCCCCTAAATAAACTATTCCAAAATCTCCATGGATATAGTCACTAAAATATTCTCTATTAGGGTTAGCATGAAAAGAGGCACCAGAATCTAAAACCCAAGATTCTATATTATTATGCAAAGAGAATATAAGAGCATCTTCTGCAATACCTACAACTTTTTCTTCTTCTTTACCTTCATACTGATTGTCCTCTTTAGGTTTTGACCAGCAATCTTTGCTTATGTGCCCTATCTTTCCACAATTCCAGCATTGTGGCTTCCTGCCATTTCTAGATTTGGATCTACCTCTCATCTTTGACTTAGACCTTGATCTCCCTTTCTTGCTCTTCTCTTTTTGCCTTCCCCTACTCTAAAAACTTAAAGCATTCCCTGATGTTTCCTCTGTGCTTTTCCTATGAATTTCTTCATTCAAGATTACACTAACAACATCATCTACTTTTAACATATTTGAAGCAGATGCAGTATTACTAATTTCCATTACCAAGCTATGCTAGATTTCAGGCAAAGAACATAATATTAATAGAGCTTTAATTTCATCATCAAACACTATTTTGACTAAGTTTAATTGATTTACAATTCCATGGAAATCATTTAGATGATTAGATATAGATCCACCTTCCTACATTTGCAAATTAAATAACTACTTCATAAGATATACCTTATTTGAAGCTGAGGGTTTTTCATATAAATTTGCTAATGTAGTCATTAACTCTACCATTGACTTTGCCTGTGATAAATTAGATATCACAGTAGATGTCAGACTCAATCTTATAGATCCAAGAGCCTTTCTATCAAGAACTTCCCATTCTTCATCTTCCATGTCTGTGGGCTTCCTTGAAACTCCACCTAATGGTAAGTATATATCTTTCTGATACAGATAATCCTCTATCTGCATTCTCCATAATTGGTAATTTTTTCCATTGAACTTCTCCATTCTCAGTTTACTTTCTTCTGCCATTGCTTCTCCCACTCAAACAAAAATCCCTGTGAGTAACCTATAATCAATACACACTAACTAGATCTAAAACACCTGTTAGTCAACCTGAGCTCTGATACCACTTATTGGGGATCAACCAACAAATTTTATTACTATGTGAAAGCAACTAAATGTGGAATTAAACTAGAAAGATAAGTAACTAGAATCAAAAAATAGAAAACAATAAGAGATACAAGAAACCACCCTGAAAACTTGTATTAAACTCTTTACAGAAGGAATACAATTAAAGAAACTTCTTTTCTTCCACACCTCTCTCAGATGTACAGATCTCTTTCCAAATCTCTTTCCCTCAAGAGTTCTCTCTCTCAATTACAATCAACTCCAACAACCTCGATTGATACACATATATTTTAAAATAATGTTCCACAATAACAGTTGTGTCCAATAAGCTATGAATATCTAATCCTATATATAATATTAAGAAACATGAGCATACAATTATAGCCATTAGATGCACCTCCTAATCAAGGGCTCAAAACAGTCTTACTTAAGATAGAGATGCAGACTTAAGACTAACACTTAATCCTACCATGTAAACATTCTATTCTATCCACAAAAATAGATTCTAGACACACAGGTGACCGACGTCAGTCCCTGCTTGTCTACTTGTGATCAACGTCAGCCGATCCATGACCGACACTGGCATCTCCTAGTTGACTCTTGACTGACGTCGATCTCTCCTGACTAATGCCGATGACTATGTAATTCCTGCAACCTACAACTTGCTCATTTGGTGAAGCTTTTAGCTCCACACCTCAACATGGTTATAACTCATTTTTTGAAAAAACAAACAAAATAGTTTCTAGTCTCAAAACATGCATGTAAATCAAAGAAAATAGAATTAATACAAGCGGATCATCCTACCCCTATATATGACATGGGTGTGCATAGCTTCAGCCAAAGTTTCCACCAATATACCAATATTTGTGAAGAATTAAGTGTTAATACAAAAATTAAAGTACAGGTATAGGTAGAGGTTTTTTTCCACCTCTATCTCTCAAGCATTGGTATGTGGCACAAACTTATATTGAGGAGAACTTAGCATTTGGCATGAAATTCTATAAAAGTGGGGTTTGAACAAAAATATTTAATTTTAGCACATACGAGATGGTCCCAAGTATGGCTAACATAAGGGTGCAATCACATTAATTTAATCCAAACTACCTAGATTACCATGCAAGGGTATATTCCTTTGTATAGTGACTCCATCTATATCCTACTTAGTAGAGTCTGATGTCTAGCTACCACATAGCTTGGGTACCTATTAAGATGGTCAAGATAATTACTCACCACCTTCCCATCTAATGGTTTACTCAATTTGTATACCCTACCATGTAGCACGGTTGGTACGATGCTATGAGATGAAGCCCCAGATTAACACACCCCTAAAAAACTCATAGGAAAGTTATGAACTCTTTCCCATAAGCCAAGTGCATAAAATAAATACAAGAAAAAAAATAGAAAGACTTTATAGGTCACTTTTAAATCACCTTAGTCATTTGATCTTGGGGAAATCATCAATGCCATTCTTTCTAACACAACATGTATAAATAACAATAAGAAACTAAGCACTTTTGGTCACCTTAGTTCCCTAAAGGGGATACAAGGAGAGTATACACAACAAATTTTATGTTTGCCAAAATTAAATAATCTATTCTAAGTAATTTGAAACTAGTCTAAAGAATAAACAAGAATAAAAAAATCTCTTAGGAGATCTAACTAAAGATGTAAGTTATTTTTACTAACACCAAATTGAAATGTGTTTAAAATTTTGAGCCCTTTGGTTGTGTTTGCACTTGCAAAATGCAAAAATAAAAATTTTAAAGTGAATTTTAAACACATTAACAAAATGTGAATGAGTTTTAACTTTTGTAAAATTTGGACTTGTAAAAATGAAAATTTGATTAAAAAGCACCCAAACTTCTTCTTTTTTGGATTAATTCCATACAAACAAGTTAGTGGTTTAATTTTTGTTTAAAACAAAGTTATATTCCTATAATTTAGGTCAATAAAAACACAAATTTTAACTCTTGATTTTCAAAAAATTAAAAACATAGAGAAATCATCGATGATTACTACAAGGATCGTGGTCTATTCCTATGATCAACATCAATTTTATTATGATCATTCTTGATTCTTATAACCAAACCAAAAACAAACATGTTTTGATAGAAAAATTCTTGACAAATCATGTTTTAAACAAAAAACTTCTCAATACCCTACAAGAAGAATGTTAAAAATGTAGTAAATAGGTTGTTAGGTACTAATAACAACAAGAAAAAAATGATTTTTACTATGTTTTTGACACAGAGATCATTATCAATTATTTAGATCAACATTGATTCCAATGATAGACCATGATTTTTTACTATCATTTATAATCCTTGTGGCTTGACTAAGAGATCAAACTTATTCACCTTTTTAGAAATTAAATAAAAAACATGGCATAAAAATGGTTAGTAAAACATCTTAAGAAGTAGATAAAATAACTTTATGTGGTGCATGCCCCACAACACATGCCATTATGTGATTAATAAGAATCCAAGAGTGGAGATTAGTATTATGTTATTATGATCAAAAACAAAAAAAACCACATTAATAAAGCTAACACCTCAAGCTTAAACACTAAAAGAGCAAGAGAATAATATAAGTAACTATCAATATAAGATTAAAAAACAATATTTAGCTTCCTTGAGGGCAAGAGTTGTCTGTTGGCCATGTAATAATGTGCTTGGTCATGTAATCAAAGAATATTTGGAAATGGTGATCCTTATATCATCTCTTGTTATCACCATAGCAATGTTGGGTTTGGATTTTCCTTTGGCTTGGACTTCTCAAAAAAGGAGAATTATAACACTAGATAACAAAGTTATTTGAAGGTATTTTTTCATCATAGCATTACACCAAAAGAGCTTATTAAATAATTGGTGAAGCTTTATATTTATAGCCTTCCAAATTGAATATAGCCCAAGTGAAATTAGGTTAGATTTAGCCATAGTTAATTTTAGATGAACCCTAATTGAGTTAAGGAGGTGACAATAAATTAATATTTAGGATAGATATCCCATTTATTAAGCATGACTTTCCATTTCTGAATTTAAGGCTTTAGGGGAGATATTTTCAATTCCTTGACTTTGAGGATGATGAAATCATCATGACCTCAATTTTATTATATTTCCTTTTAAATAAATACCCCAATTTTAGGGGAGATATTCACATGGAAATTTAACTTAAGCATTTAATTTTATTTTCTTAGTTAATTCATTTTACTTAGCATTTTTGTACTTTAAGAATTGTTTAAGTACCTCGCTTAATGGGTCTAAAGGCCAAACTATCAATTTTCTAGGCCAAAAATTTATTGGAGATGAATCTATGAGAGGTTACTATTGAGTATAGGATAATACCCCAAATAGGGATGTTTAACATGAATTTTAACACTAGTGTCTAATGTGCAGATGAAATTGAGACATTTAGTGATTCTTAGGCTTAATTTGCAATGTTTGGTATAAATCAATCTTAAGTCCAATTGGAACATAGTTGTGGCCAAAATGGGGTGTACACATATAACTATCAAAAAACATAGTATTTGAGACTTCTTAAATATAAATTGGTAAATATTCTATCATTAGATGTGTAATATAAGCATGTTTTGTGGAAGGATTGAAGGTGTTGTTTAAGATAACCTTTACCATAATAAATTGTAAGCTTAGTAGCTATAAAACCTATACGTAATAGATAAGTTTGTATCTCATGGGCTAACAAGTTATGAATCAAGGAATTTGAATCATTGAAATGACTAGATTTATATTTACTTGGATTTAATTATATCACCTTAGCCCATAGAGATAAAATAGTCTACTCAAGGGAGTGTGAAATTGGTGAGGTTAATGATGTAATATTGTGCTATAGGATATGAATAGGTCATTTATATAGTAATAAGCATGTAAAATTATGTGAAACCTTGTGTTTCCCCCAAAACCTGGGTGGACATTATATGTAATGAGCTATGATTAACCTACAACTTATCCTATCTAAAATATCCATAATCAAATAAGGTAAATCAAATAGAGCCCATTGGTACTTAGTTATATTAGGACATGACCAAATGGATTTGATAAACCTAAATATATGATCAATTATAAAAAAACATCAATGGAGAGGGTTCTAAAGCATCTATATAATCAATATAATGGAATAACCCTAACTAGATCTTTTAATATTAATCTAATATAATAATACCAAGCTAACAATATGAAGAAACAAGGATGATTAAACTAAAAAGGTAAGGAACCATATTAAGCAAATGGGGACCTACATTACCTAAAGTGGGAAATGGTAAGTTCAAAAAAACCTATAGCCAAACTAAGTTTAAGTGTAGAGGAGATTCAAATAAGGAGTTATACATTCACTGAAACTATTAATTATGCAATATCTATCTATCAAATGAAAGAGCTAGAGTTATAAATACTTACCTTGAATAAGTTTGTCAAGCCTCAATCTCCCTCCCTTGGTCAATGGTGATTTTCAAGAGATTATTGTGGTTATAAATATTAAAATGGTTGAATAAATCTCTAGGATAAAATGACTCCTACTATTGCATCCAAGACTCCATAAGACAAGCTTTTCCCTCCAAGGAAAAATCTAAGCAATGGCTTATTCAAATGTATATTTAAGAAGAATTTTGAGAAATAATAGTGAAAAAATGAAATGTTCCTCTCTATTATATTAAAATGGGACTTGTATTTATAATGACATATGATCCTAATCCTTTCTATTTTTTTTTTCAACAACATTGGCTAGCCTTATGTAGTTTAAAACTTACCATTTAACCTCAAACTAGGTTAGCTTGGGTTGACTTAGTTACGAATCATGTGGCATGAATTTAAAAATTTATCAAGGGTAGAATAACCTATTTTAAATTATGTTAGGAAGTGGAAAATAATACATCAACTATGCTAATATAGTAAAAAAAAATAGGTCTATTTTTAGTTATGGGCTATTAGGAGGAATATTTCTTAGGGGATTTATTCTAGGGGAAATATAGTGGATATAGGTATGATAGATAAAAAAATAATTTCTCTTATAAGGCATAATTATTCTACCCACCCCTTTCCCAATGCATAATTTAATGTGGTGCACTCAAAGAGATTAAAACTCAACAAGTTGTTATGAGAGATAATGTGTGAGTTATAGTAGGAATTTTGAGCTATTACATTAAAATACCATAAAAATGCAATTTAAGCCCAAAAAATAAATTACCTATTAGGAAGGATTATAAAAACATATCAAAATCATATGATAAACCTTACTATTCCATTTTTTCAGCTAGATTCCTTCCAAGATGTCCAAATAGATGGTTGATTGCTATGAACTAATTTTTTTGACATTATGATGGCATGATCAAGGATGTTGATAATGGATTCAAGGATCAGATTGGCATGGAGATTTTATGGGATTCATGGATTGTTATTATTTTATTTATCCATGGAGAATAACTTATTTATATAGAAAATGGAGGGAAGAATCAATGGCTAGATTTAAATCATGGTCCATTGAGATCAATATTTGTGGATTTTCCAAGGAATTTTAAATTCCTTTGAAGCCTATAGAATAGAGGGTTCTAGATGGGGAAGGCCAAGTTAGATAGTATTATTGAATTAGAAGATTATAAAATCCTCTTAAGGATGAATTATGATTAGGTAGGGGATTAGATATAGATTAAGTGGGTAATTAGGGACTAGGGGTGTAGGAGAGCCTAGGAATAAGCTTAGTAGGTGGGTAGGTGGGTAATGGGAATTTATAATTCCCCAATAATGGATAAGTGGGGTTAGGATAATATTAAGAGATGATTAGGGGAATTAATGAAGAAGTGGGATAGGACTATGGTTAGTAGATGAAGAAATGATGAGAGGGGATATTGAATAAATGACTAAAAAGGGGTAAATTAGAGAGATTAATTAGAATAATTAAGGCAAGTGGATTCAGGTGCATACATTTTGACCCTCTTTGAAAGGACATTGTGAATGAAGCGAAGTGGAAGGAGTAATGGTCTTTTAAATAAAAATAATTTCATAGATGAATGTGAGTAAATGCCTCTAGTGGATATGTCACCCCCTCGAGGGGACATGCGAGGAAGAATGAGATGGATGGCCATTCAAAAGAGTAAATGAGGAGTGGGATGAAATTAATAGATAAGGGTATGGGATGCAATATGTGAGATATATGATGAATAAGATGAATTCAAATTGAGAAATGAGCTATAAATGAATTATGCCCTTAGAAAAGACACATGCATAGGGAGTAAATATGATGATGTTATAGGTGTCAACACATCACAAGGGAGAATCAACCATAACATGATGAGGATAAGATAAAATTCCACAAGCTTTTGAAATATCCCAAGGATGCATGTAAGGGAGAGTTGTAGGCTAGGATAAGACTTGATTTTATAAGATTAAGGATGAGTGTAACTTAAAGGTGAAGTTGAGAGAGATGATGAAGGAAATGAAATAGAAGAAATGATGGGATCAAGTGACCAAAGGATGAAGGAGAATAATTAGACTACATTTCATCAAATCAATGAGCCATAATGTGATTAATAATAATGATTCCCTTATCAATGTCACATGCAAGGGAGTAAGAGATGAATTTATGATCCTGGTTATGCCCCAATCTAGGGAGGAACCATAAATTATAAATGATTAATTGAACAATTAATGATAATGGAAGAAGAGATGGATGTTGTGCTTTGTCAAGCCTAGTTGATAGGTGTGGGTGATTGACAAAAAGACTAAGGAGATGATTGTGGGGATGGTGATTGATGAAAATATTGATTGATTAATGATTGACATTATATCTCAAGGATTTGATCAATGCAAGATGTGAGAATAATGAGGAACATGAGAGACGTGATAATGGATGATGAGGAAAGAGGTGAAAGTGGCTGAGCTATCCTCGGGTACTGAAAAGTTGTCAAGTACTACCTATATAGTCTAAAAAGACCTCAGGATAATGTATTTTGGACTTGAGGATAAATGATAATGATAGGGTAGAATATGAAGATGATGATGATGATTAGTGATTAGAGGATGTTGTTAGTGATTAGAGGATATGATTCAGATGATGAGATAAGGATCATGAGGATATTAGATGTTAATTGAATTTGTTATGAGAAGTAGATTAGTAATGGGAATAAATATGATTAGATGATTAGATAAATGATGAGTATGTAGATGATCAAGTTATCATAATTGTCATAAGGCTTATCATAGTCTACGAAATTTGATATATATGGAACTTGATAGGATGTCTCATGATATAAGTATGACCAAGGGGAAGTTATGCCAAAGTGCATGGGAAAATATCAAACTCTACATTATCAAGGGAACCTTCAAGCCTTATTGTAGATTTTGTGACCTCATAGCATCCTCATTCATTTCCCAATAAATAAAAATAGACATGATGCAACACAAACTCAAAAGATAAAGGAAATAAAATATTTTCATGATAAAAGACATGCAAACAAGTCAAACAATAAACAAGTAACACACACAAGTATCTACATGTAACTGTATTATGTCTTGTCTAGTGGCCTTGATTAGAGACATCAGAATGATTGATTAGGTGATGAGCTAGACTAATATGATCAAGATGTGACTATGGACTTAGGATAGACTTGGATTTGGAATAGACTAATGATGATGATTAGGATTAGGACTCAGGTAAGGATATGGATGTAGATATGGATTTGGATGTGGATTGAATAGGGATTGGGATAAGGATATGGATTTGGATAAGGTACAAGGATTAGGATAAGGCTACTAAGGATAATAGGATGAGATTACTAAGATGATAAGATGAACAAGGTAAGATGACAAAGACATATGACAAGGTAAGATGTCAATGAGATGGAGAATTGAGGACATTGGGGTACACATGACATATGATAAGATATCACAAGATAAGTTAAATGTTTTGGGATTTTATGGATTTTAGATTTTTTTATATTTTTAGCATATTTCACTTTTTAGGGTTTTTTAAAAATATGTATGTACACTATACAAATAGGGTTACTAGAAAAGGGAATACTAAGCATAGAAACCAAAATGAGTATAGATGGAATGTGAATGGGATGAAAAAAGGGTAATGTGGAAAAGGGGATGAAGACCAAGGAAGAAGGGACTAGGGATTTCCAATGACCACATCATGAAGGAACCAAAATGTTTAGTTACTCGAATGTCCATTGGAGGATATGCCAAGATGATTTTAGAATATATCTCAAGATGGATTTTATTCCCTTATGAAGGTTAAGATGAGAAGACAGGAGGGACATAATAGGATGCACAATATGAATTAGATGGGATTGACATGGGATGGGTTTGATGGATGAAATGGAGGTATTTTTCCCCCAAGCATTGAGGTAAAATGTAGACAAAAGATTATTTTGCGATGATGTTAGAAGATAATTTTCATCATGGTACTTGCCCAAGGTGCCAAAAGATTGGTTTTCACCATTAGATGAATGATTTTTTTTGGGTTTTTATTATTTTATTTTTGGGCATATCTATTTATTAGATAAGGGAAAGATGTAGGATGTAGATACGTTTGTGATATTTATCCAACACCTATTCTAGAGATGTGTGATGCTAGGATCATGTTGTCTCCATTGGATGTATTGAGGTCCATGTGAACTTTTATGATCCTCAATTATGACCTATCTAGATATCTAGACTAGGTATCCTTATCACCCCTAGGAGAGAAGATGTTGCCTAGGTGGGTTATGTGAGATATGGATTAGATTAGATCTTGATGTTGATGGGGGTGTAGTAGACTAGGCTAGATGGTAAGACTTGATGGGATCATGGGAGAAGGATAGGAAGATCTAATGGGTGATTGAGGATCAGGACTAGAAGTCACACACATCATTAGAAAAGTTAGACATTTCACATTTGATTGGTGTCAGTTAGTAAAAGACTACATGAGATCCAAGATGCCTTGACTTTGTAGTTAATCTCTAATTTGATTATTTTATGGATGATCAGCTATATGAATAGTGATTTTGACATTATTTTGATTTTTTTACTAAATTTGACTTTGACTACCCCCTAGTGCCTAATTTTTGGATTCATCAAGTGAGATTGATTTTTGAATTTGATGATACCCTAGTGCTTGACATTGGGATTTTCTAGTGGAATTTTTTTTTGGATTAGGCCAATGATTTAAATTTTATTGGTTTTGACTTATGAGATAAAAGGTGATTTGATCATGATTTATGACTTTTGGAATATTGTCTTAGATGTTACATTTATGGCACATATTATATTACTTGGGAAAGAGTCCAATGATGTATGTTCATGTTCATCCCTATGGAGGGTGATAATTAAATGATCATTGATGGGAATAAAAGGATCAATAATAGATGGAGGTGGTGGAGTTGATATGATAAGGTCAATGAGGGGTGATAGGGAAACATGGTATTCATAGGGGTTCTTAGGAGACTCAGTTTCAACATCAAAGAAAATCTCCTCAAGATCAATAAAAATATCACTAGGACTAGCTAAAAGATATGTGTCTAAGGTAGGATTAGATTCACTTTGAAAATATGCAATAGATAAGGATTTCAAGAAATTTTTTATGAATTCATCATCCTGATTAGGATCCAAATGTATGCTTGGTGATGGATTAGAGGTATCTTCAAAAGGGTAGGAATGGTCATCAATGTCTATGGGGGATGATGTGCAATCTAATTTAGACATTGGTGTTGAACATGATCCTGATGTAGATAAGAATTGTTTTAAATATGATGCTAACTCTGATGCTAGTAAAATATTTATTATCCATAATTGAATTCTCAACATGGGGATTGTGATATGATGGGTGAGAGGGAGATGATGGAGGAATAATGATTTGACAAATATAGACCATATAATGGTTCATGAGGACTAGGTTCATTGGGAAGAGACCTATCATCAATGGAGGATTTGTAAAATATTGGGGGGGGGGACCATGGAAGATAGATTTGGTATATTGACCTTGGATTAGAGATGGAAGAGATGGTTCATGATCAAGAATGGGATCTTGGCATTCCTCTTCTTATTCACTTAGGGATATAAAATCATTAAAATCATCCTCAATTTCTATGTCACCATGATTGATGAGGTCTTAATCATAGTTTTAGAAATTATTACATTGATTAATTATATGCCCCTAGGTTTGATGATATACAAAATATTGGTTAGCTTTATACCAAGAGGACTTAGGCTTAATGGGATCAAGATGTTGTATGGGTAGATAAACCATCATGTTAGTGGCAATGAGTTGATGGAAGAGGGATTCTAAGGAGATAGGAAGTGAATTATAGGGTCTCTCTTTCTTTTTTGACTTATACATGGAAAAATTGGATATTAGATTAGATGGTTGTTGATGTGATGTAGTGGGTGGACTAGTATTAGATGAGGTGGCTAGGATAGGATTCCATTTGTTATTATACGAAGGGGTAGTTGATTGGCTATGACAAGTGGATGGAATATTGGAATAGGACTCATATGAATGGGTTTGGACTAGAGGTAATAATGGGTGGATAGGGTCAAAGTCTATTAGACATGAAGTGTTCATCTCAAGGAGGAGAGAAAGGAGAATATCCCTATTAGTGATGAGGCATTGTTCAATCAGGGTATTGACCAAATTTGTTTTAGATGTCATGAATAAAGATGGGAGAAAGTAAGGATGATATGGATTCATCAGCCCTAATAGGCAAATGTGGGGGATTTAACAAAAATACTAAGGGATGAAAATGGGATGTGTGAGACAAATTTGGACAAAGACTTGCTTTAGTACAATATCAAGTTTGAATCATTATGTGATGTGATGTGGTATTTTATCAAGTATACCAAATGAAGATGTGAGCTAGACTTTGATGCTTGAGACTAGATTCAATTAAGTGAGATACAATAAGCTCTAGGGTTAGATGAGGGGTTATACTAGCTTGAGAGACTTATTTAGACTAGGATTGATTGGATGAAAGGTTATCTCAAGACTAAGAAGATTGAATAAAATAAGATGATATGATATGATTATGACTCGAACTTGATTAGACATAGGCATGATAATGATGAGGACCCTAATTAAAAAATTTGTTTTCTAATGTAGATGAGGACTAATATATGATTACAAACTTGATGGGAGGAATAATATGGATAATGGAGTAGATTGGGTAAAGATGAGTTGGAATATGATTATGACTAGGTTGACAAGGTGACTAGGTAAGACAAGATCAAGACAAATGATTGGTTATGGATTAGAGTGGGTGTAGGACAAGATGTGATTAAGATATGTAAGTGATATGGATATATGAGACTAGACAAGGAATTAATCAAGATTATAAATAGATAAGGTGTAAAAAGTGATAAAGATGATGTTGGGGATGGTTAATGTTAAGGATAAGTGAAGAATATAAGGTTGGATTATGATAAGATGTGATGGATAGATGAAAAGACTTGATGAGGGTATGTAAGTGATGGGGGTATGACTAATGATGGGTGGATACAACTAGAATAGGATGGGATGATGATAAGGGAGTGATGGGAGATAAGATGAGATAAGTAACATGATGTACAAAGATAATATGTACAAGAGGATGATGATAAAGATGTATAGAATGATAAGTCATGGATGTAAAAGATGATGATATGTACAAAAGACCTAGATAGGAATGTATAGGCTTAGGTGAAATGATAAATTGGCTTATAAATATCATAGGTCTATCATGACACACACCAAATAAGGAGAACCACAAACCTAAGACTAGTAAATTGATTGTGGGCGTGTAACCTGATGACTGCACCATCTAACAACTTCATGGGTGAGGATATAGGCTGGGGACCCATTATAGAATTGATAGGCTGGGGACCCATTATAGGAAAATGATTAGTATTTTAATTGGCACTTTTAAAGAGGTAACCTGCAAGATAATTATTAGTAGTTTGATTGATAATCTTGAAGGGTAACCTATAAATGTTAGACCAAAATAAGACCAGAAAAAGATGATGTTATCAAGACAAAATATCCTCTTTATCCACTATAAAAAATAAGATGTTAGTCTAATATGCCTTAATAAAACACCCTAAACATATTATGATTTGGATCGATAATTTCTTTGTGTGAGTGAGCCAAAACATGGGGGTCTGGGGGTGCTATCCCCTGACAAGGTTAAGGGGTAGATCTCCTTGCAAGGTCTAGGGGTAGTGCCCCCATTACACTCCCTATCATGGTATAAGGCAGGTTTGAGGGGTAGAGCCCCCAATGACAAAGGCAATTTGGGCCTTGTAAGAGGCCCATAATGACTTAAAAATCATAGAAAATGACTCTAAAAATGCACTTAAAATGAAAAATCCAAAGGCATAAATTAGTGAAAAATCACAACTTTAGATTGTAATATTACAACTACCAATATAATATCATAAATTTGAATTTGTAATTTTGTCACAGGTAGTTAACCATGAAGGTCAGTCTATAAAACCAAAACTGTTAGATGAATATCATGATAATTAGGGAAATGTCATAATTTCAAGATTAGAGATTTTGTGATACAACATAAAACTTCAAAATTTTGATTTTTAACCAAAGAATATGCTCATAAAAATTATAATAGGTTACCTAGATTCCTAAATATGCCTATTCATAGACAATCATGATATATTTAAAAACTTATTATGATATATCTGAAGGATAAGATATGTATTAAAATGGACAAATTCATGAGCAATTAAAAAAAATGTAGTTTTATATTTTATCCTAAGTCTAGCTTATGGATCTAGAGATATTAACCATCAAACAAAATTAATTTAAAAATGATTAAATCACAATGTTATTACTATCGATGAAATATCTCTATTCGTAGAGCAATATCGTAACTACGTGATGAGCAATTTTGTGAAGGTCAATAGAATGGTTAAGACTGTGATATTTTGATGTTCAGATGATATCCTTACCTTACCTTTTCTTGTTGATCGTATCAATCAACACATAATAGGTGTGTAGAGATAAAATCTCCTTACAAAATGTGGTTAGCAAGGACATATAATTGAATATTTAAAACCATTTGGATAAGATGTAGAAATAAAAGGGGGTTATATGATCAAATTATGTGATTACTATTCCCCTTACAAAAGCAATCAGAATGACAAGATGAAACCTACATATTATAAATCAAAGGGATAATTAATATCAATTTTGTTAAAAAGCACATGACTTGTAGGTCAAAACCATGAGTTTAGGAATAGTGATATTACATCTTATAGTTTGCCCATTGGGTTTTTACCTAATTTCATTTTTTCCATCGAGATCCTACACATAGAGGACCAACAACCAAGTCTTGTAATACTAGAATATATGATACAAAGAGGTTATAAGGTGACATATAGTGATCAAAATAGATTATGATAAGATTAACATAACACCCCTACAAAATCATGATTAGTAAAGCAATACTGCTATTACCAGTAAAATGTTGTGAGTTACAAAGTCATGATTTTGCCATTAGTCAAAAACCTATTATAGTTAGAAAACCATTAGTTATTAAGGGTTAGCCACAATCTTGTGACTTTTGATGTAAAACCATAATTTGTGAATTGTGGTATTGCAATAGGGTAAAAATCCTATCAAGGTCAAAGAAACTGTTAGTGGTCAAGTTGGACAGTTAACATAAAATCATGACTTTTGGGGCAAAATCATGACTACAATGTCATGATTTGTAAAGTGATGTCTCAAGTGTCACTTGTGCATGGAATTATAAAAATATGATACTTTTCTCCCATGAGTTGGGCCTGTAAGCTACCAAAAACACTTTTAACAAGCTAAATGATTAAATTGGGAAGGATTGCCCCACCATGGTAACCTAAATGTCATAAATTTTTTGATCTATTAGATTAAACTACCATAAAAATTCAATTTAATCCCAAAATATAAAACTACCTAGTAGGAAGGATTATGAAAATAAATTAGAATCATAGGATAAACCTTACCAATCCCTTGTTTCAGCTAACCTCCTTCCAAGGTGTCCAAATGGATGGTTGATTGTTATGGACTCAAAATTTTGGCATTATGATGTCATGATCAAGGATGTTCATGATGGATTCAATGATTAGATTGGCATGGATATTTTATGGGCTTCATGGATTTTTCTTAGTTCCTTTATCCATAGAGAAATGGCTTATTTATATAGAAAATGGAGGGAAGAATCAATGGCTAGATTTAAATCTTGGGCCATTGAGATCAGTGGTTGGGGATTTTCCAAGGAATTTTTAATTCTTTGAAAGCTTCTATAATAAAGGGTTATAAATGGGGAATTCCAATTTATAGAGGGTTCTAGAATTGGAGGAGTATAGAATCTTCTCAGTGATTAATTAGGATTAGTTAGGGTATTAGATAGGGATTTGGTGGGTGATTAGGGAATACGGGTATAGGAGAGCCTAAGAATAGGCTTAGTAAGTGGGTAGGTAGGTCATGAGAATTTAAAATTCACAAATAGGTGATAAGTGGGGTTAGAATGAGATTAAGAGATGATTAAAGGAATTAATGAATAAGTGGGATATGATGATGGTTAGTAGATGAAGAAATGATGAGAGGGGATATTAGATAAATGACTAGGAATGGGATAAATTAGTATGTTAATTAGAATAATGAAGGCAAGTAAATTTAGGTGCATAAATCAGTATATAAAAATATTTTAAAAATATTATGTGTATGCATATTCCCCACTCTAAGCTCATTAGTGTCACCAAAATGTAACATGGGATGGTGCTTCAAGAAAAAAAATAGAAACATACTAACTGAACTAACAAATTTCAATAGAAATAATAAATACATAAAATTAAATAATTTTGTAAATATGTACCTTCAATTATCTTGTTACTGTTGAAAGATAAGATGAGCGTGACATAGAGAAAGAGAGGCATCTAGTGTGTAGAACAAGATATGAACCTAAAAAATAAGATAAAATTCAAACTTTTTTTACAATAATATGTGTTAGCATTAAAATATTATCTAATTTTTCAAGATTATAAAGCTTATTTTGGTTTGTAAAAAGGACTTTCAGAAATAAAGTTATAAGCAAAATAAGAAATTTCCTAGTAAATAGTTGGAGGTTTGAAAGTTTCAAAAATTTATTATAAAATGGATCAATTACTATTCATTTACACATTTTCTATTTTTGGACATCAAATTTATGCATATTCAAATTTATCAAAGAGAGAGATGATGTCCTGAGCTTGAGGAGGTGGATGATTTTGAGGATTAATTCATAATGGGGCATGACATGATCATGTGATTTAGCCTTGCCAGTATAGAGGTTTTTCACCATTGTAAATCCATGCTTCATAGGAGGTGTTTAGTGACCAATAAGATGGAGTTAATGTTAGTGAGTAAGATGTCATTTATTATGATTATTTAGATAGATATAGATGCATATTAGATATATGTATGATTTTGGATATATATGTGAGATATGATATAATTCTGGTTTGGCATTTTGAAGATGTTGTAGTAGAGGAGACTCGATGATATACTATGGTGGAAAATATTCATCATGATATATTAGATGGTGTGCTACCACAACATGATACTGCATGGATGGTTGATCATGTGGTCCCTTCAAAACTATCATATGTTGGGTTTTATTGGTTGGTAATGTAGTCCCATATCTATGGAGATAATCAAAGGTGAATTAGGCTATAGTACCACTAGGAGTTGGCCAGGGGGAGTTACAAGTATGGCACACTCTCGTTAAAGAGTTATCCACCCAATTAGTGATAATTATATGACTTATATTTGTTTAGGCCCAAGTGGCCAATTTATAGGGACATGTGATTGGTCTTTGATCATAGATAAAGTTATAACAACAAATTATTTAGAGAGGCTAGTCACAAGCCTCTATGGGTAGTGTAACACATCATCATGATGGACCTCAGCCTTAGATATTAATTTTATATTATGATTTTGTCACTTTGTATCAAACTTTGACCACCCCCCACCGCACACCACCCCACTCCCCCCCCAACATGCATGTATATATATATATATATATATATATATATATATATATATATATATATATATATATATATATATATATATATATAGAGATATGTTTTTAAGACACATGGATGTATTTTATTTCTACCATGTTTATTGATTTCTTGATGTTATGTGAAAATGTATGATGTATGTGTTATTATTTTCTATAAATGTGAGAAAATGCATGGTAAAAAATAATTATCATTAGAAGAATTAAAAATAAAGTGTTAGTAAAGAAAACAAAAATATGGAACTACATTACTAGAAGAGAACAACAAAAAAATGTCAAAAGATAATCATATATCAATGTTTTACCAATGTGTAAGAAAAAAAAAATATGTGAATAAGATAAATGTTAGTATATGATAAGAACATAAGCAAATATATGAAAACCAATAACTAAGTAAAAATGACAAATCAACATAGTACTTGGGCTAGTCTATAATGTAGAAGAGTATGGTCATTTCTGGACTTGTGAAAATGTGGCACATAAGTGTATTTTGTGAGGAAGGCTTGGTACTATATGAGTTCTTATAATGTAACTAAAAAGAGGAAAACCAATGAGGATTGATAATATGAAGTGTGATTTAGGGTATGATCATCTAATAAATGATATTAATCAAAGGGAATATCAAAGATAATGTGATGAAAATAAGGAATGGAAATTACTACACAAGCAATGTGACAATCTTATAAGTGAGACACACTAAGAAAATGTGGAATTGATAAGAACTTGTTTAAACAACAAGAAAATAAGATACTCTAAATATCATATGTAAAATATTGAGATAACAAGTGATGTACATAGATCATCCCATGAAGGTTGTATAGGTAGGAAAAGTAAAATGGTCCTACCTTCCCACAATGTGTTTGCCATTCCTCAAGACCTCTTACAAATCCATCTATTTACTATGAAGATTGGGTACTTGTGTGAGAAAGTAGGTGGAATTGAATATTATAATAAGACACACTATCCCAATTTATTGACCTACCACACTCCCATGGACCTTGACTCTAGCATGAGGCCAACTCTAGATTTTGATTTTAAACTAGGATAAGAGATGTGCCAAATAAGAATTATGTCTTTTGGTGTGATTTTGAATTTTTAATTTGTAATTACATTTTAATCATTTCCTTTTGGTTTTTATTATTATTTGTATTTTAAATCTTATGGATTTTTTGTTCCTTCATTGTATGGATTTGTAAAATGAATCATGAATGATATAAGTGACAAACATAAGAAATCTTACACTTTAGTTGCAAGATTTAAGTAATTAAAGAGTATACCATCTTTAAATATTCTTAGGCTTTATGATAAGTAAGTATGCAATCTCAAGACTAACCTATGCATTGTTTTAAATGATAGGATTATTAAGGTTAAATTAAGATCATAAGAGATACATTTATGTAATAAATGGTAAAATGATGAATATGATTTGTTGCTGATAATAATGGAAATAGGATAATTTTGGGTGTGGTATAATATCCAGGTCACTTAAATAACTATACTATTCATAAAAATGAGATAACATAGGCATGAATGTAAGGAATAATCATCCCAAAATTGGGGGAAAATAAATGGTTTCCAAATATAAATGAATCAAAGATAAAAATTTAAATTTGGAAATCGATTTATCAAATGATTTAATTAGAAATGAATGTTTTTAAAAATATCATAAATGCATAACGTAAATTAAAAAAGATTAAAGAGAAGAATCATGAGAGCAAGAGATAAATAATGCATCATAAATGCTATAGTGAAAAGTAAATGAAAATGTGAATAATAATATGATGTATCAAAATTGTGCTCATAGATGATTTATTTCATGACATACATCATTAATAACATCATATAGATAATTCTATTGATAAAATCTAACTTTAGTCAAAATCTCATTTACCTTCACAGAGATTCATATGAGGAATTCTTGATGCATGATATATGTGGATAAATTAGGTATGTAATAATATTGATGATTAGATGTCACCTCTTATGAAGGGTAATCAATGAAAGGAAATAGTACTCCAATGTGACTAATGTATTTAGATCTTTGGGATGATGTAGGTTATAGAGAAGGCTAAGCCTTTGAATGTGAATGAATTTATGTTAGATTACCCTTTATGTAGGATAATTTATTTTATCCTAAGTTTCTTTTTTATGTGCGAGTAATTTATATTTATGTGAATTATTAATTAATATAAATCTAGATTCCATGAGGTGTTAATAAACTCTTTTTTTCCCTTAGGTTTTGGGAGTTGCTTGTATGGGTAACTTCTTTCCATATATGTCACACACCTCCATTCACTTTGTAAGGGACTATGACACAAGTTTCACACACTTAGGTGGATTGTAAGGTCATAATGGGATTCTATTTAACTCTCATTTTCCTCCTCTAGCTCTATAAAAGAGCCCTTCCTCTCCTCTTTTCCTCACTAAAAATCATTTAGCTCTCTCTATTTTTATCTTGTGTTTTTGATCAAATCTTGTACTTATGGAGATATTTGGTTCAAGCCTTATAATAATATCATGTGGGTTTTTTTTTGATACATTTGGTTTCCCACTTTAAATATCTTATCATAATGGTTTGATTTTGAGAGGTAACCTAGTTTTTTGTGCATTATTGTTTTTCTCTCACTTTCATGATTTGTCATTAATAATATTTCTTGGGTTAAAATCCTTCACTTTGAGTGTGTTTTTGAGAAGGTGATGATTTTGGCCATGGGAATTATGAAAATGATGTTTTAGGACTATGCACATATATGTGTGATGTGTATCACACTAATGCCAAAGGTAATAAAAATACCCCTATTTAGGGATAATCATTGGAAGTAACCTAGACAAATGCAAGAATTTATCAGTAGGAGAATGTATGGTTTCCTAATAAAATGCATCTATGTACTATCTAATTTGTCGATAATGAGTATATTTTTGCATGTTCATGCAATGAAAATAAAAAATACATCTTGAAGTAGATGAATATGAAGTTCGATTATATATGGTAGTGGTGGAACCTAATGCATGATGTTGTGATAATAATTTATGATATGCATGATAATCCTTGATCCAATGACCAATTTTTTTATGGAATTCACAATATGGATCATCTATCCATCATCTAGGTGAGGGATCACACTTGTAAATGATAATAATCTAGCATCATCAGTAGGATAACTCAAAGTACATTTAATACTAGGCTCAATATCTATAAGAAAAGGTCTCAATGTAGGTTGGAGTAATGTGGTTGAAATATTAGGAGGGATCATGCTCAAAGTATCATATAATTTAGTGAACTAATATGGTCTAGTCATGGCATGATCAAGAAACATAGTTTGAAGAGGCTCAATAGTGATTAAATCATAAGTAGTTGGTATTTGATAGATTGTATACCTATGACCATTAACTGAAGAATAAATAATGTTAGGTAAGGTATAAGGAAAAGGAAATATACCAATAGAACTAATAATATGTAAATATAAATAATGATGTAAGTAAAAAATGATATCAAAGTATTTTTATGTATCTTTAGTTTGAATAAAACTAGCTAAAATGTGATCATTTATTGAATATCCATCATCATAATAAGGGGTATGAATATCAATAGTATAAAGATAAATGATTTTATAATTTGATGAAGGATGAGGAATGGGTTATTTTGGTATCACTATAGAAGCAATAATTTTGTTCGTTATCTTTTGACAAGACCTAGGTCATAAAGGAGGCAATTGAGTAACTATGTGGGAATGGAGATCAGAAATTTTTATTTTTAAAGTGATATAATTAGGTTAATCATCATAATAATCTAATAGGTTAGGTGATATATTTCCTATAATTTTAGGGTCTCAAAACCTCTATTATAATTAATGGTGTAATTAAATTGTAAAGATTCAAGAAAAGGAAGTCTAGGTAAAGGTTCAAGGGTGGGTACTTTGAAAACACCATGTTATTGGAATTGTTTAAAATCCATAGGTTCATGTCTCCTTGAATCTTTTATATAACATCATTTTGAGGAAATTGAATTCTTTGACATGATGATGAATCTATATCTCTCATGTGATTTATTTAAGTTTAATCAAGTAAAATGTTACATGTTAATAGGAAGTTTAATATCATGACTTTAATACAAACTGTGATAGGAAGAACCATGATAGGAAGCCAAACACAATGTAGAGGAGTAATTTGTCTTTTATCATAGCCTTGAAACATAATTTGGGTATATTTAAGGTTATATTATATGTATCCAAGAATTTTAATGAAGTCAAGGGATGTGACATAAGTGCCTTATTCTTTATCAATCAAAGCACACTGACTTGGATATCACCAACTTGGACACGAGTGAATAATAGAGGATCATCTACATGAAGTAACTTTTCATCAATAATAATTTAAATAATGGTAAATTTGAGTGAGAGAGAAGTATATAATTTTTTTTAACATGTATATACATCTCCTCACATTTTTGAAGAATATTATCTTCAAACCTAGATAAAGTAGCTTCTTGTCCAATTGGTAGAGGTCGAGGGATGTTTATTTCAAATAAGAGTTGAATTATGTGACTGTGATGATGAGGGAAAGTCCTCATGAGTTCTAGAAACATAATTTGAGATGGTAGGAATGAAATTTTAGTTATAGGTCCCATTCATCATATCTAGTTAGAACTATATCAGATAAAGGGGAATAATGTTGAAGAAAGTACACTAAAAGAGAAGTAAAAGTGAATTTAAATTGGTGATAATTGAAAGTATTTTATTTTGACCTAGATGGTATAGGCTAGACAGGCGATTAAAACTATATTGAGGTTGTTGATTCCATTTATGGCATGGTTAGGTTAAGAACTGACTCACTTGAGGTGGTTGGTGTGATGAGTAAATATGTAGGTCTATGAGTAGATTTATTCACAAGATTTGAAGTAGTTAGTTTTGAGTGAGAATAATTTGATGGTATTATATTAACAAATGTTGGGGTGTTGAAATAAGGATGAGTATCAAGTCATATAATTATATTTTATATAATTTAGAGAGATGGTAAAGGGTAAAAGTGTGTTTCTATATATTCTATATCTATGAAGTAAGATGGATAAGTATCTTGAACAATGCAGAAAGTAATAAAATTTTTATAGTTAGAATGTGGATAAGGATCAATATATGATAATATGTGCTTCACATTGTTAATGTTGAATACATTTTCAATGCTTGTTATAGAATTAGGGTCAACTAAAGTCTCCACAACATTGGAGGTAGGAGGTTGAATAGTATTAGATTGGTGATTGGGAGTGGATATTTATAAATATCTAGGTGAGCATTAGCTTGATTAAGAGATTTATGCTTGACTTTGGAATCATGATATTTATCTACATTTTCATATGATTATTAATGGTCATAAATCATATTTTCATGATAAATGTTAGGATAAAGGAGAAATTCAAGAACAAAGTTCCTAAGTTGCATATAGCTTTCATGAGAATGTCCCCAACTTGCGTGACACTAAAATAATTTACGTGGATCATACCAATGTTTAGTAGGGAGAGTAAGATCAAGTTCTCATGCTAAAGGTTTATGAATACATTTTTATATTTCCACCATCAAAAGAGGTTGGCCAACATCCAAATTATTTATATAAGAAGATGTGAAAGAAGAAGGTTAAAAGGGAGTATTCATGAATTATGAAGAAATAGTTACATCATTGGATCCACTTGAAATAATAACATGGATGGCGTGTATAGAATCATGGGTATCTGTAACACCATAATTGGTAGCATGTTTATTTTTATATCTCTTAAGTATTCAAATATTATGAATTTGGGAAGGTTCAAATTGTTTTATTAGGAAGTTCTGATGTTTAGTTTGATCAAGGGATTCTTATAGATATTTTGGAGAGAAACTCCTAACATGGTATTGAATTTTGATATTAGTGTAAAAATAGAAGAGATTATCTTTCGACATGTTGTGTTCCACTTTTTTAGATAAGTATTTCCATATTTTAATGAAAGCTTGGGTAGTCTTAAATTTTACCTATTTAAACTTAATGTAATGAGCTAATCTATTTTTAAGTCAATCATTGGTTTGAAATTATTAAACCAATGCATTGACTAAGTATTATAAAATAGATATAGTGTTAGACTTTAGTTTATTGTACCAATCTAGGCCATCATCTAAAATAATTTTAGCTATAAGTTTGGTAGTGACAAAGGTATTTAGCTTAATCCAATATTTATACAGGTTTCCAAAGGCTTTCAAATGCAATGCAATATTGGTAGATCCATTGTAGGTTATAGTAGGAGCAATAATACTTATGTTTATGTTTGAAATTTTAGATATTAATAGTTCATTTTGAAGATGTTTGATGATTTTTTTAAGGAGTGGTGGTTGAGGAATAATATTACCTTGTGCATCTCTTGGGGGTGTTGGGGGTGCATTTAAATTTTGCACTCCCATGAATTTTTAATTGAAAAAGTTGATTTTGTATTTGCATAATTTATTTAGCATCATTTTTTGGAAGGTATCCATTTGATTCATGGCTTGCAATAATATTTAGTTAATGTTAATGGATTGAGATGCATTAATAGTAGTAGCTCGAGATGCACTAGTAGTAGCATCTTGAGATGCACTAGTAGTAGTATTGATTTAAGTATTACTATCGGTTATTTGATTGGGCCCACTATAGTAATGACCTTTCATAGTAATGGATATACTAGGTAGGGTAAAAGAGGAAGGAATAGAGAAATATATATATATTTTACCCAAAATACTGTAGAAAAACTATGTGGTGGTGAAGAAGGGAATCCTATGTGGGGTCCCATCATGAGGTTATATATTACCATGGTATCCTTGCCCCTATGCTAAGGGTTTTCATTTATTAAAAATATTAGTTCAAAAATATATTTAAGATCACTTTCATCTTCTATAATAGGCATGTGTGGAGGATAGTTAAATGGATTAAGGGTTTTATAAGGGGGTGGACCATAGTTTTTAGTTTTAGTGGCTACATGAACATTGCTTACATCTAATTTTTCTATGTAAGTATAAGGGAATTGATATTGGGAACTTTAGGGAATTAATCAAATCTATCATATTGTGTTGTATTCTTTGTTCAAAATCATCAAAGATATACTACATGATGGAGAGTGTGAATTGACTAAATCACCAACTTAGTAATTACAAAATGTAGTGTATTGATAGTGCTCAATGTAGTTATGCAAATAGAAATGTGAAGGATAAAATATATTTATGTTATTCTATATAGTTATTAAAGGGTATAATCTTCACAAACAATGACCAAAAAATGTATTATATCAATTGTGGTCAATGTAATTACATAGACAAAAATATAAACTTAAAACTATACTGAGCCTAATTGATATAGTAAAATTTAGCCAATATTAGTAATAAGAAATGTACTGTATTGAGCCTTGTCAATGTAGCCACATATAGTAATAGGTAAGGGTAAAAACTATATTGAGCCTAGATGATGTAGTAAAAATCTATGAAAATTTAAACAATATTAGTAATAGGAAATGTACTATATCAAACCTAGTCAATATACCTACACATACTAATAGGTAAGGATAAAATTATATCAATCCAAGTCAATGTCATAAAATATGGAATTTTTTTAATAGTATAAGTAACAAAAAGTGTACTATATCAATCCTAGTTGATATATCTACACAAACTAATAGGTAAGGATAAAACTATATTGAGCCTCATCAATGTAGTAGAATATGAAAAAAAAATAATACTATAATGAATAAAGTGTGTGTGCCCTATTCAATAAAGTTTGATAAATAGAGATAGACTAAATGTAAATGTAGTAGACAATATCAAACCAAGTTGATATAGTCTATTCACACACATAAAACTAGATTGATGTTGGTTGATAAAGTCTATAATAAAAAATATAGTAGCAAACAACAAATTCTAAATTTAACTATTTATGCTAACAATTTATCTGAAATGAAGATCAAGTAGATGTAATAAAATGACGTGACTAATTTGTAGGCTCTCAAAGATATTTGCATTTCTATTGGATAGTATTGGCCCAATATTTCAGAGTACTGACAATGGAGGAAGTACCATTCCCATATCCCACTAAACTTTATTTTAAGGGTATGTTGAGAGTAATTTACTAGTGCTAAACACTAACTAGTGCACTATAGAATCAGATGGATGACTAGATTCTTAAATTTCAATAAAAAAGGGGACATTGTAATTTCCTAAATATTATGAGGTACATGGAAATTGAATTCATGTTTATCTCTATACTATGGATAGGAGTATTTGGAAAAACCCCTCACATCATGATGTTTGTAAATAATAGACAAGGATTGTAAGCATAATAATGTATATCCCTTCTTGTTAGTAGCTAAGTAGTTTATAAATTTACAAAAACATAATTTATAGGGAAATCCAAATAAAAAACAAAACAAAAGTCAAAAATCAATGTTCAATTTTTAATGAATGGAAATAAACATGCATTCAACTTTGAAGGAAATGTTTAATAAATTGCTAAAAAAGAAAGTTAGTTTACCTTGCTTATGATGAAAATGAAAGGACCAAAGCTATATTAGCATAGGATAATGTAGTTCTTTAGAAAATATAGATAGGGTAAAGTGGATCAGATAGGGAAAATAAAATTTATTAGAAACAAATACAAGCACAACACTATATCAACTAGGGTTAATATAATATGACAATGAAGAAAATGAATTTCTAACTATATCAGACGGGGTCGATATAGTTGGTTGTGTAAAATTAATTTTTATAGAATGTAAAATTTAATTAATTGAATCGAATTTAAAGTAAAATAATATGAGATTGGATTGATCTAATATGGCAAAAAATTCCCTAGAATATTTAACTATATGGATCATAGTCGATGTAGTTGGTTAGTTAAAAATAATGTAGATCTAAGTGTGAAAATTGAATCATTCTACATCAAATTAGCCTACTATAAAAATATAAAAATAATAATTTATCGACCTACATCGATATGGTTTCCTATAAATTGCATAGAAATTAGATCAGATTGACCTAAGTCAATGTAGTTTTAAAAATACTAAAGAATAGATTATTTAAATAAAACTAGACTAGTCGTAGTTGATATAGATGTTTGGATAAAAAATAAATTCATATATTAAACTTGATCAACCTACATTAATATATCCTATTGAAAAAAATAAAGAATTAAAACTTTATTGACCCGCACCGATGTATTTTTCCCAAAAATACACAAAATTTAGATTAGATAGAAATTAATCAATGTAGTGTGCTGAAAAATGTACAAAAATAAATATGTATTGACATGCATTGATATAATTCACTTAAGGATAGAATTCAATGCACATCAGGTTCACCAAAATGTATAAAATGAATTAGGATTAATTTATAACTTATCCTATCTAAGAGATATAGACTTGGAGAAGGTAAATCAAAGATATCCCACTAGTACTTAGTTATATTGGGTCATGATCAAATGGATATACGAAACCTAACTAAAGGATAAATTATAACAAAACACCAATTGAGAGGGTTCCAAAGCCTATAGGAATTCAATATAATGGATTAAACCTAACTAGGTCTTCTACTGTTAATGTAATCAAGTATTTTAAAGATAACAATACAAATAAAAGGGGTTGATTAAATTAAAAAGGGGTAATGAACCATAGTATGCAAATGGGGGCCTAGGTTACCTAAAGTGGAAAATGACAAGTTTGAAAATCTATAGGTACACTAAGTAGAAGTGTATATGAGATTCAAACAAGGAGTTATGCATTCATTCAAGCTCTTAATTATACAATATATATCTATCAAATGAAAGAGCTATCATTATAAATACTTACCTTGAATAAATATATCGAGCCTCAATATCCCCCTTGGCCAAAGGTGTTTTTCAAGAGATTATTGTGGTTGTAAATATCAAAATGGTTAATAAATATCTTAGATAAAATGAGTTCTCTTTAAAATGAATATTATATCATATAAATAATTCCTTATACCAAACCTTTAGAGGAGAATATTCAATCTAATTTGAACTTGATATAGAATTACAAGAAAAAACATATAACTAAAAATTAATAACATACCATAACAAGTGATTTACATGGGGAAAATCCTTTCAGAATAAAAACCCCACTCTCCAAAGTATATCAATGTATTATTCATAATCAACACAACTACACCATACACTTACAAAGTAACCTTCATAGGAGCGTCACCAATTATACACCCAGGAGAAGAACTAGTTTAGAGCTTCAGAGCCTTTGCACAACTCTCAATCTTACAAAACTTAAATACAATCTTAATTGATTCATAAAATCTTCTCAAAAGCTTCATACAATTACAAAGGAGACTGTCTTACTTATATAAATTTACAAAGAATATGACAAATAAGGAAACTTCATGAGCAAGGCAAGAACATGTGCCACTCTTTAGTGACATCATTATTTAGGAATAGTGGAAATCTTGTAGTCTTGTGCAAAGGTCAAAAGTGGATCCTCCACTTTTCATATGCTTCCAAAACTACTCCCCACTCTCACATGTGCCTCCAATTTGGAATAGTAACTCATTCCCCACTATCCCATGTGTACACACATGCTTCCAAGAATCTCTCCATCATATTTTTGACTTATCCTCCACAAAAGATCATGTGGCCAATAAAGTGGTGCAACCCATATCCATATTTTTCATTTTTCACCTAAAAAAAAATCATATGCATCACAAAATAAAATTTTATCTCTTAACGGAGTGGTATGCCCCACTCCATTCACATGTACTTACATCATGTAGATTTTTCTATGAGCCATGACAACTCATCCATAAGACACATGAACACCTAAATCACCACTTAGATCACATGAAACATATCATGTATAGTAATTTCCAAATCACCACTTCCACCTCATCACATGAATAGTGACTATGCATATTGATTGTGAATAGTAGCTCATGAATAGTGACTTGTGAATAATGTCATGACTTGTCAAGGTTGAGACACCTCAACTCCAAAATTTATCCCACTTTTTGAATACATTTCAATACCCAAAATAACCATACCAACATGAACTTAAAATCTACGAGCCAAAAGACCCATAAAATCCAAAAACCATCTGAACTTCTCTATGCTCACAAGCTTAGTCAATGAATCTATAACATTAATCAAAGTTTCCACCTTAATCAGCTCCACCCTGCCATCTTTAACCATGTCTCTCATAATATGGTGTTTTACATCAATATTTTTGGTCCTAGCATGAGAAGTTGGGTTACTTTCTAGGCAAATAACACTCTTACTATCATAATAAATTGTCATTACACCCTATTTCAACCCAATATCTAAACACAATGTCTTAATCCAAATAGATTCTTTAGAAGCATAAGTAGCTACCATATACTATACCTCTATAGTGGAAAAAGATCTGATCACTTACACATCTAAGTTATTTCACTACCAAACAAAGTAAACATATAATCACTGGTGGATCTTCTACTATCAACATCACCTACCCAATTTAAATCCACATAACCATGAATGTCAAGAGGATTATTATCTCCAATCATGTTACTATAATAACATAAATAATACTATGAGGTACCTCAAAAATATATGAATATGCTTTTAAATTCATCCCAATGAAAGCTACTAGTATTAGACATATAATGGGAAAGAACTCCCAATATTTGGGTAATTTCTCATATAGTATAGACCATAACATACATCAAAATTCCAACTGCACTTTGGTAAGGTACCCTTCTCATGTCTTCCATATCTAATGGGGATGTAAGAAATTTTGAAGTAAATAACTTCATTTTAATGAAAAAAGGAACACACAATAGTCTGCAATCCTACACGTTAAACCACTGTAAAATTGAATTCACATACTTACTCTAGCCAAGAAATAGTTTTCTATTATGTATCTCTTCTAATCTCCATCCTAATAATGTGTCTTTTAGCATGAATATCTTTCATCTCAAAATTTTCTTAGAGTTGAGATTTAATCTTTTAAAACAAAACTTTCCCATTGCCAACAAATAACATATCATCAATGTCTAAGGTAATATCTAATAAATTATCCCCATCATTTTTATAATAAACAATGAACAAATTTAGATTTATCAAACCCCAAACTCAATACACATGTATAAATTTTTTTGTACCACATCTTAGGACTCTATTTGAGAACATACAAGGATTTATTTAGCTTTCAAACCAAATTTATTTTACCTTTCACCACATAGTGCTCTGGCTATGTCATATAAATATCCTCCTCTAAATCACCATGAATGAAAGTAGTCTTCACATCCATTTGTTCATCTCTAAATCATAATATTAAATAATATAATGCAATAATCTAATGGATTTCATTTTAATAACATGAAAAAATATATCACCATAATCAGCACCTTTAACTTGAGAGTAACCTTTTGCAACCAATTGAGCTTTGTAATTCTCAAAACTACCATCTAAACCAATATTTTTATTGAATACCCATTTTCATCCAACATGATTATGTCCTTCAGGTAATGGTACAAGGTACCATGTATCATTATTTTCCAAAGATATCATTTCTTCTTCCATAGAAAATTTCTAGGACTCTGCATCATTCATACCCAAATCTTCTTCTACAAATCTCAGTTCATCAATGTTAGTACTCAAAGAAAATATACTTATCCAATTATCAGGAGAATACCTTTTTGGTGGTTGTCTATGCCTTGTATACCTTTGAATAAGTTAAGGTGGAGGTTATTATTCATCTACTTCCTCTTCAAAATATTCATATCTTTATGATCTCTCCTCAACTTTTTATCTTTGTTATAGCCTCAACTCAACTTTTTCAAACATAGAAGGAAGTTGAATCATTTATTTATTTTATATTTGATTTGAATATTGTATAATAGAAGGCTTAGTTTATATAAAAATAACACTTATATAATACATTACCTTTTGTGCTACCAAACACCAAAGCTTGTATCCTTTCACACCATAGCTATAACCGATGAAGATACATTTCACAACTTTATTTTCCAACTCTATCTAGTTCTCCTTTGGCACATGTGCATATTCCTCACAACTAAAAAATCTAATATGTCTCAATGACGGATTACTAATAGAACATGCCTCCATAGGAATTTTATCAACAAGCTTTGACGTAGGATACCTATTGATTAGGTATAAATCAATGGCTACAACTTCAACCCAAAACCTTTATTCTAGTCGAGCACCACTAAGCGTACTCATAGCCTTCTCCATCAGTGTCATGTTTATTCTTTCTATAACTCCATTCTACTGAGGGTAATATGGATTTGTCTTCTATCTTTATATACCACAATATTTATATAATTTATCAAAATCATTAGAGTAAAATTAACCTCCATTGTCAGTCCTCAAACATTTAATTTTATTTCCAAATTGCAACACAACCATGACTTTAAACTCTTTAAAATGACTTTTTTTTTTTTTATAGATTTACTCTTTATAAAATAAGCCCATGTCCTTCTACTATAATCATTAATAATGAAAAATAATTTGTGAAATTTGAAATTGAAGGAACATTAACAGGATTAAATACATCAAATTGAATAAGATCCAAAACACCACAAGATTTATGAGAACTTGAGTAAAACTAAATGTGGTTTTGTTTACCATAAACACAATTCTCATAAAAAACAAATTCAAGATTGAAATATGTCAAATCTTCAACAAGTTTTTTATTTTTCAATGTCCTAAGACCTTTTTCTCTAATATGTCCAAGTATCTAGTGTCATGACATAGTATGCTCTATAGGTAATTTTGACTCCATATAATGAGCACCCTTAGGTACCTAGAAACCATGAACATCTATATAAATAGTCATCATCTCTTTATCTAATGAAGTAGTATTAGATTTAATCTTCATAAAAATACTATTACACTCAACTATGCATGCATCAATCTTGTACAAAGTGCCAATCCTGACACCTTTACTATCACCATAACACCTCTAATCATCTTAAAACCTACTTCATAAAAGATAACTTGTACACCTACATTTATTAGTTTGCTCATAGATAATAATTTATGATCTAGTCCATATATATGCAAGACATTATCAGTCCATTTAATCCTTCCATCTATAAATCTGATTTTAACTCTACCATGACCAAAAATGGTTAGAAAAGAATCATCAACCAAGTACACCTTACCTCCATCAAATTCTTCATACTTAAAAAACCAATTTCTATTAGAGGTCATATGGTAAGATGTAATTGAATCAATTAACCATGTATCATTACTTGCATGGGTTACCAAGGCTATAATGACTGCATCACTATCTTCCTTCTCAAAATTAGAATCAAAATCATTCTTGTTATTTTCCTTATTTTATTTATTAAGATCTATTTGGAAGTGACCAATTTTTAAAAAATTCAAACATCTCACCTTGGACTTTCTAGGAGATTCAGATCTTCCCTTAGAATTTCACCCTAAAAATATTTCAACATCCATTCTCTTAGATGTGCTTACCATATTAAAATTCCTAAAAAAAAGAATTCCAAATATCTCTTCCACAAGATCCAACTCAAAATTGGATTATTTCAAAAAATCCAATAAACCTATAATTATAACCAATACTAGCTAGGTTATCATATCACTTGAAAGGAATACGATATTGTAGAAATAATTCCTTACACTAAACCTTGAGAGGATAATATGCAATATAATTTGAACTTGATATAGAATTATAAGAAAATACATATAACTAAAAAATAGAAATATACCATAATAAGTGATTTACGTGGGAAAAACACTTTCAAAATAAAAACCCCACACTCTAAAGTAGTTCAATATCTTATTCACAATCAACATGATTACACCATACACTTGTACAGTAACATTCATAAGAGCATCACCAATTATACACCCAGGAGAATAACTGGTTTAGAGCTTCAATGACTTTGCACAACTCTCAAGCTTACAAAGCTAAACTACAAACTTACTATCTTCATACAAGCTTCTCACAAGCTTCATACAATTACAAAGAAGAATGTCTTACTTATATAAATTTATAAAGAAGATGAAAAATAAGGAAACTTCATGATCAAGGCAATAAAATGTGCCATCATTTAGTGGCATCAATATTCAAGAATATTGGCATGCTTTTAGACTTTTTCAAAGGTCAAACGTGGATCCTCCACTTGTGAGAAATCATCCTCCATTTTTCATATGGTTCTAGAACTACACCCCACTCTTACATATGCCTACAATATGGACTAGAAAAATTTTCTCCACTATCCCATGTGTACACACATTATTCCAAAATATTATCCATCATATTTTTTAATTCTTCTCCATTCATAATCAAGTGTCCAATAAAGAGGTGTGCCCCATATCCATCTTTTTCATTTTGCACCTACATCAAAATCATGTTCATCATAAATGACAACAACTTTTTCCCTTAGTGGAGTGGTACGTACCACTCCACTCACATGCACCTACATCATGAAAATTCTTCCATGGTCCATTCCAATTCATCCACCAACCACCTCAACACCTATAACACCTACCATATCTCTTGCAAAGTCATTGTCAACTCACCATTACCACCTCATCACATGAATAGTGACTATGAATAGTAGCTCAAGAATAATGATTAGTGAATAGTTTCCTAAATTTTTATGGTTGAGACACCTCAATTCTTAACACTCTTATTGTATCCAAGAATAAAAAATACAATATTTTCCCTCCAAGGCAAAATCTAAGCAATGGCTTTTCCAAATGTAGACTTAAGCATAATTATGAGAAATAATAGTAAAAAAATGAAATGTTACTCTCTATTATATTTAAAGGAGACTTTTATTAATAGTGATAAGTGATCCTAACACTTTTCATAATTTTATTCAACAACATCAACCAATCATGATGTAGTTAATTTTTTTTTGTTTAACCTTAAACTAGGTTAGCTTGGGCTAACTTAGTTGTGAAGCAGCATTATGCCTTTCAAAATACGTTGAATTGAAATAATGTAGTTTTAATTTTGGTAGAAAGTGGAAAATGCAACATCAAACTAGATCAATATAGTTTAGAAAGATAGGCCTTGGTTTATCTAGGTGCTATTAGGAGGAATATTTATTAGGGGATTAGTCTAGGGGAAGTGTAGTGGATATAGGTATGATAGATAAACAATGATATCTCTTGAAAAACAACATAATTATAACCAAGCCTTTAATGATGTACCCCTTTAGGGAATTCACTTAGAGATATTTAAACTCAATATATTACTACAAAAGAGAAAGCATTAATAAATGATAAAGTTTTAAAACTATTATGTGTATATAGACATCACATATGTGACTTGAGGTGTAGATGTACGAATATTAATAATAGTATAAGTTTGAATACTTATGGTTGAGTTAGTAACTCAAAATATTTGATTGAAAATAGTAAAGGGATATTTTCCCCCTCCCAGATGCAACACCCTTAGATTTTTTTGTAGTCTTAAATGCTAGGATTAATTTGACCACTTTATCCACTTCTTTAAGATGTTAAATAAATCCATAGTAAAATTTGGACAAGGATTTGACTTGGTCAAAATAAAATCCATTACTATCACTGGGATAAATACTCTATCATGTACCCCCCATAAAAAATTACATGCAAACAATTTTCAAACTGAAAATGTATTTTATTTCATAGTTTTAAAACACTTAAAATTTTCCTACACTGATTGATCCTAAAAATGACAATTTTAACACACATGCAATGGAAAAATTACTTAGACTAAAAAAATAGATAAATAAAATAAAATATAAATAATGGTAAGGCATCATGCTATTATATATGATAAAAATTTCTATATTTAATCACAAACACAAATTGGTATACCAAACTAGTAATTTTAATTTACTCAATTTCATTAAAAGTCATATAATATGACAAATTATGAACTCCAAATTATATTAATGATATATATAATTAAATTATAGAAAATAGGTATGTTTTATAGTAATAAAAACAAAAATAAACAACTTAAATAAAAATGGACTCACCACACTAGAATCTATTCAAGCTACACACTCCAAAATAATCAAACATACACACCAACTAAATAGAAGAATATGAAAATATGTGAAGCACTAATGCAATCTCTGTATGAGATTATTGAGCATGATCATTGATGTCAAAGAGAGAATGTGGTACTAGTATATGAATGAAAAAGAATTTGTATTTGATATCTTGGAGAGATATGGCACATATGCATATTTATAAGGATAAAGAAGTTATGAGTCATCCATAGATGTCTTGGTGAAGTTCTGGTGTGTTATTTGATCATTTGGAAAGAGGAACATGCATATTATAGATTAAGAGAATCTAGACCATGAATGTACATCATGAAGATATGAGTTATCCATCAAGTTTTTGTATTTATTATAGGCACTTACAAAGTCAATAGTGGTCAAAGGTTTTTAGGGAAGATATTGTCTATAGTGCCAAGATGGTACCCTAAAAATTTAGAGTCTTAATGTGTTTTCTAGTTCAAGACATAAACCTTCAAATTTGATCTTACAAACTATGATATGCTATAGAACATAAAGTTTAACTACGTTAAAGTCTAGGGTCAAATAGTTAAGGATATCTAATGGTGCATGTTAAACTATGGATAAGGATCCCATAGCATAGTTCAAATACAAATAGTCAAGATTACATGCATTAGTGACATGTGTCACAAATCACAAGTGTTCATACAAATAGATATAAATATAGTGCATTGATTCAAATATTTAATTTATGTATAAGGCACATGGAACTAC
This sequence comes from Torreya grandis, assembly GCA_037957365.1. Taxonomy (NCBI): domain Eukaryota; kingdom Viridiplantae; phylum Streptophyta; class Pinopsida; order Cupressales; family Taxaceae; genus Torreya; species Torreya grandis. The sequence continues at coordinate 90,576 of JARHVA010000217.1, forward strand.
TAAGTGGTGAAAGACTAGGGATTGATAGCAATTTGTTCTGAGAGTACATGAGACTGCCAAGGGGCACAAGCACATTAACTAAATGGAATAGGGTACTCAGATGAAACACAAGGGTGACAAGTGTCTTAATCATGTTTCAAGGTAAATAAAAATATACTATAAAGGAGATATATGTAGTGCATTTTTTCAAAATTTTAGGGAGCACATGATGATGTCAAAGTGTCTGATGTTTAGCATTAACACAATGAATGTTGGAATTTGAATATTCAAATTAATGAGGGAAAACTAGTCTGTAGTTTTTGAGCTATATCTTTTGATAAAGCATGAATTTATTGATAAAATAAAAATAAAAGTTTTAAAGTAATTCAAGGATCATGTATAAAATCTATTTATAAGGTTTTAATACTTTTAAATTCAAAGTTATTAAGCTTCAAAGATGACTATGTATTTGACCATGTTCTACAAGTGACTCAAGAAGGATAATTAAGTTATTCTTGATAGTATTTTGATGTTTAAAGATGAAATAAATATTATATAGTGTTATATAATCCATGAGGATAATATTTATGTATTTTTTAGGTTTGAAAAATCCACATTTAGTGTGAACAAAGGATTATAAGTTGACTATGTTGAATGCAATGGTAGATTGAGTGATCACTTTATAGAAGTGTGTTGGAAGAGTTCTGAGTAGAATTAAAAAATAAAATGAGTATGGAGATGATATATATATCTCTAAGGATTATTAAAAGTCATTTTTTCATATTTTTTCCTTGATTCAATATGGAGAGTCAAAATAGTATAACTGCATTTTGACTGTGTGTGACCATTCTGAGTGGCCATTTTGAGAGAGTTAATTTAAGTTATTAGAGGTTATGTTTAAGTATAAAAATAACATGGAGGTGTTACATAGGTCCTAATGGGTTCAAAAATGTGATATAATTATATGTATATGTGAAATACTTTAGTGTTTGTTTCGAAAGTTTAAGATTATGCTTTTTGTGTATGAAGACCTGATGAGCAAGGAGACCTAATTGGTAGGTTCAAGTGTTGAGTTGGTGTTTTAAGTGTTATGGACCCATAATGGAGTTAAAAATGGTATATTTGAGATAGTTTTTATGTGTGTATAATCATTGGTAAATAATGAAGGTGGTTAAAGTAGTCTCACATTTAATGTGTGAGTATGAAGGCCTAATTGTTTTAGGTCTCACCAAAACCTAATGATGGTTTGGGGCTAGTGAGGTAATGGCTGATATAAGGAATGTGTGGTTATTAAATTTAATATGTATGATGACCTATTTCAAAGGTATATAAAATATGTAAATAATATTGGCAAACCAATATGGGTTAAAGGAAGACAGTGGTATAAGTACAAGGTCTAATTAGAATAATTGTGCTTGTTATGCAAGAGTGGATTTAAGAAAAGGAGAGAACATTTGAAAGAGAAGGTATAGGAAATTGAGTACCAATATAGAGTGAAGAAGATAAATAATGATTTTTTTATCAAGTTGATGTGGGAGGACACACAAGTTATTGGATCTAATGAGCCTAGAAGAGGTAGTTTGAGCAAGTTAGTTGTAGAGGCAGCTTGAGAAAGATTAGAGGTGAAGAGTGAAGAAAAAGATGATCACAATAAATTTAAAAGTATAAAAATTTGTTCAAGGTGATATGTTTAGGTAGATTAGTGGGTTCTTGATTACCTAGGGGGTTGGATCCTCCTTTCAAGGTAAAGCTTGCTAAAGGTCTAGTTGTTGTGGGTGCTCAACTAGATAGAGGGAATAGATCCTTATGGGATTGGTGTATTACTAAAATAAGGGATGGGTGTTCCTTGATAAATTATTGATGTTATAAATTTTGGATCTTTTTATTATAGGACTATATTCTATCTTGCAGGGTTTAGTGGGTTTTATTTCCCAAGAGGGTTTCCCACATATATGATGTGTTCATTTGATGTATGTTCTTATGTATGCTTTAGATATATGTGATTTCATGTTTATGTTGCTTGATAAATTTGATGTATGATAAATTTTTAATATTTGGTAATTGATTTGGATTATTTGCATCATTGATTCACCTTCCCCCCTCTCAGTGATTGTACCTCTAATAGAAATTACCCTCATGAAATCAAAGGGGTTTAGTCTTATATTCTCCAAGAATCCAAGGGGTTTCATCATTGAATCCTATAGATGAAGCACAAGTACAAAAATCATAAATAAATTTTTAATTTTACCAAAATATCCCTAACCAAAGAGGCTATGGGCATAAATCCCAACATCCCAAAAGGCCAGAAGTAGAAAATTAGATATCCTAACTATAACATGGGTAATATAAAGTTTCCATATTCTATCTCCAGGCATGGGTAAAATAAAATTTCCATATTTTTCATTTAAAATATGGAATAAAATTTCCATATTTGTCATCTAAAATATACCTGCTAATTACTATCATAGTTTCCATCTTATTCCACTTACCATAATTCATTGAGCTCCTTATTTTTCCTTCTTTGGTTTCTACTCTCAAACTTTCCCAAATTTGATCCACTTAAACAATAATAATAAGTTTCCTTAGAACTAATCATTTACCTCTCTTATAAATCCACTCCCCACTTGGTAAGTTTCCCTTATGACTCATCATGATCTTCACTTAGGAACCCATGCCCTAGTTGGCTAAAATATTTGATAATTAATTGGCCTTTATTAAGAAATAATGAACATTTGGGACCAAATAATTAAAATTTAAATAAACTATTTTTCTTTATTTTTATCACAACCCAAGGATAGTATTGAAATGGACATTTTGTTTATAAAAACAAATTAATTGAAAAATGGGACATGATAATCCACCTCTCCCAAAGTTGCTTACCCAAAGTAATTATAAACCATGATCCTCAACAACCATCGTGCCCATGCAATATGAATCCCATACCTATTAAATGAGATATATCATGCCAAATATCACTGAAAGATGTACTTTCCTTGACATCTAAAACATCCTTATACAATTTATGTAATGAAATCACCTTTTTTAAAATTGACTTGATCTCATGAGAATAAATATCAAATAAATTTGCATGCATCAAAATATCATAATTGAAAACCTTTATAATATCCATAATGTGATGCATGATTATAATTTTCCATCTTTGACTTGGATCCATCAATGAAAAACTAATTGTCTAAACTCTTCTATTTTGAATGTTACTGGAATCACAAGTCAATACTAATAAATATTCACCATGATTTCACTACGTCAATCTATTAAGGATATATTTTGGGAGCTTTTATTAGATCCTATTAAAATCATCTTATTAAAAGTTAGCCTTTGAAGATTGGAACTCAAATTTTTTTATTGATAAAACTTGCCTACCTTCTCGATGCTTCAACATAGTACACAAATTATTTATATTTTTTTCCTTATATATTTTGTTGAACCCAATCAGTTATTTCAATAGTATTATTATTTTTTGGATCAATAAGACTTAGGTACTAATAACTAAAGCCTAGCTCTAATACCACCTTTTAGGGATCAACAAGGCTCAAGTACTAATATATAAAGCCTAGATATGATACCAATTATTAAGAAAATATAGATTCCCATATGTGCAAGTAAATAAAATTGCATATAAACAAGCTACAACAAAAACATAAACAAGAGAGAACAAACCACTACACAAGATATATGTGGAAACCCTACTAAACTAGCTAGGGAAAGACCATGGGGCAAAGGTAACATCCAGAATTCATATTTTTGTTAAAACTCACTTCTACGTATATCCTCTAAATAACTCCTTTCCAATTCTTACAAGCACTCAGGTGAGAAAATATTATAACTAAGCCTTCCATACTTAAACCTATAAGATACAACATGCAACTCTTACAATGCTAACTTCCATAACATCCAAGGGAACTCAAAGCATCAACATCTATTTACATTATCATATCCAAAACATCTAAGGTGATCTAAGCATCAACATCCAACCATGAGCTAAGCTCACAAGCCTCCAAGCTCATCCTCAAGGATCTATATCATGCATCTAGGTGAACCAAACATAATAGCCTTTCAGGATCCAACCTCTAACCATGCATCTGATACTTAATACTAAAGAATCTAGGTGAGATAAGATTCTAGGCCTTTCGATATCCAACCTATAATAATGATCAAAGGGTGGATATCCTCCAATGGGATTCTCACAAATACAAAGGAGAATGCAATGCTTTATAGATTTTATAATCATGAGAGAGAGAGAAAAGAGAGAGGGAGAGTTAACTTCATGGCTACTCTAATATTAAACACATCTGAGTAGGTGTATAGTGATCTATAGTGGTGGTTGTCCCCAGGTGACAAAATTCATAAAAAATGACTCTCTAATTAGATAAGATCCAAGGCCTCCTTTATTTGGCTCCAAACATTATCCCCATTCCACAAGTGAGGATAAACACTCAATAGTTTTATTCTTGTCTTCATCGCTAAGGATCGATAAAGTAGATGTTCCACTTTAGACAAGATCTAAGCCACCCCATGTGACTCCAATAATTTCACCCCACTCACACATGTGAGGCCTATTTACAATAGTGCATTCTTTTCTTCTTCTTCCATGTGACCACACAAGTCCAAAAGGTGTTATAATCACCTTTTAACTTTATCTACACATGTGAATCATGGGTTCCCTTAAAAAATTGAGCCCTACATAAACCTTTATCTTTTGCACCATGTGGTAACCCATATGTAACTCAATAAGGATAAAACCCATGTCTTCTAGTGGAGTACAATGTCCCACACCTATCACATCATCATGATCACACTTATGACCCATCATGGGTCTCACCACCTCATTACCTTCTTGACACATCACCTACATGCCACATCATCTACAAACTCACATACCACATCACCCCACATGTCATGTCACCATGGATAATGACTTTGAATAGTGATCATGAATAGTGACCTATTAATAGTGTCTTCACACCTAATAATTACTAATCTTGATACCAATGGAAGGTATCCTAAACTCTCCTAGAAGGGTATAAACTATATAATTTATATAAGGACCAAATACTAGATATTATATAAATTTATTCAGAACATGCATTATAGATAACATTTATTTATCATATATACATACATACACACATACATACATACATATATATATATATATATATATATATATATATATATATATATATATATAGTTCTCTCTGATACTATTTTAGATTTTTGATCTTAAAAGCTATGGGATTCCCTCTTTGAGAAAGGATAAATCTAACTCCAACACCTAAAGAATCACACTTTACAACAAAAGGGAGTGAAAAATCTGGAATAGTTAGAACTAGACATGAACTTATTACCTCCTTTATCTTGTAAAAAGTGGCTTGTGTTTATTTCATTTTCTCAAATTCTCCCTTATTTGTCACATAAGTAAGAGTATATCCAATCTAAGAAAATCCCTTAACAAACCTCCTATAATAACTACACAATCCAAAGAAGCCTCTAAATTATGTTAGATTTATAGGATGTGGCCAATCCAAAATGGATTGGATCTTTTGTTGATCCACTTGAACCCCATTAGCACTAATCACATGACCCAAGTATAAGATTTTAGTCAATACAAAGTCACATTTGGATATTTTAGCAAAGAATGATATTTCTTTATTAATACCCAAAAGTGTATCCAAATTCTTAAGATGTTCTTCCCAACATTTATTATAAATCAAACTAGCATCAAATAAGACTAAAACAAACTTCCTTAAATTCTTACCAAAGTATTATTATGATATTTATGTCTATACAAAATATCCTTTCTTTTCATATTAGTTAAGTGTGCTACTAGATGTGAAAACTCCTTAACAAGTCTTCTAGAGTCATCATTGGAAAGTGGGTCTTGTTCTTGGCTAGTAGCTAGCATGAAAATAATAGGCATGTGGATATGAAGCTTTCCTTTTCCCCTTCATTACCATTCCATGAAAATTATATTAACTTTAGGTATTCCATAGGTCTTGGGATTTTGCATAAGATTGGATATTTGGAATATGTCATGAATAAAATATTCTTCTGTATCATTGTTTGAAATGGTAAAATGATTATAAATTTTATAAAGAGGCATATGTGAATATGAGTCAAGGATTTCAAAGTCTATGCAATTGGCCTATGGAAATTAAACAAGTATATTTTTATCCTTGTCCTTCTTCAGTATTGAGTCTAAACCAAAATGGTAATTGTAACTTTCATATTTGGACTCAAAATGTTTATAGTGTTCATATGGTTATAAATTTTCATGGATAGTTTCTTCCATCCTAGAGTGAGAAAACTCGATACACCGGTGTAATGTTGAAGGTATTGCATAAATGTCATGCATCTATGGTCTACCCAAAAGAAAATTATATTATAAATCTAGGTATAACACATGTAAAAATATATCATAGGTCAAAGGTCCAATGATCACTAGCAAGCTAATGGTTCCTTGTGATTCCTTCTCTTCATTATCATAGGCCTTGATAGTAATAATATTCAATTGAAGGTCAATTGTTGTATATCCTAGATGCTTGATTAGATTTAGAGACATAATATTTAGGCTTGATTCATTATCTATGAGGATACATTTAACATTTTGCCACGTTATAACAATTTTAATGTATAATGGGTTATTATGGAGAGGGCCAAGGGATGACATATCACTTTGGTTAGAGGTCAACTATTGGCTTAGGGATAGGTTTCCAACCAAAGCTTGAAATTTGTATATTGTGATGTCATTAGGTACTTGGGATTCACCTAGGAGATCTATGAGGATATTCTTGTGGATGGTAGAAATACGAAACAAATATAGGATGGAAATTTATGTGGGTGTATTTTATAGTTGTTTCACATTGTCATAATTTTTTCCTTAATAGTGGTAATTAGATTACTCCTAGCTACTAAAATGGGTTGGATTGTCTCATTAGTAGGGATTGTGAGGTTGGGATGGTGATTTTAGACCATTGAGTTATGATGAAATAATACAAAATGGGTACAAGACTAGTGTAACTAGAAAATGATGGAGATGTGCCAGAGAGGATAATTCTTGATTATTAGTGCACTTGGCTACAGTCATAAAGCAATGAAGAGTTACTAGCATAAGGTCCTCAAATGGTAATCCTTGGTTGCTATTGCACTTGGATATGGTCATAGGTCAAGGAATTATTGACAATATTAGTAGGTTGATGGGAATGTTTAGATAATGATATTGGTCTATTGGTACTCAATCTAAGATTGATGGTAATGGTAGATACATGACTGCCCATAATATGGCCTACAACTTTATTGTAGTCATGTACAAATACATGATAGGTTTATTGGTTATTGGGGTTAGTTTAGCCTTGGTTCCTTGTATTTTATAGTTGATGGTGCTATTGTTGATACTAATATTATTATTTTTGTTGTTATTATTATGGATATGGTATTTGTTGTTACTATTATTGATTGGCATTGTTATGTTGTAGAAAAGGATTCTAGTATATACCTAGGTTTTGATTGGAATTAGATGTTATATTATCCAACTAGACCTCTCTATTTCAAAACATATTTTCAATATGGTGATTCAACTACACATAATGACATATAGAATGCCCACAAACATGATGTTTTTCATATAATTCATGCTCTTTGTACCAATCTAAATAAGGTATACCTTCATTAAATTGTTTGAAAATTGGCCAAATAATCATATTAACCATGGAAAATTTATAATACATAGATTTAATAGGCTCACCAAGGTCACTAAAGACTTTAGGAGTGGGTACTATTCTTGGAGGAGGGGTTCACATAGGTGATAGTTATAGTATATGAGGTGTTGGCTTGGGTTGAGGTATAGGATACATTTGCTAGATAGATTGCATTTGTCTAATAAACTCTATTTATGGCATAGGTTGAGATGATAGTGTTTTCACCATTTGGATATGATGTGAATCAATGAATCCATTACCAAAAACATTCTTATTTTAGTTGTACATCTTGGGTTTTTCATAATTATTAGCCTAAATAGGTGTAAATGCTTGCACTTGGATTGGGCTAGGGTTCTAACTTAGGCTTGAATTTTGGTTTTGGATCTAATTCTAGTTTGAATAATACAAATTTATGACCTATTTATTGATTAGGGCCTTTTTAATTTGTATGCCTTTCTCAATGATCTCCTTGAATGTGTGAGCATACTAAAGCTCTAAGTGATAAGATATATAACTATGTAAGTTTTTGATAAACAAAACCACAAATTATTTATATAGTAGATAATGGTTTAAGTGAATAACAAGTGCTCTCCATCTCTATAAGTATCTTGAAAATCTTTCACCAACTTTTTATTTGGCCTGAATTAAATCTACTACTAAAATCTTATGGTTGAGATTGTAGGAGAAATGTTTCACAAATTTATTCAACAAATCATCAAAGTTAGACACTAATTTCTTTCGAAACCTAAGAAGTCACTCTTAATCCTATCTAACTGGAATTTGAGAGAAAATAAGTAGGTAAATGTCACTATAGGCCATTAGACGGTAAGTGCCAAAAAACACTTTTAGATGTTCTCTAGGGTATCGTTTACCCTTTTATTTGTTGAATTTTAGTGGCTCATAACCTATAGGAAATGGTATTTAGAGATACTCAATGTTAAATGGGTATGAACACATGTCATCCAATTGAAACTTATTGGTATTATTTCCCATTTGAATGGTTGTAATTGATTCTTTCATTTGTTGCAGTTCTTGGGCCAAAAACTTGATGGCACATTTGGTTATGGTTGTGACTAGGTAGTGAAAGGTGGATTACTTTGATCGGGGTATAATTGAGGTATAGAGTATTATTGAATTTTAGTTTGATGGACCAATCAACAAATAATATGCATCTATGTATTTATACTAGGTTATTGATATTGCATATATTATTGGTAGATATTCTAGTTTAGATTTGAAATATGACCTTGGGTCTGAGAGAATTGAGGTTGTAATGGAAGTATGTTGCTTTGTGTAAGGTACTATACCTATTGATTTTGAGTAAGAAATTATTATAACTATTCACACCTAACTATATAAATATTACTTGTTGTTAACTAAGGCCCTATCTTTGAATATGTGGCACATGCTAGGTAAATGGTACCAATTTCCTTATAGGTACTTCTTGGACATTGCCATTTCTTTGTTGAACAAACATATATTGTGAACTATATGCTTATAGAGTGTTTAGAATTTATTATTGACCAATAAGAATACATTATTCATTAGATAATATCTATGATTATTGAGGTATATTGGTATACTCCTATTGAGGTACATTGGTCTACACCTATTGAGATACATTCATCACTACCAATTAATGTGGAACATTTTTTGCCATGTGTTGAGGTGGAATAGTTGTATATCTTTTATAAGGTTTTAAATTGGTTTATGTTTGTACCTATAACATATTATCTATCACCTTGTGAGGCAAGATAACATTCACCACTTACTAGGGTAAAATATTAGCTAGTGCATGAATACTTATCCCTTGATGTTGTGTTCTTGAAGAAGCAACTAATTGAAGACTGGGAGTAAAATTTTATGGTTTGAAAATAGGAACTACTTCCCCATAATATTTAAAACCACTCTTGATATTTTCAAGAGGTAATTATTTTTTAGGGTTAGTTAGTGGTGCATTTAACCCACCTTGGCTTGAATTAGAAGACATTTACATATTATCCACTATATTTGGCACATGGTCTTAAGTAGAGGTCATAATCACTTCCTCAATGAATGGGAAATTAAGCATGCCACCTAATGAATTAATTTTTTAAAATGGGTCCACATTTGGATTGACATGACCTAATGAATCAACTGGTACTTCTATTAAATGAGTTACCTCTATAAGCAGAGCATTCAATATGGCCATAACATTGAAATTTTGAGGTAAATTAAGATACATTTGATATACTTGATATATTTTCATGAATCGGTACTCCATGGGGAAATTTACATTTTTAAGCATATTCAAATTTTGGTGTGATATCAACATGAGTGCCTGAGGATAACTAGTAGAGGCATGTTCAATGGTTTTGCTATAAGGTACATTACAAGGCACTTTAACTATACTAGATAGGTTTTTATGAGGAAAGTATTCCATAAAATTTTCACTTATATCTATGGATCTAACCAAAACCTCTTCCTTATTTTCATTAAAATGATGATCAAACAAGTATGGGTTATAAGTTAATGGTATGGTAATATAGTAAGGCTATTGTTGGAATTGTTTGATAATAGATGACATATCAGTAAGGTATTGAGATATTTGTTATTTCTCTTGACTTATATGAAGAGGTGTAACAAATAGGTAGTGTGTTAATGTATCTTGGAATTATTTTACATATTGAGTAGTGTAAGGGGGATATGGATCTGTCTAAAAAACTACATCATCACCATATGGATCTTAAACAAAGGCATCATTCATGATTACATTTTTGTAATCCAGATTGTGCATGGTCCCAGTACATGTGTAGCAAGACATATTTTAATCCATGAATAATGTCTCATGAATAAAAGGTCTATATTTCAAAAAAAAATTGAAACATGTTTTAAAAGAATTGGTTGATGCTTAGTATATCCTAAAACTAGGTTTAGATGGAAAACTCAATCTAATGTTATAAATGATTTAAAATTGGCCTATAATGGAGATATTCTCCAAAATAATCAATGTTAATATTGGTTTCAATATATATAAGGTCTAAGGTCTTTCACACAAATGGTCAAATGAATGGAAAAATTGAATCTTGGTCATTTGGCAAAGTGCTTCAAACAAATCTAATCTAGGTCTAAAAATGAAAAATGGTGCTAGGTATTTGGAAATAGAGCACAAAAATAGAATCAAAAGGTATTAAAAAAAATCTAAAAACTAAGCCAAATGTTAGGTATTTATCAAGAAGGCACAAATCTATACTTTGAAACAAACTAGGTTTTAAAATTAAAATGCAAGTGCTAGGTCTTTGGTAAGAAGGCACAAAGCTAGAATTTAAAATAAACTAGGTCTAAAAATTGAAATGAAAATGCTAAGTCTTTGATAAGAAGGCATAAATCTATTTTTTTTGCATAAACTTGGTTGAGATAAAAACTCTCAATTAGTCTAATATCTAAGGTAAATAAATCAAAACACTTTGACCTAATCTAGGCACATAGATTCTAAAACAAACTTGATCTTCATATAAGATATTCAATTTAGGCCCATGAATAAAAATAATTAGGAAATTCAATATAAAGTGATAAAAAATAAGAGTGATGAGTAAAACATTCAAGACCAAATGATAAGCAAGAATCCAATTTAAACTAACAATGCTTAATGTCATACTTGAAAAGAGAGTTTTGACCTTAGTTTAGGGCAACAAATCAACTTGAGCAACACAAAAAATACCTATTTTTAGATCTAGGCAAAGAGGTATTTAAATAAAGTAATAAATTTAGTCCAAGTTGCATAATTCAAAGGTAAAACATAAACACCCAAGCCAAAATTAAGCAAGACATAAGTGTATACTGATCAATTTTAAATCTAAACTTCATAAGACAAATTTTTAAGTTGGTTTAAAAGACTTGAATTCTTCAAATGAATAAAATCCTAGGCCCAAATAGACTACATAATGACACCAATTATAGAACAAAGGCATACATGGTTTTGAACTTAGTTTAAAACAAGGCAATGTTTTGAAATAACATGAGAAATGTAATAACGCTACTTTAATAAAAAGGCATGACAATGGCTTTTGACTCAAAACTCTAAGTCAAATACTTGGGATGATATAGGTAGCATAATGATGCCCTATTTAAATAAGTGACACACACACAAATGTTTTGGAAAGTCCAAGGCAAAAGTGTGACACTAAAAATACATAATAACACCTCTTGGGTTAAAATGGTGTAAAAACATTTGTTTGGTTATGAATCATTTTTTGAACAAAAAATAAAATAGTTTTTATTCTCAAAACCCACATGTAAATCAAAGAAAATATAAGTACCATAAATGGATTGTCATATCCATATAGTTGACATGGGTGTGTATAGCTTCAAGCAAAGTTTCCACCAATATACCAATGTTTGTGAGAAATTAAGTGTTAATACAAAAATTAAAGTACAAGTGTAGGTAGAGTTTTTATGCCCCCTCTATATCTCAAGCATTGGTATGTGGCACAAACTTAGATTGAGGACCACTTGAAATTTGGCATGAAATTTTGTGACAAGTGGGGTTTGACTAAAAATCTTTAATTTTAAAATGTACTAGATATTCCTTAGTGTGGCTAACACAAGGGTAAAATCACATCAATTGAATATAAACCACCTAGCTTGTTATGTAAAGGTATATTATTTTGTATAGTGACCCTAGACATATACTGCTTAGTGGAGTTTGATGTCAAGTTACCACATGACTTGGGTACCTATTAAGATGGTTAGGATAACTACTCACCAATTTCCCATCCAATGGTTTTCCTAATTTGTATACCCCATCATATAGCAGGGTTGGTATGATGTTGGGAGATGAATCCCGAGGTTAATGCACCCATTAAAAAATCATGGGGAGGATATGAACTCCTACCCACAAGCTGAGTGCATAAAATAAATACATGAAAAATATGGAAAGACTTTATAGGTTACTTTTAAATCACCTAAGTCACCTAAATATTTGGGAAAGCATGCATGACATTCTTTATGACACAACATTTATAAAAAATAGTAAAAAACTAATCACTTTTGGTCACCTGATATCCCTAAAGGGGACAGGGAGAGAGCATACACACTAAAGTTTGTGTTTTTAAAATTAAATAATCTAATATAATTAATTTAAATCTAGTATAAATAACAAACAAGAATAAAAATAGCTCTTAGGATCTCTAACTAAAGTTGTAAATTCTTTTTACTAACACCAAATTGAAATGTGTTTGAAATTTTTAGCCCCTTGGCCATGTTTGCACTTGTAAAATCTTGTAAAATGAAAAAAAAAAAATCCTTTAAATTAATTTTAAACACATTAACCAAATGTGAATGAGTTTAAACTTTTGTAAAATTTGGACCTTGAAAAAATGAAAATTTGATTAATAAGCACCCAAACTTCTTTTTTTTGACTTAATTCCCTGAAAACAAGTTGGTGGATTAATTTGTATTTAATCCAAATTTATATTCCTACAAGTTATATCAATAAAAACACAAATTTTAACTCTTGAGTTTAAAAAAATGAAAAACAAATAGAAATAATTGATGATTACTATAGGGCTCATGGCCAATTCCTACAATCAACATCGATTCTGTTATGATCATTGTTGATTCCTACAACCACACCAAAAACAAACATGTTTTGATGGAAAAATTCTTGACCAATAATATTTTTAAACAAAAAAATTCTCAAAACCTTAAAAGAAGAATGTTAAATAGGTAGTAAATAGGTTGTTAGGCACTAAGAAAAACAAGAAAAAATTGATTTTTATTATGTTTTTGACATAGAGTTCATTGTCAATTCCTTTAATTGACAATGATTCTAGTGATTGTCCCTAATTTTTTATGAATATTGTTGATCCTTGTGGTTTGACTGAGAGATTAAACTTCTTCACTTTTTTGTGATTAAATCAAAAACTTGGCATAAAAGTGGTTAGTAAAACATCCTAAGAAGTAGCTAGAAGAGCTTTGTGGGGTGCATCTCCCACTGAGTATGCCATTATGTGATTAAAAAGAATCCAAGAGGGGAGATTAGTATTATGTTATTATTATGAAAACTAAACAAAATCACACTACTAAATATAACACCTCAAGCCTAGACACTCAAGGAGTAAAAGAACAATATAAGTAACTATCAATATAAGATAAAACCAATAATATTTAGCTTCCTTGAGAGCAAGAGTTATATGTTGTCCATAGAGAAATGTGCTCAGTTGTGTAATTAAATAATATTTGATAATGGTTCCCCTTACATCATCTATCTTTGTCACCTTAGCAATGTTCAGCTTGGATTTGGCTTTGGCTTGGATTTCTCAACAAATGAGCATTATAACACTACATAGAAAAGTTATTTAAAGGTATTTTTACATCATAACATTACACCAAAAGAGCTTACTAAATAATGGGTGAAGCCTTATATTTCTATCCTTCCATACTAACTCTAACCCAAGTGGAGTTAGGTGAGATTTAACCATGGTTAAGTTTATATTAACCCTAGTTGAGTCAAAGAGGGGATAATAAATTAATATTTAAGATAGAGATCCCATTTATTAAGCATGGTTGTCCATTTCTAAATTTAATGTTTTAGGGGAGATATTTTTAATTCCTTGACTTTGAGGATTATGAAATTATCATGACGTCAATTTTAATGGAAATTTCACTTAATAATTTAATTTGATTTGCTTAGTTAATTCATTATACTTAGCATTTTTGCACTTTAATGATTGTTTAAGTGCCTCATTTAATGGGTCCAAAGGCCAACTTATCAATTTCTTAGGTCACAAGTTTATTGGAGATGAATTTATGAGAGGTTACTGTTGCATAAAAGATAATCCCTCAAATATGTGTGTTTCAACATGATTTTAAGCACTAATGTCTGATGTGCAAATGAAATTGAGACATTCAATGATTCTTAGGCTTAATTTTCACTATTTGGTAGAAATCAATCTGAAGTCTAGTTGGAACACAATTGTGGCTAAAATGGGGTTCCTACACATAGAACTATCACAAATCATGTTATTTAAGACTTTTAGGGAATATATTGGTCAATAATCTATCATTGGATGTGTAATTTAAGCATGCTACATGGAAGGATCAAAGGTGTTGTTTAAGATAACCTTTACCATCATAAATTGGAAACTTAGTAGATAAAAAACCTATAGGTAATGGATAAGTTGATATCTCATGTGATAATAGGTTATGGATCAAGAAATTTGAATATTTGAAATGACTAGCTTTAGATTTACATTGCTCTTATTATATCACCTTAGCCTATAGAGATAAAATAGTCTACTCAAGGGAGTGTGCAATAGGTGAGGCTAATGATGTAATAATGTATTATAAGATATGAATAGGTCATTTGTGTAGGAATAGGAATGGAAACTTGTGCAAAACCTTTTGTTGCCTCTAAAACATGGGTGGACATTGTATGCAATGAACTAGGATTATCATTCAACTTATCCTATCTAAGAGATCCATAATCAGATAAGGTAAATCAAATAGAGCCCATTAGTACTTAATTATATTAGGACTTGAATAAATAGATCTGCTAAACCTAACTAGAGGATCAATTATAATAAAATATCAATGGAGAGGGTTCCAAAGCATCTAGATAACAAATATAATTGAATAAGACTAACTAGATGTTTTAATATTAATCTAATATTATAATACCAAGCTAACAATACAAAGAAAGGTGGGGGTGATTAATCTAATTAAGTAAGGAACCATATTAAGTAAATGGGGGCATAGGTTACCTAAAGTGGGAAATAGAAAGTTAAAAAAACCCTATAGCCACACTAAGTATAAGTGTAGAAGAGATTCAAACAAGGAGTTATACATTCATTAAAACTATTAATTTTTCAACATCTATCTATCAAATGAAATATCTAGGGTTATAAATAATTGCCTTGGATAAATTTTTCAATCTTAAATCTCACCCCTTTGGCCAATGGTGATTTTTAAGAGATTGTTGTGGTTATAAAGATCAAAATGGTTGAACCAATCTCTAGGATGAAAGCACTCATGTTTCATCCAAAACTCCATAAGACAAGATTTTCCCTCCAAGGCAAAATCTAAGAAATGGCTTCTCTAAATGTATACATAAGAAGAATTGTGAGAAATAATAGTGAAAAAATGAAATGATCCTATCTATGGGATTAAAATGGGACTTGTATTTATAATGATAGATGATCTTAACCCTTTCTAGAATTCTTTTCAATAGTATTGACCAGCCTCAACATAGTTTAAAACTTACCATTTAACTTTGAACTAGGTTAGCTTTGGTTTACTTAGTTATGAATAATGTGGCATTAATTTCAAACTATATCAAGTCTAGGCTAACCTAGTTTGAATTTTGGTGAGAAGTGGAAAATAATACATCAATTGGGCTGATATAGGCAAAAATAGGTTTTTGTTTAGTTAAGGGATATTAGGAGGAATATTTCTTAGAGGATTTATTTTAAGGAAAGTATAGTGTATATAAGTATGATAGATAAATAAAAATGTCTCTTGTGAGGTACTATTTGTCTGCCAACCCCTTTCCCAATGCATCTTTTAATGTGGTGCACTCAGATAGATTGAAACTCAACAAGTTATTATGATAGAGAAAGTGTGAGTAAATAATAATATTTTAAAAATATTATGTGTATACATTTTCCCCACTCAAATATCATTAGTATCACCAGAGTGTAACATGGGATGGTGCTTCAAGAAAGAAAATAGAAACACACTAACTGAAGTAACAAATTTTGATAGAAATAAAAAATAAATAAATAAATAGTTTTGTAAATATGTACCTTCAATTACCTTATTGTTGTTGAAAGATAAGATGAGTGTTACATAGATAAAGAGAGGCATCTTGTGTGTAGAACAAGAGACGAACTTGAAAAATAAGATAAAATTCAAACTTTTTTAGAAAAATGTGTGTTAGCATTAAAAAATTACCTATTTTTTAGGATTGTAAAGCTTTTTTTGGTTTGTAAAAAGGACTTATAAAAACAAATTTATGATAAAAATAAGAAATTTCCTAGTAAATAATTGAAGGTTTGAAATTTTCAAAATTTTACTATAAAATGGATCAATTACTATTCATTTGTACATTTTCTATTTTTGGACATCAAATTTATGCATGTTTAAATTTATCAAAGAGAGAGGAAATGAAATGAGATTGAGGAGGTGGATGAGTTAGAGGATGAATTCATATTGGGGAATGACATGATCATGTGATTTATCCTATCCAGTATAGAGGTTTTTCACCAATATAGAGCCATAATTCATAGAAGGTGATCAATGGAAAAAAAGATGGAGTGAATGTTGGTGAGTAAGATGTCATTTATTTGGATTATTTAGATATTATGTAGATAGATAGAGATACATGTTAGATAGATGTATGATTTTGGATACATATGTGAGATATGATGTAATTTTGGTTTGACATTTTGAATATGATAATAGTGGAGGAGACCTAATGGTATACTATGGTGGAGATAATTTATCATGATATATTAGATGGTGTGCTACTGAAACATTATATACATGGATGGTTGATTATATGGTCCCTTCAACACTTGCATATGTTAGTTTATTTTGATTGGTCGGTGAGGCAGTCCCATATTTATATATGATCAAAGGTAGATCATCCTATAGTACTACTAGGCATTAATCAAGGGGAGTTAAAAGCATGACACATATTGGTTAAAGAGTGAGTCACCCACCTGGTGACAACTATACAATTGATAGTTGTTCAGGCTTGGTAGCCAATTTATAGTGACATGTGAATGGTCTTTGATCATAGATAAAGTCATCACAACAAATTGTTTGTAGAGGGTAGTCACAAGCCTCTATGGGTAGTGAATCACATCATCGTGATGGAACTTAGCCTTAGACATGTATTTTATAGTATGATTTTATCACTTTGTATCAAAAAAATTTCCATCCACATACATGTATATATATAAAGAGATATGTTTTTAGGACTCATGGATGTATTTTATTTATAGCATGTTCGTTGATTTTTTAATGTTATGTGAAAATGTATGATGTATGTCTTATTATTTTCTATAAAATGTGATTAGATGTATGGTAAAAAAGAATTATCATTATAATAATTAAAAATAAAGTGTAAGTAAATAAAATGAAAATATGGAACTGCATTACTAGAAGAGAACAACAATAAAAAATGTCAAAATATAATCAAATATAAATATTTTGTCAATGTGTAAGAAAATATAAAAATAAATTCTAAAACAAATACATGTAAATAAAATGTCAATATATGATAATGACATAAGAAAATTTATGAAAACCAATAACTATGTAAAAATGACAAATCAACATAGTATTTGTGCTCGTCTGTAATGTAGAATAGGATGGTCATTTATGGACTTGTCAAAACATGGCACATAAGGGTATTTTGAGGAAGGCTTGGTACTATTTGAGGTCTTATAATGCAACTCAAAAGAGGAAAACCAATGAGGATTGATAATAGGAAGTGTGATTTAGGATATTATCATCTAATAAATGATATTCATCATAAGGAATATCAAGGATAATGTGATGAAAATAAGGAATGGAAATTACTACACAAGCATTGTGACAATCCTATAAGTGAGACACACTAAGCAAATGTGCAAGTTATAAGAACTTGTTTGAACAATAAGGGATTAAGATACTCTAAATATTAGATGTAAAATATTGAGATAAAAAATTATTTTCTTAGGACCTCTTATAGAGTTGTATGTCTACTATGAATATTAGGTAACTGTGTGAGAAGTTAGGTGGTAATAAATATTATAATAAAACCTACTATCCCAATTTACTTACCTACCACATTCCCATGAACCTCAACTCTATCACGAGGCCAACTATGGAGTTTGATCTTAAACTAAGATAAGAGATGTTCCAAAGAAGATTTATGTCCTTTGGTGTGATTTTGAATGTGTAATTAAATTTTGATCATTGACTTTTTTTTTAATTATTTTTATTTTAAAATTTATGTATTTTTTATTCCTCTTTTGTATGGATTTGGAAAACCATCATGAGTGATATAAGTTATAAACACAAGAAATATTACGCTTTAGTTACAAAAATGAAGTACTTAAAGACTATGTCATCTTTAAAGATTCTTAGGCTTTCCCATAAGTAAGTATGGAATCTCAAGACTAACCTATGTGTTGTTTTAAATGATAGTATAGTAAATGTTAAATGATGATTGTAAGAGATCTGTTTATGTAATAAATAGTAAAATGATGAATATGATTTGTAGCTGATCATAATGGAAATAGGATAATGTTGGGTGTGGTATAATATCCATGTCACACAAATAACTATACTATTCATAAAAATGAGTTAACAAAGCCTGAATGTAAGGAATATTAATCCCAAAATAGAGGGAAAATATATGGTTTTCAAATATAAATGAATCATAGATAAAAAGTTAAATTTGGAAATTGATTTATCAAATGATTTAATTAGAAATCAATGTTTGTTAAAATATCATAAATTCATAAAGTAAATTAAAAATAATGAAAGAGAAGAATCATGAGAGAAAGAGATAAAAAAAGCATCACAAATGCTATAGTTAAAATTAAATTAAAATGTGAATAATAATATGATGTAGCACAAAGATGTGTTCATAGATGGTGATTTATTTTGTGACATACATCATCAATAACATCAGATATATATTGTTATAACTAAAATCTAATTTTAATTAGAATATAATTTATCTTCATAGAGATTCATGTAAGGACTTATTGATGTATTGTATCTATTAATAAATTAGGTATGTAAGAATAAGGATGATCACATGTCACCTCTTATGAAGGGTAATCAATGAAAGGAACTAGTACTCTAATGTGACTAATATATTTAGATCTTTGGGATGATAAAGGTTACAGGGAAGGTTGATCCTTTGACCATGAATGCATATAAGTTAGAATTACCCTTTATTTAGGATAGTTTATTTTATCCTAAGTTTATTTTTTCATGTGTAAGAAATTATATCTATGAAAATTATTAATTCACATAAATCTAGATTCCATGAGGTGTCACACACCTATTTTTTCTCCCTTAGGTTTTGGGAGTTACTTGAATGGGTAACTCCTTTCCCCATATGGCACATACCTCCCTTCTTTTTGTAAGGGACTACAACACAAGTGGCACATACTTAGGGGGATTGTAAGGTCATAATGGGATTCTATGTAACTCCTATATTCCTCCTCTAGCTCTATAAAAGAGCCCTTCCTCTCCTCTTTTTCTCACTAAAAATCACTTAGCTCTATCTATTCTTCTCTTTTGATTTTGATCAAATCTTGTACTTGTGGAGATATTTTTTGCAAGCCTTCTAATAATATCATGTGGATTTTTATCTGATATGTTTGGTTTCCCACTTTTAATCTCTTGTCATTATGGTTTGATTTTGAGAGGTAACTTAGTTTTTTGTGCATTTTTGTTTCTCTCTCACTTTCATGATTTGTCATTAATGATATTTCTTGGGTCAAAATCCTTCACTTTGAGTATGTTGTTGAGAAGGTGATTATGTAAGCCATGGTAAATCATGAAAACGATGTTTTAGTACTCTACACATGTATATTTGATGTGTAGCATACTAATGTTGAAGGTAATAAGAATACCCATGTTTAAAGATACATATTGGAAGTAACTTAGGTCAAGGAAATATTTTATCAATAGGAGATTGTATGGATTCCTAATGAAGGGAATCTATATACTATATAAGTTGTTGAAAATGAGTAGAGTTGTGCATGTTCATGCCTTGAAAATAACAAATACATATATAGGAGTATCTGAATATGGAGGTCAATTATCTATGTTAGGGGTGGAACCTGATGCATGTTATTGTGATAATAATTTATGATATGCATGACAACCCTTGATCTAATTACTGACAATTTTATAGAATTCATAATATGGCTCCTCTTTCCATCATGTAGGTGAGGGATCACACTTGGGAATGATAATACTTTGGCATCATCAGTAGCAAAAATTAAGAGTAGGTTCAAGATTAGGCTCAATAGCTATAAGAAAAGGTCTAAATGTAGGTTGGATTAATGTGGTTGACATCTTAGGAGGGAACATGCTCAAAGGATAATAGAATTTAGTGAAAAGAGATGGTCTAGTCATGGCATGATCAAGAAACATACTTTGAAGAGGCTCAAAATTGACTAAATGAGAAGTAGTGTATATTTTCTCCATCATAGACTTGTGAACATCAACTGAAGAAATAATGTCAGGTAAGGTAGAAGGAGAAGGAACTACATCAATAGAATTGATTGTATGTAAATGTAAAGAATGATGTAAGAAAAAATATATATCAAAGTATTTATGTATCATTAACTTGAGTAAAAATAGCTAAAAAGTGATAATTTAATGAATATCCATCATCATAATCAAAGGTATCAATATAAATAGTATAAGGATAAATGATTATTAGTTGATGAAGGATGAGGAATGGGTTGTTTTGGTATCACTATGGAATAAATAATTTTGTCTGTTATCTTTTGACAAGACCTAAGTCATAAAGAAGGAGGTAATTGAGTAATTATGTGGGAAGGGAGATTATAATTTTTTATTTTTAAACTGATATCATTAGGTTCATCATCATAATAATCTAATAGGTTAGGTGATATATTACCTATAATTTTAGAGTGTTTATTATATCCTCCATTAGATTTAATGGTATAATTGAATTGTTAGGATTTATGAAAAGGAATACTAGGCAAATGTTTAAGAGTGGGTATTTTGAAAACACCATGTTGTTGGAATTGTTCAACATTCCATGGATTAGTTCTCCTTAAAGTTTTTATATAGAATCATTTTGAGGAAATTTATTGCATTAACATGCTAACGAATCTATAGCTCTCATGTGATGTGTCCAAGGTTGATCAAGTAAAATTTTATATGTTAATGGATATTTTAATATCATGACTTGAATATGAATTGTGATAGGAAGAATCATGATAGGAATCCAAACACAATGTAGAGGAGTAATTTGTCTTTTATCGCCTTGACACATAATTTGGGTAGATTTAAGGTTAGATTATGAGTATCTAAACGTTTTTAATGAAGTCAACGGATGTAACACAAGTGCCTTATTATTCATCAATCAAATCACACTTGACTTGGATATCACCAACTTGGACACTAGTGAATAATAGAGGATAACCTACGTGAAGTAACATTTCATCAGGAATTATTGAAATAATTGTAAATTTGAGTGAGAGAGAAGTATCTACAATTTTTTCAACATGTATATAAATTTACTCATATTTTAGAAGAATACTATCTTTAAAACTAGATAAAGTAGCTTCTTGCCCCATTGACAGAGGTCGAGGGATGTTCCTTTCAAATAAGAGTTGAACTAAGTGATTGTGATGATAAGAGGAAATCCTCATGAGTTCTATAAAAATAATTTGAGATGATAGGCATGAAATTTTAGTTATAGGTCCCATTCATCATATCTAGTTAGAACTATATTACATAAAGTTGCATAATGTTGAAACAAGTACACTTAAATTGATGATGATTGAAATTATTTTAATTTTGACTTAACTAGTATAGGCTGGCCAGGTGAGTTAGACTACATTAAGGTTATTGATTCCATTTATGGAATGGTTAAGTTAAGGAATAAAATCCCTTGAGGTGGTTGATTTCATGAGTAAATATGTAGGTATATGAGTGATTTATTCATGATATTTGAAGTAACTAGTTTTGAATGAGAAGAGGTTGATGGTATCAGATTAGAAAATGTTGAGTTGTTGAAAGAAGGATGATTATCAAGTTGTATTATTGTATTTTATATAGTTTAGATAGATGGTAAGGAATAAAATTGTGTTTCTATATATTATATATCCATGAAGTGAGATAGATAAGTATCTTCAAAAATGTAAAAAGTAATAAAATTATTATAGTTAGAATGTTGTTAAGGATCAATATATGATACTATGTGCCTCATATTGTTCACATTGACTACATCTTGAATGTTGGCTAGTGAATTAGGGTAAACTAAAGTCTCCACAACATTGGAAGTAGGAGGTTGAATAGTATTAGATTGGTGATTGGGAAGTGTATATTTATAAATAACCAGGTGAGCATTAGCTTGATTAAGAGCTTCAAAATTAACCTTAGAATTAAGAGTTTTAACTACCTTTTCATATGCTTATTAATGTTCATGAATCGTAGTTTCATGATAAAATTTGGGACAAAGGAGAAATTCAAGAACAAAGTTCCTAAGTTGTATATAGGTTTCATGAGAATGTCCCCAACTTGCATGACACTAAAATAATTTATGTGGATCATACCAAAGTTTAGTAGGGAGAGTAGGATCAAGTTATCATGTTAAAGGTTTACAAATACATTTTTAGATTTATACCATGGAAAGAGGTTAGTGAGCATCCACATTATTCATGTAGGAATATGTGAAATAAGAAGGTTGAAAGGGAATATTCATGAATTGAGAAGAAAGAGTTGCATCATTTGATCCACTTAAAATAATAAAATGGATGGTGTGTATACAATCATGGGTATCTATAACACCATCATTGGTAGCATATTTGTTTTTATATCTCATAAGCATATAAATATGATGAAATTGGGAAGGTTCAAATTATTTTATTATTAATTTTTGATGTTTATCTTGATCAATGGATTCTTACAAGTATTTTGGAGAGAAATTCCTAACATGGTATTGAAGATTTAGATGAAGAATATTAGTGAAAAAATAGAAGAGGTTATCTTTCTATATGTTGTGTTCCACATTTTTAGATAAGGATTTCTATATTTTAATGAAAACTTGGGTAGTCTTAGATTCTACTAGTTTAAAATTAATGAAATGAGCTAAGCTATTTTTAGGTTAATCATTGGTTTGAAATTCCCAAACCAATATATTTATTAACTCTTTTAAACTAAATATAGTGTTAGACTTAACTTTAATGTACCAATCTATGGCATCATTTGAAATAGTTTTAGCTATAATTTTGGTAGTGATAAAGGTTTTTTTAATCTTAATCCAATGTTTATAAAGGTTTTCAAAGGCTTTAAAATGTAACAAAAGATTGGTATATCCATTTTAGGTTATATTAGGAGTAATACCACTTATGTCTATGTTTGTAATTTTAGATATTATTGATTCATTTTGAAGATGTTTGATGAATTTATAAAGTATTAGTGGTTTAGGAATAAGCTTACCTTATGTATCTCTTGGGGGTGGTGGGGGGTGAATTTGAATTTTGAACTCCCATGAATTTGTAATTAAAATTTTGATTTTGAATTTTGATCATTTGATTAGTATCATTGGTTTGAAAGGTATCCATTTGATTCATGGCTTTCAATAATATTTGGTTAATGTTTATGGATTGAAATAAACTAGTAGTAGTGGATTGAGATGTACTAGTAGTATCATCTTAAGATTCACTAGTAGTATTATTTATTTTAGTATTATTATGGGTGATTTGAGTGTGCCCACTAGAATAATGACCTATCATAGTAATTTATATACTAGGTAGGATAAAATATGAAGGAGTAGAGAAATTTACATATTTATTTACCCCAAATTTTGTAGAAAAAATATGTGGGTGGTGAAGAAGTAAATCCTATGTGGGGTCCCATCATGAGGTTATATATTACCATGGGATCCTTCCTCCTATGCAAAGGATTTTCATTGATTAGAAGGATTAGTTTGGAAATATATTCAAGATCAATTTAATCCTCTACAATACGCATGTGTGGAGGATAGTTAAATGGATTAAGGGTTTTATAAGGGGTGGACCATGGAATTTTGTTCTAGTGGATACATGAATGTTGATTACATCTAATTTTTTTACATAAGTATAAGGGAATAAACATTAAGAACTTTAGGGAATTAATAAAATCCATCATATTGTGTTGTATTCTTTGTTCAAAATCATCAAAGATATACTAAATGATGGAGAGTGTGAATTGATTGAATCACCAACTCGATAAGTAGAAAATGTCATGCATCGATAGTGATCGATGTATTTAAGTAGATAGAAATGTGAAGGATAAACTATATTAAGTCTATTCACTATAGTTAGTAAATGGGTATAATGATCACAAATAATGACCAAAAAATGTATTATATCGACTGTGGTCAATGTAATTACATAAACAAAAATGTAAAGATAAAACTATTTTGAGCCTAGCTAATATAGTAAAATTTAGCCAATATCAATAACAAGAAATGTAATATATTGATCCTTTTCAATGTATCCACAAATAATAATAAGGATAAAACTATACTGAGCATGGATGATGTAGTAAAATCTATGAAATTTTAAATAATATTAGTAATAGGAAATGTACTATATCGAGCCTAGTTAATGTAGCTACACATACTAATAGGTAAAAATAAAATTATATCAATCCTAGTCAATTTAGTAAAATATGGGAAAATTTTAATAATATAAGTAACAAGAAATGTACTATATCGATCCTAGTTGATGTAGCTACATAGACTAATAACTAAGGATAAAACTATATCAAGTGTAGTCGATGTAGTATAATATGGAAAAAATTAATAGTTAAATAAATAACATGTGTGTCTTAGTCAATAAAGTTTGATAAATAGAGGTAGACTAAATTTAAATGTAGTAGACAATATCAAACCAAGTTGATGTAGTCTATTCACATACATACAACTAGATCGATGTTGGCTGATAAAGTTTGTAATAAAAAATATAGTAGCAAACAACAAATTCTAAATTTAAATATTTATGCTAAATATTTATCCGAAATGAGGATAAATTATTTTTAAGAAAAGGATGTGACTAATTTTTAGACTCTTAAATATATTTTAATTTCTATTGGATAGTGTCAACTTGATATTTCAGAGCACTGACAATAGAGGAAGTACCGTTCCCATAGCCCACTAAACCTAATTTTAAGGGTAAACTGAGAGTAATTTCCTAGTGCTAACCACTAATTGGTGCACTATAAAATTAGATGGATGACATGATTATTAAGGTTAAAGAAAAATGGAAATCCTATTCATTTCCTAAATATTGTGAGGTACGTGGAAACTAAATTCCATGTTTATCTTTGTACTATGGCTATGAGTATTTGGGAAATCCACTCACAACATGATGTCTTTAAATAATAGACAATGATTGTAAGCATAACACTGTGTATCCCTTATCATTAGTAGCTAAGGAGTTTGGAAATTTTTGAAACATAATTTATAGGGAAATCCAAATAAAAAATAAAATAAAAGTAAAAAATCAATTTGCAATTTCTAATGAATGGAAATAAACATTCATTCAACTTGAAAACAAATGTTTGATTAATTACTATAAAATAAAGTTAATTTACCTTAATTATGCTTAAAATGAAAGGACACAAAACTATATTAGCATAGGATAATGTAGTTTTTTAGATAATATAGACAAGGTAAAGTGAACTAGATAGGGAAAATATAGTTTATTGGCAACAAATGAAAGAACAAAACTATATCAACTATATCAGATTGGGTTGATATAGTTGGTTGTGTAAAATTAATTTTGATAGAATGTAAAATTTACTTAATTGAATTAACTTTAAAGTAAAACTATATCAGACTAGGTCAATATAGTATGGCAAAAAATTCACTGAAATATATAACTATATGGATCATGGTCGATGTAGCTAGTTAGTTAAAAGTAATGTAGATTTGAGTGTGAAAATTGAATCATTCTACATAAAATTAGTCTACTATAAAAACATAGAAATAACAATGTATCTACTTACATTGATGTGATTTCGTAGAAATTACATATAAATTAGATCGGATTGACCTAAATAAATTTAGTTTAAAAAATAGATTAGTTAAATAGAATTAGATTAGTCCTAGCTGATATAGATGTTTGGATAAAAAATAAATGCATAAATTAAACCTGAACAATCTGCATCAACGTATCCTATTAAAAAAAATAAAAAATTAATTTTTTTTGACCCACACGAATGTATGTTTCTCAAAAATGCACAAAACATAGATTAGATAGAAATGCATCAATCTAGTGTGCTAAAAAATATAGAAAAATAAATTTTTATTAACATGTATTGATATAGCTCACTGAATGATAAAAATTAATTTACATCAGGTTCACCAAAATGTTACAATGAACTAGGATTAATTTATAACTTATCTTATATAAGAGATATAGACTGGGAGAAGATAAATAAAAAAGAGCCCACTGATACTTAGTTATATTGGGGCATGACCAAATGGATCCACTAAACCTAGCTAGAGGAGCACTTATAACAAAACATAAATTGAGAGGGTTCCAAAGCCTTTAAAAATTTAATATAATAGAATAACCCTAACTAGGTCTTCTATTATTAATCTAATCAAGTATTTTCAAGCTATAAATCTAAATAAAGGGGGATTATTAAACTAAAATGGGGTAAAGAACCATAGTACGCAAATGGGGGCCTAGCTTACCTAAAGTGGGAAATGACAAGTTTGAAAAATCTATATCCACACTAAGTAAAATTATATAGAGATTCAAACAAGGAGTTATACATTCATTCAAGGTCTTAATTATGCAATATATATCTATCAAATGAAAGAGCTAGCATTAGAAATACTTACCTTGAATAAAAAAATTGAGCCTTAATCTCCCCCTTGGCCAATGGTGTTTTTCAAGATATTTTTATGGTTGTAAATATCAAAATGGTTGAATCAATCTATAAGATAAAAGTAATCCTCCTTGAAAGGAATACGAGATCGTGAAAACAATTCCTTATATAAAATCTTAAGAGGAGAATATGCAATTTAATTTGAACTTGATACATAATTATAAGAAAACACATATAACTAAAAAATAATTGCATACCATAACAAATGATTTACATGGGGAAAATCCTTTCTGAATAAAAACCCTACACTCCAAATTAAATCAATGTATTATACATAATCAACATGATTACACAATACACTTGTAGAGCAACCTTCATAGGAGCATCACTAGTTATACACCCAAAAGGAGAATTGATTTAGAGCTTCAATGCCTTTTCACAACTCTCAAGCTTAAAAATCTTAACTACAAACTTAATTGCTTCATAAGGGCTTCTCACAAGCTTCATAAAATTACAAAGGAGAATATTTTACTTATAGAAATTTACAAAGAAGATGACAAATAAGGAAACTTCATGAGCAAGGCAAGAAAATGCACCACCCTTTAGTGACATCAATATTTAGGAATAATGGAATTCTTGTAATCTTGTGCAAAGGTCAAAATTGGATCATACACTTATGACAAATCATCCTCCACTTTTTATATTCTTCCAAAAGTGTGACCCACTCTCACTTGTGCCCCACTATCCCATGTGTACACACATGATTCCAATAAATTATCCATCATATTTTGACTTATCCTATAATCAAGATCATATGGACAATAAATTGGTGTGACCCATATCCATATTACTCATTTTGCACCTAAAAAAAAATCATGTGCATCACAAAAGATAACTTTGTCTATTAGTGGAGTGGTATGCCCCACTCCATTCACATGCACTTACATCATGTAGATTCCTCTATTATCCATGCCAACCCATCCACAAGCCACATCAACACCTAAATCACCACCTACATCACCTACTACATCTCTTTCATAGTCATTTCCAACTCACCACTACCACCTAAACACATGAATAGTGATTCTGAATAGTAGCTCATGAATAATGACTTATGAATAGTGTCCTAACTTGTCGAGGTTGAGACACCTTAATTACAAACATTATCATACTTATTGAATACTTTAAAATAACCAAAATAATTGTACCAACAAGAACTTAAAATCAAGGGGACAAGAGGCCCATAGACTCTGAATAACATCTAAACTTTTCATGATCTTAGTGAATGAATCTGAAACATTCAAAAAAATAAATTTATCAGCTCCACCCTACCATCCTCGACCATGTATCTCACAAAATGATATTGTACATCAATATGTTTGGTCTTAGCATGAAAACTTGGGTTATTTACTAAGAAAATAACATTGTATCATAATAAAATTTCACTCCACCCTATTTCAATCTAATATCTAAACATAGTCTCTTAATCCAAATAGGTTCTTTACAAAAAAAGTAGATTCCATATACTCTATCTTTGTAGTGGACAAAGAGACCATATCCTATCACTTACTCATCTTAATTATTTCACCACCAAACAAAGTAAACATAAAGTACTAGTGGATCTTCTACTATTAACATCACCTACCCAATCTAAATCCACATAACCATGAAAGTCAAGAGGATGATTGTATCTAATAATGTTACTATAATAACATAAAGAATATTTTGAGGTACCCCAAAAAATATGAAGACCCTTTTAACTACATCTAATGAAATCTAACAGTATTAGACATATAATGGGAAAGAACTCCCATTACTTGGGTAATGTCTAGTCTAGTACAAACCATAAAATACATCAAACTCCCAACTACACTCTGATAAGGTAACTTGCTCATGTCTTCCATATCTGATGGAGATGTAGGGCATTTTACAGCAAATAAATTCATTCTAATGGAAAAAGGAACACATAATAGTCTGTAATCCTGCATGTTAAACATCTATAAAATTGAATTCACCTACTTACTCTAGCCAAGCCATAGTTTTCTATTCAATCTTTCTCTTCTAATCTCTGTGTAATGAAATTACTTAGATGTTTGAATAGAATAATTATATATCACATAGAATAAGCAAAGATAAGATATCACACAATAATAATTGATAGCAGAATAGAGTACTGGATAACATAGTAGAGCCACTTCAAGGGGGCAACCTCCATGATAATGCAATAAAAGCAAAATACTTAATATGATGCTAAAAGACTAACCACTACCTCATATATATAGTCTACTTAGCCATGGTCATTCCATAGGTTGACCTAACTAAGAACATAGATAAATGTAAAAAGAATATAAAATAGGTATGTAATCCACAAGTCAGACACATATATCACTAGACACACTAAAGGTTAAGGGCATAACATGCCCCTCCCCTTCAAAAAAAGGTTATCCTCAACATTGAATCAACTCTATATGTTTCTTCATAAAAGATTCATCCTCTTAAGTGGAACTTCACATGGTAGATTCTTCTATTTGATCAGGTACTCCTTAATCACTTTACATCATAGCTTCTTAGTGCGCATTTGAAGGATTACCTCAAGATCAAGAATAAATCTCACTTACTCATCCAATTCTAGTAACTCAGTTTGGGTAGCAACTCTATGTCCAATGACTTTCTTTAGGCATGATACATGAACTACTGGATGTTTGCGAGTGGATGAAGGAAAATCTAACTTGTAGGATACACTACCAATTTTATGCAAGATATGATAAGGCCCATAATACTTAGGGGACAACATTTTATCATTTTTTTATTGTTTCAAGGACACTAATTTTATGGATGAAAGAAAACAAATACCCAATCACCAATGTCAAAATGCCTCTCACTCCCGTGTTGATCTGCCTACAGCTTTATGTGATTCTTGACCATGGCTAAATTTTCATGAAAATTTGCAAGGACCTCCTATTGATGGTGAATATACTCCTCAACTACATAAACCTTATGCTAGACATTCAAGGTTGAATTTATGGATGGAGGGTCATATCCATAAAAAGCCACAAAAGGAGAAATTTTGGAAGAACTATGAACAAAAATATTATACCACCATTCAACAAGTGGCAACCAATGAACCCATTTATCATGTTTATCAAAAAACAATGGAGATATCCTTCTAGACATTTGTTGACTAACTCAATTTATCCATCTAATTGAGGCTAATAGGATGAGCTATGAGCCAAATTGGTGCCTAAACATGAAAATAATTCATCCAAAAAATTACTAGTGAAAATGGGATCTACATCACTTATAATGATCTTAGGGTTACCATGCAGTTTCTAAACTGTATTGATAAAAACATGAGCTATTGTACTAAAAACAAATGGTTTTGAAAATGAAAAAAAATGAACATACTTATTGAGATGATCCACAACCATGATAACATTCTGAGCATTAGATATTGGTAACCTTGAAATTAAATCCATAGACACCTCTTCCTAATGTTGGATAAGGATGGATAAAGGATGTAAAAGACCTAGGGTTTTGATGGTTTAACCTTTATTTTGTTGATAGATCATACATTCAAACACATATTTTTAGACATACCCCTTAATTCCTTCCCAAAAAATTTTGGATTGATTCTATGATAGGTTTTCAAAAATATTGAATGACCCCCAAGTGGAGTTGCATGAATATCCTAAAGGATTTTTTTTTTGAGAAGATTTTTTTTACATAGCTATAATCTATATTTATACCATAATGCATTACCCTTCTATGTGAATTTTTCATATCCACCCAAACCTTTCTAAAGATTCTAAATCAAATCATGGATAAAACTATCATTTTCCCATTCTAATCTTGATTCCTTTAGCCAATATTCCTACCAAATGTTCAAGGCACATAGAAATGCCTCAACTGATTCATCCTTCCTAGATAGTGAATTTACCACCATATTTTCATTACCTTTATTGTATTCTATTTCAAAATCATAGCCTAACATCTTAGTTACCCATTTTCATTATTCTTCTAATGAAAATCATTGTTCTATAAATATTTGAGACTATCATGATTAGTTCTTACTTGAAAGTGATGACCCACCAAATAAGGTCTCCATTTTTTGATTGCATGTAGAATGGCCATCATTTATTTCTCATAGATGGGCTTGATATAATTTTTACCCTTCATTTGGTGACTTTAAAATGTAATTGGTCCACCTTATTACATGAGAATAACACCCATACCATATCTAGATGCATCACAGTCAACCAGAAAAGTCTTAGAAAAATCTAGAGTGGTGTACATAGCCAATTTCAATTATTCAAATGCCTTGGTAGCTATAGCAGTCCACTAGAAGGAGTTTTTTTTCAACAAAGAGGTGAGTGAGGCTACAATGCTATCATTATTTTTGAAAAACCTATGATAGTAACCAATTAGCCCCATAAATCCCCTTAGTTTCTTGAGAGTCTTAGGAATCCACTATTGCTTATAATTTTTAGGATCTACTTTCACTCCTTTATGTGAAACCATATGACCTAAATACTCAACCTCATGAGTTTTAAAAGTACATTTAGAAGGTTTGACATACAACTAATGTTGTTATAGAATTGAGAGTACTTATTTCAAAACTATAAAGGGTCTTCCCAATTTTTATTATAAATGAGGATATCATCAAAAAACATTAGAACAAATTTATTTAAAAATGGCTTAAAAATAGTATTCATAAAACTCTTAAAGGTGGATGGTGCATTGTTTAGACCAAAAGACATAACCATAAACTCATAATGGCCCTCATGAGTTTTGAAATTTGTTTTGGGTATGTCTTCATCACAAATCCATATTTGATGATACCCATAATGTAGATCTAACTTAGTGTAATAAAGAGAACCATTTAATTCATCTTTGATAGTGCACTTATTTAGATATATATAGTCAAGGCACATCCTCCAAGTGTCATCTTTCTTTCTCACCATGAAAACTAGCAAAGAATATTCACTTTGTCTATGGTAAATGATTTTTGCATCCAACATTTCTTGTACCATCTTTTCAATTTTAATTTTTTGGGCATAGGGATACCTATATGGCCTAATGTTGGGTGGTGTACTACTAGGAATAATTTTTATGGCATGTTGATGCATGCATCTAGGTGGAATTCCTTTCGATATATCACCAAGAACAATATAATGGGCATCAATCAATTATTATAGATCAAGAGGTGTAGATGGTTGAGTTGGTTGGACTTCAACATAAAACAAGTGAACCAAAAACCCTTTAAAACCTTTTCAAATAATATTGATCATTTGATGGGAACTAACAAGTTGTGGAGATTTATCCCTTAATCCCCTTATCTCAAATGTCCTTCCCTCTAAATTAAATTGCAAGAATAATTCCTATAAATTCATCTCAATAGTGCCCAAAGTGGCGAGACACTATACTCTCAAAATAATGTCATCTCTACCCATGAAAATAAAAAACATAGGAGAATATAACATGTAGTCTCCCATTGCTAACTTAATACTATGGCATTTTCCTGAATAGTTGATAGTGCTATCATCTACAATCATGACCTAAAATTTTTGAATAGGATAAATGAAACAGTTCAAACAAGTAGCCAACTTACTATTGATGAAATTGTGTGTGCTCCCAGAATCAATCAATATAGTGACCTTATATTTCTTAAAGAAACTCACCACCTTAATATTTTTGGGAGTAATAATACTTGAAAGGGCATGACATGAAATAGTAGGCTAAGAGTCTTTAGATTCTTCCTCGAGTACTTCACATCCTCATCAATTACATCCTCATCATTTGCATCCTCATTGGCATCTTTGATGTAAAAAAAATTATTTTTAGCATATCAATGTCTTTTGTTCCATTTTTTTTATCAAAACCATAGCACAACCCTTTGGCTCAAATTTCCTCAATTTACTGAGGTGACAATATTATGGGTTAAGGAAATGATGGTGACAGAAAGGTGCGATCATGACCAGTAGTGAAATTTTTCCATCTGACCATATCTTTTTCTTCTACTATAATACAGATGATGGATTAAATATCCAAACCTCCAATTGGATGCTATCTTTGATTCTACCAAGAAAATGATTAGCCAAATTTTCCTTAGTGATGTCTTCCACATATAAGGATAGATTCTAAAATTGATGAATATAATCCTTCACATTTCCTATTTGATGCAATTTATATAACTAGATGAAGTAGTTCTTAGAGACATTATTATAATAATGAGCCAATAACTCATCAGTGAAAATAGACCATGTAATAAGAGCACCACTATTTTTATTTTGAGCACACAACCAGTGATACCAAATGAACTCCTCAGGTTCTAGATATAGAGATGTCATTATCACCTTATGAATTTGGGTAATCCAAGTGAGAGGATTATTACCATCAAACTTACACATGTACACTTTTGACAACATCAATTTCACACTAGGATTGAAGCTATTAGAGTTGAGAGGAGGAAGAATCAAAGGATGAAGTGGAGGGTTATTTGGCTATAACTGAGATGAAATGGTAGCCAATTTTATAGTGAGCTAATGAAATTTAGTGTACATCTTATTAATATCTCCATACATCCCTAAAACATCAGTTTTAACTATAATAAAGTTATCCTACCATACCAAGCCCTTTATGCTAGGTTGAAGTTGAGAAATCATCAAATTGGAAGTTCTAAATTCCATGTCATCCCTAGATGGAGTCTTAAGAGTTTTTTGCCCCCCTTTTTTCTTGAGTAGTAGGACCCACCATACATAAACCATAGGAGGGTTTTTTCCCCAAAAAAGTGTACCAAGAGATGGTATCATTGTGATCACCTCACAAAGATGAATCCAATGATTGATTTTGCACACTAGGCTGAAAAACTTTGGCAAAAAGTGTACCGATAGAATATAACGTTACAATCAGCTCATTGAGACGAATCCAAAGATTGTAAATGCACAAAGGAAATTTTTTTCTAGACTATTTTTAATTTTTTTTAAAAAATTATTTCAAACAATACTACATTGATAAAAAGAATTAATTCTTCCCAAATTGCAAGTTATGTTTTTTCACTCTTTTTACTCACAGAAGTCGTGCCTCACCAGATCTAAAAACAAATACTACAATAAACTTGAAAACATTGAAGATTTGATACCACTTGTAATTAAATTATTTATAAGTTCACATAGAATAACTATATATCACATATAATAAGCAAAGATAAGAGATCACACAATAATAATTGACAATAGAGTAGAATAATGGATAATATAATAGATCCACTTTGAGGGGGAAACCTCCAAAATAATGCAATAAGAGAAGAATAATTAATATTATGATAGAATACTAACCACTACCTCTTATATATAGTCTACTTATCCATGGTTATTCCATAGGCCAACCTAACTAAGAACATATATAAATGTAACACGAATATAAAGAGGTATGTAAGCCATAAGTCAATCACACATGTCCCTAGACATGTCAAAGGTTAACAGTGTAACACTCCATCCTAAGAATGTGTCTCACAACACCAAGATCTTTCATCTCAAATTTTACTAAGAGTTGAGATTTAAGATCTCGAATGAAAACTTTCCCATTGCTAACAAATAACATATCATCAACATATAAGGTAATAACTAGGAAATGATCACCATCAGTTTTATAATAAACAATGATCAAATTTAGATTGATCAAATCCTAAAATCAATACATATGTATCATTTTTTTGGTACCACATCCTAGGACTTTGTTTGAGACCATACAAATATTTATTTAACTTGCATGCCAAATTTATTTTACCTTTCACCACATAGTTCTCTTGTTGTGTCATATAAATATCCTCATCTAAATCATCTTAAAGGAAAGAAATCTTCGCATCCATTTGATCAATCTCTAAACCATAAGTTTCTACAATAGAAAGCAAGAATATAATGTATTTTATTTTAGTAATAGGATAAAATATCTCATCATAATCAACACCTTCAACTTGAGAGTAAATTTTGCAACCAATTGAGCTTTGCAATTTTCAATTTTACCATCTAAACCAATCTTTTATTAAACATCCATTTGTATCCAATAGGATTACATCCTTTAGGTAATGGTACAAGGTACTATATATCATTCTTTCTCAAAGCTACCATTTCTTCTACCCTAGCAATTTTTTAAGACTCTACATCATTTATAAGCTTCTTTTGTAGATATTGGTTCATCAATGTTAGTACTCAAAGCAAATATACTTCTCCAATCATCAGGAAAATACTATATACACATAATATTTTATAAAATTTATCACATATTGATGCTTTACATCTTGTAAGAACCCATTAAGACTCAATCTCTTTGAGTACAAGCCTTAATAGGTATATTGAGAAAGGGGTGGGTAGATATTTGGTGCTTCACAGGATTGTTGTCCATTTTTTCCACATTATTACCAATCCAACCAGATCCTAAAATCATTCCCTAATATATTTTTCCTTCGTTGGATACTCCTCTAGTCTTTTCCTCTTTCCATCCCTCCTTTTCTTGTCTTAAGTTAGTCAGTAGTACTAGGTCAAATAGGTAAACCCAATACATTTTATGGGTATTCTTAACTTTCTTAGCTTGTTAGCCTTTTGGCCAACCTAGCTTATATCTAGTGAATTATCCTCAAAAATACACTGGGTTAACTGGGTCGACCCTGTAAAACTGATGTTCTTGGGAGGATTGGGGACAAGATCTACCTATACATATAATATTATTTTTATCATTATTCATATATGCAATCGAGAGTTATTATTCGCTCATGCTTTTTCACAATCTACTCTTCCACCATTCTACTTGAAGAGATAGCTTAGGTTTCTTATTTGGAGAATCTAGTCATGTGGATAAGTTTTAGATGCTTTGGCCTTTCTTAGTGATCCTTATAAGCCACAAATTATTATGAATCCCCTTTGTCCAAGGGAGAGATTGAGTCTCAATGGGTTCACATTCAGGTAAGTATATTCTAACTTTGTTCTCTCTTTTAGTAGATATAAGTAGCATAAGTGTTTTCTCAAATAATACTATCTTTCATATTTTATATATTAGGGTGTTACTCATACTTACATTAATTAAAGTTATCTATACATGTTTTTTATTGTTTCTAACCCCCCACTTTATATCATAAGCTTTGGTGTGCACTAAATTAGATTTACTTTCTTGTTATTAGAATAAGTGAAATGATTAAAACCTTAGGACTCCATTAGGGTTATTTTGTGATTGTGTTAGACTATAGGCTTCAGAACCCTTCCTAGCATGATATGTTGTGATAAGTGATCCTCTAATCAGGTCTAGAAGATCCCCATATTGGTCATGCTCTCGCTTAACAAGTGTATCCCCAATTGGAAATGTAGGTATGCTCTATCCTCTCTTATCCATGATTAATTTATAGACATGATGCATTTTTGATTATATACATTTTAATGAAATTGATGTGAAACCAACCCTTGTAGGATTTATTTCACTTATTTCATTCTTTTGATCATCATTTTTATCATATATTTTAACATATTGGATTGATTCTATCAACCTAGCTATTTTTCTCTATCTGCAAGTTTCCAAGAATAGGCAACTAGATCAACCTAGTCGACCCAATACAAGTTTCTAGCATTTTAGAAACCCATTTCAACTTATTAGGTCAACCCAGTTTGTAGACACCTAAAACTAGCCACCAATAACCTCCAACCAAA
The DNA here is from genome assembly GCA_037957365.1 of Torreya grandis. Taxonomy (NCBI): domain Eukaryota; kingdom Viridiplantae; phylum Streptophyta; class Pinopsida; order Cupressales; family Taxaceae; genus Torreya; species Torreya grandis. The sequence continues at coordinate 127,540 of JARHVA010000217.1, forward strand.
CTTTTGACCAATTTCCACCCAAAATTCACAATTTGTCCTAAAAATACTAAAACATGCTAAATGATGTGACACTGACATATTCAAGTTCTAATTTTGGCCAAGGTATCACTAAATGGGGCAATGTATTTTATGGGCCAACTAACTTTGATCAGATCATTTCAAGTCAAAATGCCAATTTTACACCTGGGTACTCTGGATTGCTCTTTCCTATCAAATCTCTAGCATGAGAAATGTGCCTTTATTATTTGTTTTTAGTAACATTCTAAACGGAAAAATAATTTCAACACATCTGACAGTGACTTCTAATTTCAATCCAGTCAAATTTTGGACCAATAACAAGGCATTCTAATCAATTTGAGTAATTTGTACACAAAGTGCTTAATAATGTTTAAGAGCTAATTAACCCAAATCAAGGCATAATTAATAATTCTTCTTGTTAAAAAATTATTTTTAAAATGAATACTGAATATCTACATCATTAGGTGACCTCATTTATTGAGAAGACATCCCTAGCCATAAATGCCATAAATATTAGGATTCATGCCTCTTATGACTCATCAATGCCTTCCATGATGCCCTCCATTCCTCTTAATTTCCCCTTCTTCCAATGTCATGATTCAAATAATTACAAACTCAATTCCAAAAATTCAATTAATCCTCAACCACACATCTCAATCTCAAGATGGATGGTTCAAGTTTATTTTGATCATTCTCAAAAATCTATAAACAGAGAGGTCATGAACATCATTTTTAAGCTATTTTGGTGAAAAGTTATAATGTAAAAATATCTTCAAGGAGCCATTGAAACTAGTGTTACCATGCTAAATTTATTCCAAGCCAAGCCAAGCCATAAGTTAAAGATGTTAAGGAGAGATAGAGGTAGCCAAAATGCCATTACCAAGGACTTCATGAGCACAAAACCGAGCAAGCCACTAATACAAAGGCATTTGGAGCATCCAAGGAAGGAGAAAGAATTCTTGTTTTTTATTCCTTACTTTTTAGTTGTGTTTGTCATTTGTTTTTGTTACCAAGCTCTCCCTAGTGTCTAGACCTAGAGATTTTATGCTATTAGTGTGTTTATTTCATTTTGTTTTCATTTTGGGGCTAACACCATAGTAACCATTCTCTCTTGAGTCAAATTCCTAGATCCACATAGTCGACCCCTTACAATTTTGGCACTCTACAATAGGTTCTTACATAGCTTGATTGATCATATTAACCCAATTTGTGGGTTTTTTAAGCATAATTTAAGGTTCTTCATCAAAAATCTTCCTTCATTATCCACCAAGGTTCCTTTCTACCTCTCTATTTATTTATTTATTTTCTATCTTTCCTTTCATAGTTTGTAGTCTTTAAAACTACCCTTTCATAGTCAACTAGATCGATCCTACCGACCCATTTCTATGTTATATGTCATATCTAAAATAATTGGATTGACATTACTAACCCAGTTCATTTTCAGACCTTACTTTTGTATTATAGGTTTGACCCTGTCAACCATGTTCCATATTTTATGCATATAGTGTTAACACTATACCTTTTTTCAAGTTGGAATTAACCTTATATTTGCTAGTAATTAGTTTACACATTTATTTTTTTGTTGTTTGCATTCTTAGAATAGCTCACATATTTTAATTAGAGGATTTTTAATTAATCACTTAGTTTCACTATTTATATTTTATGCACACATGGCCAAATCACAAAAAATAAATAATCACTTTAACATTTTATCTACCCTAGGCCAACCTAATTAGATTTCATCACCAAGGGGGAGGATGACTTGATGCTCTAGTCAAGTATAAAATGTGGTTAATGGTATATTCTAGCTAAGCACCTAACACCCTTATCACTATGATGTGTGAAGTGAGGGGTGGGCCCTAATACCAAGCATATATCATTACCACTATAGTCCTTTTTATCCCAAACTACCTGAAACCATCCTTAGATTGTTATCTATTACCTTGCTTATAGCCTACTTCCAATCAAATTAAAAATAATTTCTTAATAATCTAATAAACATTCATGTTGACAAATTAGTTAACTCTTTACTTTGAAAGTTGATTTCTTGATCTTTTCTTAATTATGTGTGCAAAAAATTGAATTAGACAATGTTAGTGCAAGGTTTTATTTTATGTGCCTCAATTGGATTGACCAACATTGATCTAATTGATTGCTTATTTCCTTTCAGATCTTACTTTCCTAGATTAGCTACAAAAATTATCTTGTCTCAATTCATAACTTGTCATCAACTTTCTATTCTTCTTTATCTAATATACTAGGCTGACCTAATCGACCCTATACCCTTTTCATCCTCTATTCACTATACTAAATCAACCCAATTGACCCTGTTTAATCTATAGCTCCTTTTCCATCTTTTTCCTACCTCCGTTTATTATACTAGATTAACCCAATCAACCCTGTATAGTTTATAGGTTCTATTTTCTATGCTTGGTCGACCCAGTCAACCCTGTATTATGTTATGCTTTTCTTGTTTGTCAATTTAATTCCCTACCTTTACTATTCTATATTTTGTTCATCTCTCTTTAGCTAGAATGAAGTCTCCTATCATAATCTTCTTGGATAAGTTAAATCCATTTAGATACTATATGCGATGTTCATTTTTCCCTCTCTTTTCTTCCCAAGAGCACCATCACTCTTAGGGCACCTCTTCTCCTCCATCCATGAACTACAATATGATGCAAATAACATCTCAAAATGAATTTGATGGATTTGATCATTTTTATACTTATCATGAAACTTCTCAAAATATTCAAAATAATGTGGGAGTGATTGATATAAATTTAATCAATAATCCCACTAACAATCTATCTTCTTCCAGTCTTTTCCCTAATATGAATTTAGGGAGTGCTACTACAAACACTAACCCACCTCCTGATACAATCCAAATTTTAGCCCAAGTCATTCAAAAAATGAACATTCTACATAATTTTAATACCAACCAAATGATGCAACTTTAACAACATCTAATCAATGTGGATAATCAACCTCTAACTATTCAACCTCAAGCTAATCCTAATTATATTCCTCCACCTCTTAGGGATGCCTCAGGTAATGTTATTCCTCAACCCATAATAACTAAAAATATGATTCAAACTATTCAAAATGAGCATTTATCTCCCTTCATTATTTCCATTGATATTGGTAACATATCTCCAACTATAAAATATGATGGGACTAAGGACCCTGCTTCATTTCAAAATTCCTTTGGCAACCTTTACAAAGAGTGGATTTAAAGTAATACATTCATCACTAATAAAATCTTAGTCAAAATTTTTACTGGTGATGTATTAGAATGTTATAATCAACTACCCAAACATTCTATTTGGTAACTTGAATATTTTGTTAATCCATTGGTTAAAGAGTTTCAACACAATAATCTTCTTAAAAATTATCCTAGCCACTTCATCAATGCTAAGTAATCTCCCACTGAATTATTTCATGACTTTATCAAAAGATGGAAATATTTAGCTCATAAAACTGACCATAACATGACTTATGATAACTCATTCAAACTCTTTATCATGACTTTAACTCCCGCTCTCCAATATAAGGTTTGGACCTTTGCTCCTCAAACACTTAATGAATCTCTTGATCAAGATAAACATCAATAATTTATTATGAATCAATTCAAACCTAATCCTAAACTACTTAAAATATCTTTCCAAACATCTAATTTTGTCACTATAAATACTCTCCAAATCAAACAAGGAGTTTCCAAAATTGATCTTCCTTCCCCTTCTCATACACCTCTTTTGGTTCAGCAAAAGAAATAATATTTACCACCCTTGAAACCTTTTATCTATCCCAATGCTCCTTTTAAGTGGTTTTATCCCAATATATTTTTTTGGTTCTATACTGACATTAGGCATTCTCATGAATCTTATGGAGGCATCAATAAATTTTCTATCTCTTATATGCTTGGTGATTCATTTAATTGTGAAGCTATGATCAAGCTTCGTCATCAAGAATACACTATTGCTTTCCAAAAATGGCAAATTTATAAATCTTCTACCTTTAATAACCTAACATATTCTTCTAATAATCAATAAAATGTCAAGGATGTTTGTGGCATCTATGTTGATTATGATCAATATTATAACAACTCTCAATATGTCAACACTGCTAAGGTCAATTATCATCATAAATCAACTCACAAAGATTCTATTACCAAGCTTAAAAATCCATATTTATAAAAAATTCTTAAAGACACTACCACTACTAATGTTTATTTAGAAGCACTTGAGGAACAAATTCCTCCTTACAATCCTCTAAACACATATATACCTTCCAAAAATACTTTAACTTCTAAACCTCATGTTGGTTCTTCTAAATCTCATTGGATTTTTTTTTAAGAACTCAACTCTATGCCTTATAAGATTCTTATTATGGATTTGGTTCACACTTCACCTTATCATCATACATTCCTTATACAATAAATTCAAGAATTGAAGATTCATCTTCCATTGATGAAGATCCACATTGTATTGATTCTTAACCTACTAATGTTAATACCATTGAAACCTCATGTCCTTCTTCCAATCCTTGTATTGAGTTTCTTGAAGAGGACATGATTAACGATGAAATTATTTTTCATGTTGATGATCCACCACTCTTTATTAAAATAGCCATTAATACCACTCTTATTTTAAGTCTTAGTTGATGAAGTCTATAGTATTAATGTGACACCCTTGCAGCTTATACAACAACTTGGTTATAACAAGGATTATCTCAAGCAAACTCATCTTACTTTTCATTATTTTGATAAGACTAATCAAAAGCCACTTGGTTATATTTGGATTCAATTAACCATAGGACCTAAGATTATTTAAACCAAGCTTATGGTTATATAACAAGGATCATCTCAAGTAAACTCATCTTACTTGTCATTGTTTTGATAAGACTAATCAAAAGCCACTTGATTATATTTGGATTCTATTAACCATATGACCTAAGACTATTTAAACCAAGCTTATGGTCCTTGATCTCCTTTTATCTTACAATATCCTTCTTGGTCATCTATTGGCCCATCGAATTAGAGCCAATGCTTATTCTGGTAGTCAATGTATTAAATTATTACATAATGGGAAATGGTACAAGATTGAAACTAATCCCAATCCATGGAGTATCCATCTTCCTAATCCTAAACCACAATATCATATTCCTACAAATCCTAAGATTAAAAATACTCCTTTACCTAAGTTCATCAACATGAATCTTAATTTACAATTTACTCTCATATATTTTGATGATGATGAGCCTAATGATTTTTAACATACTTGCAATGCTAACAAGTTACCTCCATATATTTTTCAATGTATTTCTCCTTTTCTCTTACCAAGACATCGTATTGTTCCTCTCATGGATGATATTACTGACCTTCTCCCTCCATGCAATGTTTAGGAGACTTTTTAAACACAATATGCCTTAACTTAAAATTATTTTGGAGTGGCTACATTATTTCAAGATCCTCTAATCATATCTCCTTATAAATTTATAAATATTTATATTTCACATTCTAAAAATCCCCCTGATTCTCAATATTATATGATTTCTCCAACATACAATGACAACTATATCATGGTCCAAGCTCAATCTAGAGACTTGGATGTCCATCATTACCAAAAAACTTTAGCCTAAATTCATGTTTTTAATCAAGATGTACATAATATTTATATGGGTCATACCTTAGATCTTGAGGGTCATGTGCCTCCTATCAATCCTCCTCTTACTGATACTTCTTCGGTGGTAGAGGAAACTATGCCTTCTAAACCTCTAAAAATATCTACATCTCCTTTATCACATAAAAATCCAATCATTGCATTAGATCCTTCTCCCATCATCAAATATATTCTACTCCATCTACTTCTTCTACTCCTAAAATTACACTTGATGCCAAGGCCATCAATGTTTATCAGATACATTATGAGTCTGATTACCATGGCAATAAAATTCTAGATCTTAAAGTAGATGTTGAGTATTATGGTCCTCTTCCTACCTTACCTATTGACAAAGCTACCCTTGAGTTACTTTATTCCCAAAAAACTTAACTTCCTTGACATCATCATAAACTTGGAAATTTTAAGACTAAAACTCCTTTCTTTGACAAATTCATTGCTAGTGTTGCTCCTAAAACAAAACTAATTTCTACCTTACCTAATGCACCACACCACTTTTAAGATGACAATGCCATGCTTATCAAAGAAACCACCTACATTAAATATGGTACACCATCTTTTCCTCAATTGAATATAGTTTTTTGAGGGCATTAACCTACTAAACATGATAATTTTAGATTATTATTTATCAAATATCATGATGCTTTTGTTTGGTCCTATAAGGACATGCCTAGTATTAAACCTAGCATTTTAGTGCATAATATCATTACTTATCTTGATGCCAAGATTGTGCATCAAAAATAGAGAAACTTTATTCCTAAAGTTTCAACTTTGTCATAAGGAAATCATCAAATTACTTGATGTTAAATTTATCAAACCAGTGGATTATTTTGAATGGATTTCCAGCATTGTCCCCATTTGAAAGAAAGTCACTATGGTTATTCAAACTTTTATTGATTTCCACAACCTTAATCTTGATTGTCTTAAGGATAACTTCCCCTTACCTTAAATAGATGCCATCATTGATTCTATAGATAGTTATGAAATGTTATCTCTTATAGATGGTTTTTCAGGATATAATCAGATTCATATCACTCCTAAATACCAACATAATACTACTTTCACCATGGAATAAAGCACTTATTTCTATGTCAAAATGACCTTCAACCTAAAAAATTATGGATCCACTTACCAATGTGAAATGACACATATTTCATGATCTCATTCACAAAATGGTTGAAACCTATGTGGATGATCTTATTACTAAATCCAAATATTGTAAAAATCATCTCTCCAATCTTGCTATTATCTTTGACGGTATCCTTAAATATAAGGTTAGACTTAATCCTTAAAAATGTGTCTTTAGAATCACATCTAGAAAATTTTTAGGATTCTTAGTCTCTCTCTGTAGCATTGATGTTGACCCCACCAAAATTAGCGTTATCATCAACATGCCCATTACTCATTCTATTCCTAATATTTGTACATATTTAGTCAAGATTGGGGAAATTAGATGATTCATCCCTGAAATGGCATATCGAGTTCACTCCATCAATTCCCTTCTCAAGAAAGGTACTACTTTATAATGGATGAATCCATGTCAAAAATCCTTTGATAACATGAAAGATTCATTGCTTCATCCACCTACACTTCATTCTCCTTCTAATGATAAACCTCTAATTCTATATACTTCTTTCACACCTATTTTAGTTGGGGCAATGCTTTCCCAACAAGATGATATGAGAAGAGAGTATACTATATACTAAATTAGCTGAGGTCTCATAGACTATGAAACATGTTATACCAAAATTGAGTGTGATTGCCTTGTTATCTATATTGTAGCTAAAAAGCTTCATCACTATACGCTTTACCAAACTACTTATGTCACCATTCATTCTGAACCCCTTCATTATTTCTTCTCTAAAGAATTTATTCTTGGAGATATAATTAGTAAATGGATAGTCTTACTTATGGAATTTGATCTTTACATCTTCACTCAAAAATATATCAAAGGGTAAGTCATATCTAATCAACTTGTCATAGCTCCCATTCTAGCCACTTCTTCTCTTTAAGATGACCTTCCATATGACAATATCCTTTACATTGAAGGTCTTAATCAAGCTATCTCTCTTAAAGATTTTTTTCATAGTTTTATTACTGATCTTGAATCCAATCACTTATATGAATCTTCCACTCCCTTTGGTACTACTAAACCAAAGGTAGTTATCAAGGAACTTCCTAAAATTAATGTTGACTTTCATAAGGATACTTGGACCCTTCAATTGATGGTGATAAATGCCTTCAAGGATCTAGGGTAGGTTTCATTCTCATAATTCCTCTTAGTAAACTCATTCTTTTAGCATTTTGCTTCACCTTTGATGTCACCAATAATATGGCCAAGTACAAAGATCTTATATTAAGCATGAGAGCTTCTCTTGATTTATACATTCAATACCTTCATGTTTTAGGTGATTATCAATGTAAAAGTAAGAACCTTGTTACCTATCATCAAATTGAAACCACTCTTTCTAAGGATTTTATCTCTTTTAATATTGAGCCTATTCCTAGAGATCAAAATTCCATTGTTGATTCTCTTGCCTCTTCAACTTCTCTATTTCATCCACATCAAGTTATTTGTTATCCCTCTTTTATTATACAAATAATAAAATATTCATCTTCAACTCAACCATGAGATTTACTTATATATCATATTGAGGATGTTACCATTCAATAAATCCCTTGGTATAAAGGCATCATTCAATTGTTAGAATACCAAACTTATCCTCCTAATTTAGATCTCATGAAAAGACACGTATTTTCAAACAAGATTTCAAGTATGTATTTTGACACATAATTTACTATCACAATGCTAAAGGTACCTTACTTCATTGTGTTATACAAGTTGAGGTTCTTCCTCTTCTTGAAAAAGTACATGGGGGAATTTAAGATGATCACTAAAGTCGACATGATACAACATGAAAATGCCTATGTATGGGTCAATTTTAGCCTATTCTAAAAAAGGATTTAATTGAATATATTAAAAAGTGTATTCCTTGTTAGCTTCAAGATGATCTTATCCATTCACCTCCTACTGAGCTTAAAACTATCGAATATCCTTAGCCATTTTCCAAATGGGGATTTGATCTCATTGGTAAACGTCCTCTCTCCCAAGATGGGCATGTCTTTTTCATTACCTCTATTGAATATTTTACCAAGTGGGTAGAGGTTATTCCCCTCATTAATATCACTAGTCCTATCATTTCCAAAGTTACTCTTAACCAAATTATTTACCACTTTAGCATTCCCTATACCATCATTTCCAACAATGGTGGTAACTTCAATAAAAACATGTTAAATAACTTTGAAACAAATTTAAGATCAATAAAAAAATTTGTGCACCTTATCATCTGCAATATAATGGTCAAGCTAAAGCTACCAATAAAATTATCAACAAAATTATCTAAAAGACAATTCATAAAACCCATACAAATTGGCATATTCATCTTTATCCTACACTTTGGGCCTATTAGACTAGCAAATGTACTTCCACTAAAGCAACTCCATTCTCTCTAGTCTATGGTTCTGAGTTAGTTCTTCCTTTCAAATTTAAGCTTCCTTCTCTTTGCACATATTTTCATGGAATTATTCCCAATGAATAATTGCATGAAGTTCATCTTCATTCCCTTGATTTACATCATGAATTTTGTCTTTATGCCTTATAACATAACTACCAATACAAGGCTCACATTGCTAGACCATATAACAAACATGTTAAAGTCCACACATTTAATGTTGGTGATATTATCCTTAAATTATATTACACCCATGATAAAGAAGGTAAATGCACCCAAAAATGGTGGGTCCTATATTTAATTATTGATATTCTTGGTCTTATCACCTACCATCTTCACAATAATGAAAGCCATCTTTTCAAAGAGCCCACCAATGCTCAATTCCTCAAAAAGTACTTTTCCTAAACATTTACTTCTTGTCATGTTTTCTATCTACATCTATCTAAAAAATTTTGTACATTACTTAATCATGGGTCTCTCCCTCTATTTTTTTCACAAACCTTTAGTCCTCCCTTTTGGTCTTTTTGTTTCTTATTTTACCATAGTCTTCTTTAGCTTCTTGCAGGTTTTCTTATTTTTTTCGTACCCCTTGGGTTTTTATTTTGTGAGTTGAGTTGTAAGACTATATATAGGACCTGAAATTCCTCACAAAACCACCATCTTTATCTATTTTTCTCTTTCATTTTTTTGTTGCTTGCCAATGTTGTTTTATCATCCCTTGGGTTTTTCTTTTGAGAGTTTCTTTGTAATACCATGAATAGGACCCAACGTCCCAAAAAAAATTACCATCTTTTTTATTATCTCATTTTATTTTTCATCTTACTTGTTTTCACCCCTTGGGTTTCTCTGTTATGAAGTTGCAGTGTAATACCATGGATAGGACCCATCCATCCTCATTAAATTACCACATTTTTCATGTTCTTGACCCTTGTTCTCAAATTGAGCTTTTGCTTATTTTACTAGATGAATTTTCACAAAAATCTATGTTATCATGTTTTCCTCCATTTCCCTCATTATTATGATAAGGAATCACACCTTTACTATCATTGTATCCCTCTTTGACCTTTGTCACATTTTTTTTTTTAATTTGAAGCAATTCAAATTTGTTCTATGTGTCACTCCTCTTGATTTCCCATTAATTTCATCTCCTCATTGGATAAAACAAGGTCAAAGTTAAGATATCACTTTATTTCACCTATATTTATGAGATTCTTATATCCCATGCTCTTTGAAGTTTTCTCTATTAGCAACCTTGTTCCAAGTATTCAAATGAAAGTCATCTTTAGCACCCATGTTTGGTTTTCCAAATCTGTATGAAGGAGGAATAGAAAAATCCATCAAAAAAGTTAAAATAAAAATCATTTTAAAATAAAAGGAAATGATATATAAAAGACAACATACAAATCTTAAAAGTTAAATTCACACCAAAATATGTGATTGCTAGCACATATCCTATCTCTAATTGAATCTCAAACTCCATAGTTGGCCTCATATAGAGCCGAGGTCTTGTGGGGTGTGGTAAGATAGTAGATTGGAATATGAGATTTGTAAAAAATCTATGGTGCTACCTACTTTCTCATGCAATTACCCAATATTCACAGTAGACAAATGGCTCTGTAAGGGGTCATTAAAAATGGTGAACAAGTCATGGGGAGGTAGGTCTATTTTACTTTTCATGTTTATAGTTTACATGAGATGATCTATATACTTCATTTTTTGACCTAAGACTTGTGTAGATAAGATAACTTCTTCATATTCCTTAAGGTCTAAAGTCCTCTTGTTTTGACGAACCTAATTTGAGTGTCTTAACTTCGATAAAGAGTTCTTCTACCTTGGTTTTTACTTCATTCTCCCCTCCACCCATTTCATTTTCCCCTTTGATAGATAATTTTTTTTCTAAATCTATTTTTGCTTCTTATTTATTCCTTCTTATTCATCTCTTAAAAACATGCTAGCATTACTTTGATTAAGTTTTATCTATCTTTAGAGTGAAAAAACATGTTTGAGAAACTATGGACTCTTACTTTCTTTACACCATGATTTTAAATTTTCTAGACTTAATTTACTTTCCTTTTACCATTTATCATTATTAAACTATCCTATTGTTATGGACACTTGATTTCATACCTTTTTTCCATTATTTAGTATGGTTGGCTTGTTACTTCTCACTCATCAATTTTTTTTCCCTTTTATGCATCCTTTTTCCATTATGGCATGAGATGTGGATTGTTACTGCTCACTCATCAATGTTGTTTTACTTTTTATTTTCTTGTTTAGTCTTTTACCATTCATTTTTTTTTATTTTACCATCTTTTTTGACATGTATCCTTGGTTTGACCTGGTGATTTTTCTTTTCTTACTTAAGGTTTACTTGTTTGAGTTTTTCAGTCTTTAGTAGCCTTGCTTTTTTAGTTACTTGATTTATTCTTGTTGTTTGAATTGGTCATTTGGTCTAACATAGCAACCATCACCCCAGCATGCCAAATTTCCTAAGTACATATCATCCTCATAACACCAAATATTTTGGTTTTTCTTGCATTTGTTTTTTTTTCTTTTTAGTTTTGTATTCTTAGGTTTGTTGAAAGCAATCTCTATGCCCTACACAAACAAAACTAAAAACAAAATAGAAAACCATCCTATAATAAAGGTAAGTCAAGGTACTCATTACATTTAATTTTTAGATTACTTTACTTTTTAGTCATTTACTTTTAGTTATTTTTTTACTTTAAAATACTACAATTTTTTTAGCATCATTATTGTGTGTTACTATGCTCTTTCTCGAAGTACCATCCCCTGTTACACCTTAGTGACATGTGATGAGATTCACGTGGGGCATATGTATACACATAATATTTTCAAACTTTTATCACATACTAATGCTTTATATCTTATAGGAACCCATCAAAGCTCAATCTCTTTGAGTGAATACCTTTGGTGATTCATAGGATACTTGTCCCTTTTTCGACATTATTACCAATCCAACTAGATCCCAAAATAATTACCTAAGATATTTATCCTCCCTTATATACTCCTCTAGTATTTTCCTCCTTTCATCCATCCTTTTCTTGTTTTAAACCCCTTTGAATCAGTCAACTATACTAGGTTGACCCAGTATAGTTTAGGTGTATTCTTCACTTTCTTATCTTGTTAGCCTTTTGTTTAACCTAGCTCAAATCTAGTGAATTATTCCTGAAAACACACTAGGTTGGTTGGGTCAACCCTATACAATTGATGTTCTTGAGAGGATTTATGACAAGATCCACCTATATATATATATATATATATATATATATATGTAAGATCATTTTGATAATTATTCATATGTGTAATCAAGATTTATTATTCACTTGTGCTTCTTCATAATCTACTCAACCACCATTCTACTTGAGGAGACTTAGCTTAGGTTCCTTATTTGGATAATCTAGTCCTATGGATAAGTCTTAGATGTTTTAGCCTTTCTTAGTGATCTTTACAAACCATAACAACCTCTTATGAAGCCCCTTTGGCTAAGGGAGAGATAGAGTCTTGATGGGTTCACATTTAGCTAAGTATATTTGAACTTTGTTCTCCTCTATTTTAGTAGATAAAAGTAGTATAAGTGTTGGCTCCAATAATACTATCTTTCATATTTTATGTATTAGGGTATTACTAATAATTAATTTAATTGAAGTTCCCTATACATGTTTATTTTATTATTTCTAACCTATCACTTTGTGCCACAAGCTTTAGTGTGCACTAGATTAGATTTACTTTCTTTTTATTAGAATAAGCGAAATGCTTTAAACCTTAGGACTCCATTAGGGTTGTTATGAAATTGTGTTAGAATATAAGCTTTGAAACCATTCTTAGCATGATATGTTGTGACAAGTGATCCCCTAATCAGTTCTAGTGAATCCCCATATTGATCGTGATCCTGCTAAACAAGTGTATCCCTAATCAAAAGTGTAGGTATGTTCTATCTTGTCTAAGCTAGGATTTATTTATAGACATGATGCATTTATTATTACATACAAATACCTTTTTTATGGTTGTATATTCCTTGTAGACATTTGAAAAAGTTGAGGTGGATGTTATAATTCATATACTTCCTCTTCAAAAGAGTTAGAGCTTGATGATCTCTCCTTAACTTCTTATTTTTATCATGGCATCGACTCAACTTTCTCAAGTATAAGAGGAAGTTAAATCACTTCTTTCTTTTATATTTGATTTGAATGCTATATAATAGAAGAAGGATTAGTTTATATAAAAATAACACTTTTATAATATATTACCTTTTGTGATACTAGATCTCAAATCTTTCATCTTTTCACACCATAGCTATAACTGATGAAGATACATTTCACAACCTTGTTCTCCAACTTTGTCTTCTTCTCTTTTGGCAAATGTGAATATGCCTCACAACCAAAAACTCTAAGATGTCTCAATGAAGGATTGAAACTAGACCATGCCTCCATAGGAATTTTATTAACAATATTTAATATAGGATACCTATTTATTAGGTAGCAATCAGTGGCTATAGCTTTGACCTAAAACCTTTGTTCTAGTCCATCACCACTAAGCATACTCTTAGCCTTCTCCATCAGTATCTTGTTTATTATTTATATAACTCCATTAAACTGAGGGGAATATGGAGTTGTCTTTTATCTTTGTATACCCCAATATTTACATAATTTATCAAAATAATTAGAGCAAAATTCACTTCCATTATTAATCCTCAAACAATTAATTTTCTTTCTAGTCTATAACTAAACCATTGCTTTAAAATCTTTAAAATAAATTAAAAATTGAGATTAGCTCTTTATAAAATAAAACCATGTCCTTATACTATAAACATCAATAAATGAAACATACTATGTGGATTTTAAAATTTAAGAAACATTAACAGGACCAAATACATAAGAATAAATAAGATCCAAAACACAAAAAGATTTATGAGAACTTCAGTAAAACTGAACATGGTTTTTTTACTAGAAACATAATGCTCACAAAAATCAAACTCAAGATTACAATCTATCAAATATTCAATAATGTTTTCATTCTTCAATATCTAAAGACATTTTTCTCTAATGTGGCCAAGTCTCTGGTGCCATAACATACTCTTCTCTGTAGGCAATTTTAACTCCATAGAATGAACACTCTTAGGTATCCAAAAACCATGACCATCAACATAAATAGTGATTACCTCTTTATCCAATGGAGTAGTTTCAGATTTAGTCTTCACATATGTACAATTCCACTCAATTGTGCATGTATCAAGCTTGTACAAAGTGCTAATATTGACACCTTTATCTATCACCATATCACCTCTAACCATCTTACAACTTGCTTCATAAAAGACAATCTACACACCTTCATCTATTAGTTTACTCACAATTAATAAGTTATGAGCCATCCCATGGATATGCAAGACACTATCAAACTATTCAATCTTTCTATCTATAAATATGATTTTAACTCTACCATGACCAAGAATGGTTAGAAAATAATCATCACCCAATTACACCTTACCTCCATCAAATTCTTCATACTTAGAAAACCAATTTTTTTTAGAAGTCATATGGTAAGATGTACCTAAATCAATTAACCATGCATTAATACCTACAAGGGTTGCCATGGATATAATGAATGCATCACTATCTTGCTTCTTAGATTTAGAATTAAAATCATGATTCTTGTTTTCCTTATTTTCTTTTATACAATCCATTCAAAAGTTACCAAGTTTTGCATAATTCTAACATCTCACCTTGGACTTTCTAGGAGATTCAAATCTCCCCTTTGACTTGCTCCCTAGAAATATTTCAACCTCTATTATTACTAATGTCCTTTCCATATTAAAATTTCTAAAACAAAGAAATCCAAATATCTCTTACATAAGCTCCACTCAAAACTAAGATATTTCAAAAAATACAACAAACCCAAAATTAAAACCAAAACTATCTAGGCTTTGATACCAATTGAAAGGAATACAAGATTACAGAAACAATTCACTACACTAAACCTTGATATGAGAATATGAAATATAATTTGAAATTGATACAAAATTATAAAAAAACACATATAACTAAAAAATAACATACCATAAGAAGTGATTTATGTGGGGAAAACCCTTTTAGGAGAAAACCCCCACACTCCAAAGTAGCTCAATGTCTAATTCACAATCAACATGATTACACCATACACTTGTAAATCAACCTTCACATGAGCACAGTTATAGACCTAGGAAAAGAACTAGTTTGGATCACTAGTGCCTTTTTACAACTCTTAAGCTTATAAAGCTTAACTACAATCTTACTAGTTTCATACAATCTTCTAACAAGCTTCATATAATTACAAATGAGAATGACTTACTTGTATAAATTTACAAAGAAGATGAGAAATAAGGAAACTTCATGAGCAAGGTAAGAAAATACACCACCCTTTAGTGACATCACTATTCAGGAATAGTGGCATTCTTTTACTCTTGTGCAAAGGTCAAAAGTAGATCCTTCACTTGTGAAACATCATCCTCCATTTTTCATATGCTTTTGAAACTACAACCCACTCTCACATGTGCCTCCAATCTAGAATAGTAACTAATTCTCCACTATCTTATGTGTAAACACATGATTCCAAAAGATTATCCATCATATTTTTGACTTCTCCTCCATTCATGATCATATGGCCAATAAAGATGTATGCTCCATATCCATCTTTGTCATTTTGCACCTAAATCAAAATCATGAGCATCACAAAAGACAACTTTGTCTCTTAGTGGAGTGGTAAGAACCACTCCACTAACATGCACTTACATCATTTAAATTCCTCTATGGGCCATGAAAACTCATCTACAAGCCACCTCAACACTTGCATCACCATTTTCATCACCTACCACATCTCCTATAAAGTCATTGCCAACTTACCACTACCACCTCATCACATGAATAGTGACTATGAATAGTATCTCATCAATAGTGATTAGTGAATAGTATGCTACCTTTAAAGGTTGAGACACCTCAATACCCAACACTCTTATTTTATCCAAGACTTAAAAATACAAGATTTTCCCTCCAAGGAAAAATATAAGCAATGGATTTTCCAAATGTAGACTTAAGCATAATTGCAAGCAATAATAGTATTCAAATGAAATGTTACTCTATATTAGATTGAAATGAGACTTGTATTAATAGTGATAAATTATCCTAACTCTTTTCATAATTTTATTTAAAAATATCAACCAAACACAATGTAATTAAAAATTTGTTATTTAACCTTAAACTAGGTCAACCTAGGCCAACTTAGTTTTGAAGCATACATTATGTCTTTCAAACTACATCGACTTAGGATAATGTAGTTTGAATTTTGGTAGAAAGTGGAAAATACAACATCAACATAGGCCAATATAGTTTGAATAGATAGGCCTTGGTTTATTTAGGGGATATTAGGAGGAACATTTATTAGGGGATTAATCTGAGGGAAGCATAGTGGATATATGTATGATAAATAAACAATGATATCTATTGAGAAACACCATCAATTTGACCAACCCTTTCCTAATATAAACTTTAAGGTATGCAATCAGAGAGATTAAAACTCAATATATTGCTACAAAAGATAAAGCATCAGTAAATGATAAAGTGTAAAAATTATTATGTGTATACAGACATCACATATGTGACTTGAGGTGTAAATATAGGAATATTACTAATAGTATACATTTGAATACTTGTAGTTGAGTAAGTAAATCAAAAGGTTTGATTAAAAATATTAAATGGATATTTTCCCCCTCCTGTATGCAACACCCTTAGCTTTGTGAGTGGTCTTAAATGCTAGTATTAATTTAACCACTTTATCCACTTCTTTAGGATGTTAAATAAGTCCATAGAAAAATTTGGACAAGGCTTTGACTTTGTCAAAATAAACTCCATTAATCTCATTGGGATAAATGTTATTTTAGGTCTCATTTGTATATTAATTATCTATAATTCTTCCCCCCCACTCCCGCAAAAAAAAATTACATGCAAATAATATTTAAACTGAAAATGTATTTTATTTCAACTTTCAAAACACCTAAATTTTCCCTACATTGATTGATCTTGAAAATGGAAATTTTAACACACATGCAATGGGAAAATTACTTAGAATAAAAATATGGATAAATAAAATAAACTATTAATAATGGTAAGGCATAATTCTATTATATATGGGAAATTTTCTAGATTTAATCACAAACACAAATTTGTATACAAAATTAGTAATTTCAATTTACTCGATTTCACCAAAAGTTATAAAAATGAAAAATTATGATATCCAAATTATATTAATGATATATCTAATAAAATTATATAAAATAGGGTTATTTTAAAGTTATAAAATAAATAATAAACAAATTAAATAAAACTATACTCACCACATTGGAATCTACTCAATCCACTCACTCTAAAACATGCAAACATACACACCCACTGAGTATAAGAATCTACAAATCTGTGAAGATATAATACCATATCTATGTGAGATTACGCTAATGAAATCAAATGAGTTTCATCTTATGATATTAAATAATCTAAGGGGTTTCATCCTTGAATCTTGTAGCTGAAGCACAAGTGCAACAAGCATAAATAAATTGTTAATTTTGCAAAACTATCCCCAACTAAAGAGGTTGCCTATCTTAAATAATGTTGGGGCACAAATACCAACTTCCAAAAATTCTAAGAAAACTTACATATCTTAACTTTGACATGGGTAATATAAAGTCTCCATATTCTATCTCTAGGCATGGGTAAAAGAAACTTTCCATATTCATCATCTAAAATATACCTACTAATTATTGTCATAGTTTTCATCTTATTCCACTTACCATAATTCACTTAGATCCTAATTTTTCCTTCTTTGGTTTCTACTCTAAAAATTTCCAAAATTTGATCCACTTAAATAAGAATAAAAAGTTTCCTTGGAACTCATCATTGACCTCTCTTAGAAATCCACTCATCTCTTGGTACGTTTCCCTTACGAATCATCATGATTTTCACTTAGAAACCCACACCCCACTTAGCTAAAATATTTAATAATTAATTGGACCTTATTAATAAGTGATGAAAATTTAGGACTAAATAATTAAAATTTAAATAAATTATTTTCCTTTCTTTTTCTCACAACCCAAGGATAGTATTGGAAAGGACATTTTGTTTATAAAAACAAATTAATTTAAAAGGGGGACATGATAGTACACCTCTCGCAAAGTTTCTTACCCAAAATTAATTACAAACCATGATGCTCAAGAACCATCATGCCCATGTGGTGAATCAAACTATAATTCCCATGTAATCTGAATCTTGTACCTATCAAGTGAGACAACTCTTTCCAAAGCACTAAAAGATGCATTTTCCCTAACATCTAAAATATCTTTATACAATTCATGTAATGGAATCACCTTTTTCAAAAATAACTTGATCTCATGAGAATAAATATAAAATAAATGTGCATGACTCAAAATATCATAAATGAAAACTTTTATAAGATCCATAATGTGATGCATGATTATAATTTTCCATATTTGACTTGCATCCATCAATGAAAAACTAATTGTAATAACTCTTTTATTCTAAATTTTACCAAAATCCCAAATCAATATCAATAACTCTTCACCATGATTTTGATACATCAATTTATTAGGGATAGATGTTGGGAGATTTGCTCTTATCCTGTTACAGTCCACTTATTAAAATGTGTCCTTTGAGATTGGAACTCAAATGTTTCTATTGATAAAACTTACCCACCTTATCGATGCTTCAACCTGGTATAGAGATTCTTTATATTTTTTCCTTATATATGTTGTTAAACCCAATCAACTATAGCAATAGTATTTTTACTATTAGGATCAACAAGGCTTAAGTACCAATAGCTAAAGCTTAGCTTTGATACCACTTATTAGGGATCAACAAAGCTCAAGTACCAATAGATAAAGCCTAGATATGATACTAGTTATTAATAAAACATACATTCCTACATGTGCAAGTAAATAAAATTAAAGAAAAACAAGCTATACTAAAATCATAAACATGAGAGAACAAACCATTACATAAGATATATGTGAAAACCCTACTAAAATAGCTAGGGAAAAACCACAGGGCAAATGTAACATCTAGACTTCATGTTTCCATCATTGAATTTCTTCTACACAACACCTCTCAACAACTCCTTTCCAATGCTTACAAGCACTCATATGATCAAAGCTTACAACCAAGCCTTTTATGCTCAAACTTATAAGATAAAACTCTTACAATGCATTTAACCTCCATATCATCCAAGTGATCTCAAATCATAAAAATATATCTCCATGATTATATACAAAAAATCCAAGGCGAGCCAAGCATCAACCTCTAACCATGAGCTAAGCTAAAAAGCCTCTAAGTTCATCCTCAAGGATCCATACCATGCATTTAGGTAAACCAAACATAACAAAATTATAGTCCCTAACCTCTAACTATGCATTTGATGCTTACAACTCAAGCATCTAGGTGAGATAATATTCTATGCCTTCCAAGATCTAACCTACAACAATGATCTAAGAGTGGATAGCCCCCAATGGGCTTCTCATAAATACAAAGGAGAATGTAATGATTTATAGCATTTTATAATAATGTGAGAGAAGAGAGAGAGAGAGAGAGTGAGAGATAAATTCATTGATAATCTAAAATTCACCACATTTGAGTATGTGTATAGTGATCCATAGTGTTGGTTGTCCCCATGTGCCAAAAGTCATCAAAAATGACCTTCCACTTAGACAAGATCCAAGTTGACCTTCATGTGGCTCTAAAAATTGTCCCCCACTCCACAAGTGAGGATAAAAACTTAATAGTGTTATTATTATTATCATCTAAAAGGGTCAAAAACGTATATGCTCCACTTTAAACAAGATCTAAGCCACCCCATATGACTCAAAGAATTTCGCCCCACTCACACATGTGAGGCCAATATGCAATAGTGAAATCTTGTTTTATTCTTCCATGTGGCCATATAAGTCCAAAAGGTGTTCCAATCACCTTTTGAATTTACTTTCACATGTGAATCATGGGTCCCCTTACAAATTTGACCTATGCATGACCTTTTATCTTTTGTACCATGTGATAACCCATATGTGACTCACTAAGGACAAAATCCATGTCCTCTAGTGGAGTATTATGCCCCACACCTATCACATCATCATGATCATACTTGGGACCCAACATTAGTCCCACCACCACATTACCTTCCTACCACATCACCTACATGCCACATCACTCGAATCTCACATCATCTGCAAACTTGCATGCCATATCACCCACATGTCATGTTAGTATGAATAATGATTGTGAATAGTGATTGTGAACAGTGACATGTGAATAGTGGCTTCACACCCAAAAATTACTAATCTCAATACCAATGGAAGGTCTCCTAAATATCATAGAAGGGTACAAGATATATAACTTATGTAAGGACCACATACCAAATATTGTCTAAATTTCTCCAAAGCATGCATTATAGCCAACATTTCTTTATCATATATAGATAGTCCTTTCTAATAATATTTTATCTTTTTCTATTGAAAGATATTAGATGTCCTCTTTGAGATATAACAAATCCAAATACAACACTTGAAGAATCACACTCTACAACAAAATGGGGTGAAAAATATGAAATAATTAGAATTAGACATGAACTTATTACCTCCTTTATCTTGTTAAAATTTTCTTGTGCTTGTTCTCTCCACTCAAATTCTCCCTTATTTATCACAAAATTAAAAGTAGTTACAAGGTAATAAAACCCCTTAAAAAAACTCCTATAATAACTACACAATCTAAATAATCCTCTAAGTTATGTTAGATTTATAAGATGTGGCCAATCTAGAATGGCTTGGGTCTTCTGTGGATCTACTTGAACCCTATTAGCATTAATCACATGACCCAAGTATAGGATTTTATTCAATCTAAAGTCACACTTGGATATTTTAGTAAAGAAATATTGTTCTTCATGAATACCCAAAAATGTATCCAAATGATTAAGATGCTCTTCCCAACTTTTACTATAAATCAAAATATCATCAAATACGACTAAAAAAAACTTCCTTAAATGCTTACCAAAGTCTTCTTATGATGTTTATGTCCATGCAAAAGATAATTTATTTGTCCTATCAGTTAAGGGTGCTACTAGATGTGAAAAATCATTAATGAGTCTTTTAGAGTCATCATTGGAAAGTGGGTATTGTTCTTCGCTAGTGGCTAGCATGAAAATAATAGGCATGGGGCTATGAAGCCTTCATTTTCCATTTTGTAATTGATGGTGTTGTTACTGCTACTGATACTATTTTTTTTGTTGTTATTTTTTTGGATGTGGTTTTTGTTATTTTTATTACTAATTGGCATTGTTATGTTGTGGAAAAGTATTTTAGTAGATACCCAAGTTTTGATCAGAAGTAGATGTTCTATTATCTAACTAGATCTCTCTATTTTCCAACATATTTTTAATAAGGTGATTCAACTGCACACAAAAATGTATAAATTATCCATGAACATGATGGTATTCATAGAATTCATTCTCTTTATACCAATCTACATAAGGTATACCTTCATTAAAGTGTTTGTGAATCAACCAACTAATCATTATAAGCCATGGAAAATTTGTAAAACACTACTTTAATAGGCTCACCAAGGTCACTAAATATTTTATCAATGGGTATTCTTCTTAAAGTAGGGGTTTTCAAAGGTGGAGGCTATAGTATTTGAGGTGTTGACTTGGGTTGAGGCATAGGCTATATTTTCTAGATAGATTGCATTTATGGAATAAGCTCTATTTGTGGTATAGGTTGAGCAGATGGTGTTTCCACCATTTAGACAACATGTGACTCAACATTCTTTTTATAGTTTTTATATATATATATATATATATATATATATATTGGGTTTTTCATAATTATTGGCCTGAGTAGGTGTAAATTCTTGCACTTGGATTTGTCTAGGTTTCTAACTTGGGCTTAAATTTTGGTTTTGGATCTGATTCTAGTTTGAAGAAGATAACTTGATCATCTCTTTGTTTATAAGGGCCTTTTCAATCTATATGCATTTTTTAATAATCTCATTGAATGTGTGAGCACACTAAATCTCCAAGTGATAATATATTTAACTATGTAAATTTTTGGTAAACATAACTACTAATTTTGTAGCTAGTAGATAATGTGTGAAGTAATTAGCAAGTGATCTCCATCTCTGTAAGTAACTTGAAAAGGTTTCAATAACTTTTTATTTGGCCTAGATTAAATCTACTAATAAAATATTATGCTTGAGATTGTAGGAGAAATGTTCACAAATTTATTCAATAGATCATCAAAGTTAGACACTGAGTTCTTTAGTAACTTAATAAGCCACTCTAAATTTTGTCTACCTAGACTTCAAGGAAAAGGAAGAAGTAGGTAGATGTCACTATAGGCCACTAGATGGTAAGTGATAAAAAAATATTTTAGATGTTCTCTAGGGTCTCCTTTACCCTTTTATTTATTGAATTCTAATGTCTCATAACCTAGAGTAAATGGTATTTGGAGATACTCCATGTTAAATGTGTATGAACACACATCATCCAATTCAAACTTCTTGGTATATTTTCCTATTTGAATGGTTTTAATTGTATCCTTCATTTTTCATAGTTCTTGGGTCAAGAAAATTAATGTAACATTTGGTTGTGGTTGTGGCTAAGTGGTGAAAGGTGGATTACTTTGATTGGGGTATAATGGTGGTATGAAGTATTATAGAATGTTGTTTTTATGGATTAATTGACTAGGAATATGCATCTGTGCATTCAAATTATGTTGTTGATAATACATTCATTATTGGTAGATATTCTAGTTTGGATTTAGAATATGGCCTTGGGTCTAAAGGAATTTAGGTTGTGATGGAAGTATGTGGCTTTATGGAAGGTATTGTGGATGTTAATTTCAAGTAAAAACTTACTAACGACTAGTCAAACCCAACTATATAAATGGTATTTGTTGTTGACTAAGGCCCTATCTTTGAATATGTGGCAAATACTAGGTAAAAGGTAATAGTTGCCTAATAGGTACTTTGTAGACATTGGCACCTCTTTATTAAACAAATACCTATTGTGAAATAGATGCTTGTTGAGTGTTTTGAATTTATTATTGGCTGATAATAATATATTATTGATTAGATAATGTCTATGATTATTGAGGTACATTGGTATGCAAATATTGAGGTATATTGGTCTATGATTGCTGATGTACATTCATCACTACCTATTAAGGCTAAACATTTTTTGCTATATGTTGAGGTGGATTAGTGTTTTTCCTTTGCTAAGGTGGTAAATTATTCTATGTTTATGGCCATATAATATTATCTATCACCTATTGAGGTAGGATAAAATTTACCACTTATTTGGGTAAAACATTCACTGGTGTCTAAATAATTATCCCCTAATGTTACATGCTTGAAGAAGCAACTAGTTGAGGAGTGGGAGTAACCTGCTATGGTTAGAAACTAGGTATTCTTTCCCCCTACTATTTCAAACCACTCATGGTATTGGTAAGAGGTAATTATTATTGAGGGTTATTTGGTGGTGCATTGAACCCACCTTGGATTGAATTGGAAGATAGTTATGTGTTATCCACTGTATTTGGTGCATGGTCCTAAATAAAGGCCATAGTCACTTCCTCAATGAATGGAATAATAAACATGTCATCTAATGAATTAATTTGGGAAAATGGGTCCACACCTAGATTATCATGACCTAATAAATCAATTTACACTCTTATTGAAGTAGTTAGTTCTATAAGTGGATCATTCGATATCCATAACATTGATATTGCATGCTATATTAAGATAAGTTTGATATGCTTGTTACATTTGCATGAATTATTCCTCCATGGGCCCTTTCCATTTATAAGAATTTTTAGATCTTAGTGTGATATCAACATGAGTGCATAAGCATAACTAGTAGAGACTTGTTTGATAGTTTTGGTTAAAGGTACATTATGAGGCAATTTAACTAGAGTAGGTAGGTTTTTATGGGGAAAGTATACCAAAATATTAGACCCTATCTCTATATCTCTAACCAAAACCTCTTTCCTTTTTTTAATAAAGTGATGATAAAACAAGTATGGGTCATAGGTGATAGCATGGTAACATAGTAAGGTTGTTATTGAAAATGTTTGATAATAAATGTCATACCAGTAAGGTATTGAACTATTTGTTCTTGCTCTTGACCTAGATAAAGAGGTGTAGTAACTAGGTAGTGTGGTAATGGATCTTGGTCTTGTTATACATATTGAGTAATATAAGGGGATATAGATCTATCTAATAAACTACGCTATCACCATATGGGTCATGAACAAATACATCATTTATGACTATGTTTTTGTAATCTATATTATAAATGGTCCCACTATGTGTTAATGATGCATATTTGAATCCATGACTAATATATAATGAAGAAAAGGATTAGAGTTCATAAAAATATTGAAAAATGGTCTAAAATATTTTGTTGATGCTTAGTATGCCTTGAAACTTGGTCTAGATAGAAAAATTGATCTAATATTGAAAATGGTTTAAAATTGGCCTAGAATGGATCTATTCTCCAAAATCATCAATGGTAAGCTTGGTCTCAATATATCCAAGGTCTAAGGTCTTGCACATAAATGGTAAAATAAATGGCAAATTTGAATCATGGTCTTTTGGCAAAGTGTTTTAAACAAATATAATCTAGGTTTAAAAATAAAAAATGGTTATAGGTATTTGGAAATAAGGCACAAATATAGGCTCAAAAGGTATGAAAAAAATCTAAAAAATAAGGAAAATTCTAAGTCTTTGGTAAGAAGGCACAAGGCTAGACTTTGAAATAAACTATGTCTAAAAACCAAAAGGCAAATGTTAGGTCTTAGATAAGAAGTCACAAAGCTATACTTTTAAAATAAACTTGGTTGAGATTAAAAATTACAACTAATAAAATCTCTAAGGTAAATAATTCAAAACACTTTGACCCAATCTAGGCACATGGATTATAAAACAAACTTGACCTTGGTATAAGATATTAAATTTAGGCACATGCCTAAAATTAATTGGGAAAGTCAATCTCAAGTAAGCAAAAATAAAAGTGATGAGTAAAACATTCAATCCCAAGTGATAAACAAGACTCAAATGTAAACTAACAGTGCTTAAGGTCATAATTGAATAGAGAATTTTGACCTTAGTTTAGGGCAACAAATCAACTCAAGGCACATGAAAATAAACCACTTCTTAGATCTAGGTAAATGGGTCTTTAAATAAAACAAATAATTTAGTCCAAGTTTTAAAATTAAAAGGTAAAAGGTAAACACCCAAGATAAAATTAAGTATGACATAGGTGTATAACGATAAATTTTGAATCTAAACTTTGTAAGACTAATTTTGAACTTGGTTTAAAAGACCTAGATTTTTAAAATGGATAGCATCCTAGACCCAAATGGATGACATAATGACACCAATTGTATACCAAAGCCATATATGGTTTTTAACTTGGTTTAAAAAAAAGCAATGTTTTGAAATAACATGACCAGTGTAACAATGATAATTCAATCAAAAGGCATGTTAATGGTTTTTGACTCAAAAATCCAAGGTAAATATTTGGGATGAAACAAATATCATACTGATGCCCTATTTAAATAAGTGACACACAGACACCAATGTTTTGGAAAGTTTAAGGCAAAAGCGTGACACTAAAAAAACATAATCAGACCTCTTGGGTTAAAATGGTGTAAAACCAAATTATTGGTTATGACTCCTTTTTTTAACAAACAAACAAAATATTTTCTAGTCTCAAAACATGCATGTTAATAAAAGAAACTAGTAGTAGCACAAAATGCTAGTCATATCCCTATAGTTGAAATAGGTGTGCATAGGTTCAACCAAAGTTTACACTAATATACCAATGTTTGTGAGGAATTAAGTGTTAATAAAAAAATTAAAGTATAAGTGTAGGTAGAGTTTTTATGCTCCCTCTATCTCTCAAGCATTGGTACGTGGCACAAAATTAGATTGAGGAAAACTCGACATTTAGAATGAAATTTTATGGCAAGTGGAGTTTGACAAAAATACTTTAATTTTAATGAGTACTAGATGGTCCAAAGTATGGATAACATAAGAGTGAAATCACATCAATTGCATCCAAACTACCTAGCTTACTAGACAAGGGTATATTCCTTTTTATAGTGACTGTAGCCATATACTACTTAGTGGAATCTGATGTTTGGCTACCTCATAGACTAGGTACCTATTGGGATGGTCATGATAATTTTTCACCACTATCCCATCAAATAATTTACCCAATTTGTATACCCCACCATGGATTGGCGTTGACATGATGCTGGGAGATGGATCCCTACATTAATTCACCCCTAAAGAACTCATGGGGAGGCTATGAACTCCTACCCATAAGCCAAGTGTATAAATGAAGTACATAAAAAGTGGAAAGAATTTATAGGTCACTTTTAAATCACTTAAGTCAATCAGATCTCGGTGAGAGTATGCATGACATTCTTTTTGACACAACATTTATAAAAAATGGTAAGAAACTAAGCACTTTTGGTCACATGAGCTCCCTAAAAGAGACAAGGGGAGAGAACACACAATAAAGTTTGTGTTTGCCAAAATTAAATAATCTAATCTAAGTAATTTGAAACTAGTCTAAAGAACAAACAAGAATTGAAAAAGTTCTTAGGATCTCTAACTAAAGATGTAAGTTCTTTTTACTAATAGCAAATTGATATGTGTTTGAAAATTTTAGCCCTTTGGCCATGTTTGCACTTGTAAAAGCTTGTAAAATGCAAAAATAAAAAAAATTAAGTGAATTTTAAACACCTTAACCAAATTTGAATGAGTTTTAACTTTTGTAAAATTTGGACATTTCAAAAATGAAAATTTGATTAACAAACACCCAAACTTCTTTTTTTTTGGGTTAATTCCTTGTAAACAAGTTAGTGGATTAATTTGTGTATAAGACAAAGTTATATTCCTATAATTTATCTCAATAAAAACACAAATTTTAACTCTTATGTTTCAAAAAATGAAAAACACATAAATCATCAATTATTATTGTAGGGATCATGGTCGATTCTTATGATCAACATCGATTCTATTGTGATCATTGTTAATTCCTATAATAACACAAAAAAAATGTGTTTTGACAAAAAAATGCTTGATAAATAATGTTTTAAACATAAAAATTATCAATACCCTACAAGAAAAATGTTAAACAAGTAGTAAATAAGTTGTTAGGCACTAATAAAAGCAAGAAAAAATTGATTTTTATTATGAATTTGATTTTTGGTTTGACTATGTTTTTGACACAAAGATCATTATCGATTCCTTCGATTGATGTTGATTCTAGTGATCGACACTGATTTTTTATGATCATTATTGATCCCTATGGTTCAACTAGTAGATAAAAATTCTTCACCATTTTGGTGATTAAATAAAAAACTTAGCATGAAAATGGTTAGTAAAACATCCTAAGAAGTAGCTAGAAGAGATTTGTGGGGTGCATGTCCCATCAAGCATGCATTATGCGATTAATAATAATCCAAGAGGGGAGATTAGTATTATGTTATTATTATGAAAATCAAAGAAAATCACACTAATAAAGCTAACACCTAAAGCCTGAACACTCAAGGAACAAGAGAACAATATAAGTAATTATTAATATAAGACAAAACCAAAAATATTTAGCTTCTTTGAGAGCAATATTTATATGTTGGCCATGGAGGAATGTGCTCAATCATGTAATAAAATAATATTTGATAATGGTTATCCTTACATCATCTTTCCTTGTCACCTTAACAATTTAGGCTTGGCTTGGATTTCTCAACAAATGAGCATTATAACACTACATAACAAAGTTATTTGAAGGTATTTTTTCATCATAAAATTACACCAAAAGAGCTTATTGAATAACGAGTAAAGAATTGTATTTATATCCTTCCAAACTAACTCTAACCCAAGTGTGGTTAGGTTAGAGTAAACCATGGTTAAGTTTAGATTAACCTAGTTGAGTTAAGGATGGGACACGAAATTAATATTTAGGATAGAGATTCCATTTATTAAACATGGCTCTCCATTTCTAAATTTAAGGCTTTAGGGGAGATATTTTCAATTCCTTGACTTTGAGGATGATGACATCATCATGACCTTAATTTTATTATAATTTCCTTAAAAAAATTCATTTTCAGTAATTGAACATGGAAAT
Source organism: Torreya grandis (assembly GCA_037957365.1). Classification (NCBI taxonomy): domain Eukaryota; kingdom Viridiplantae; phylum Streptophyta; class Pinopsida; order Cupressales; family Taxaceae; genus Torreya; species Torreya grandis. The sequence goes on from JARHVA010000217.1 coordinate 155,987, forward strand.
TTCACTTAATTATTTAATTTTATTTGCTTAGTTAATTCATTATACTTCGCATTTTTTCACTTTAGGAATTGTTTAAGTGCCCTACTTAATGGGTCTAAAGGCCAAACTATCAATTTCCTAGGTAATAAGTTTACTAGAGATGAATCTATGAGTGGTTACTATTATGCATAGGATAATACCCCAAATAGGTATTTCTCAGCATGATTTTGAGTACTAATGTCTTATGTGCAAATGAAATTGAGACATTTGGTGACCTAGGCTTAATTTACATTGTTGGTAGAAATCAATTTGAAGTTTAGTTGGAACACAATTATGCCCAAAATGGGGTGTCTACACATGAAAATATCACAAATCATATTATTTGAGACTTCTTGAGAATAAATTGGTTAATAATCTATCATTGGATATGTAATCTAAGCATGATACATATAAGTATTTTAGGTGTTGTTTAGGATAACCTTTACCATCATAAATTGAAATCTTAGTAGCTAAAAAACTTGTAGGTAATGGATAAGTTGATATCTCATAGAATAACAAGTTATGAATCAAAGAATTTGAATCATTAAAATGACTAGCTTTAGATTTATCTTTCTCTAATTATATCACCTTAGCCTATAGAGATAAAATAATCCACTTAAGGGAGTGTGAAATAGGTGAGGTTAATGATTTAATAATGTACTATAGGATATGAATAGGTTATTAGTGTAGGAATATGTAAAACCTTGTGTTACTCCAAAAACTTGGGTGGACATTGTATGCAATGAGATAGGATTAACCTACAACTTATATTATCTAAGAGATCCATAATCATATAAGGTAAATCAGAAAGATCCCATTGGCACTTAGTTATATCAGGACATGATCAAATGGATCCGCTAAACTTGACTAGAGGATCTATTATAACAAAACATCAATAGAGAGGGTTCTAAAGCATCCAAAAAATAAATATAATAGAATAAACCTAACTATATATTTTAATATTACTCTAATATAATAATACCAAGCTAACAATACAATGAAAGGGGGATGATTAAACAAAAAAGGTAAGGAACCATATTAAACAAATGGGGGCCTAGGCTACCTAAAGTAGGAAATGGTAAGTTCTAAAAAACACTATAGCCACACTAAGTATAAGTGTAGAGGAGATTCAAACAAGGAGTTATACATTCATTAAAACTATTAATTATACAATATCTATCTATTAAATGAAAGATCTAGAGTTATAAATACTTACCTTTAATAAATTTGATAAGCCTCAATCTCCCCCTTTGGCCAATGGCGATTTTCAAGATATTGTTGTGGTTATAAAGATCACAATGGTTGAATCAATCTCTAAGATAAAAAGACTCCTCATATTACATCCAAGGCTCCATAAGATAATTTTTTCCCTCCAAGGCAAAATATAAGCAATAAATTATCCAAATGTAGACTTAAGAAGAATTACTAGAAATAATAATGCAAAAATGAAATATTCTTTTCTATTGGATTAAAATGGGACTTGTATTTATAGTGACATATGATCCTAACCCTTTCTATAAAAATTTTCAACAACATTGGCCAACCTCAACGTAGTTTAAAAATTACCATTTAACCTTGAAATAGGTTAGCTTGGGTTGACTTAGTGACAAAACATGTGGCATGAATTTCAAACTATGTCAAGGCTAGGCTAACCTAGTTTAAAATTTGGTGGGAAGTATAAAATAATACATCAACCAGGTTGACATAGTCATAAAAAATAGGTCTTTGTTTAGTTAGGGGCTATCATGAGGAATATTTATTAGGGGATTTATTATAGGGAAATTATAATGGATATTGGTATGAAAGATAAACACTAATGTCTTATAAGGCACCATTGGTCTGCCTACCCCTTTCCCAATGCACCTTTTAATGTGGTGCACTTAGAGATATTGAAACTCAATAAGGTTTTGTAAGAGAGAAAATATTAGTAAATAATAATATTTTAAAAATATTATGTGTATAAATATGCCCCATTTGAAGCTCATTAGTGTCACCAGAGTATAACATGGGATAGTGCTTGAAGAAAGAAAATAGAAACACACTAATTGAACTAACAAATTTCAGTAGAAATACAAAATAAATCAAAGTAAATAATTTTTTAAATATGCACATCTAATTACCTTGTTGATATTGAAAGCTAAGATGAGTGTGACATAGATAAAGAGAGGCGTTTAGTGTGTAGAACAAGAGATGAACCTAAAATATAAGATAAAATTCAAACTTTTTTTACAAAAATATGTGTTGGCATTGAAAAATTATCTACTTTTTTAGGATTTTAAAGATTATTTTGGTTTGTAAAAATGACTTACAGAAACAAATTTGTGAGAAAAATAAGAAATTTCCTAGTAAATAATTGAAGGTTTGAATATTTAAAAATTTTACTATAAAATGGATCAATTACTATTCATTTGTATAGTTGTTATTTTTATAAATCAAATTTATGCATATTCAAATTTATCAAAGAGAGAGATGATGGCCTGAGCTTGAGGAGGTGGATTATTTGGAGGATGAATTCATAGTGGGGCATAACATGCTCATGTGATTAAACCTAGCCAGTATAGAGGTTTTGAACCACTACAAAGTCATGATTCATAGGAGGTGCTTAGTAGCCAAGAATATGGAGTGAATTTTGGTGAGTAAGATGTGGTTTATTGTGATTATTTAGATATTATGTATATAAATAGAGATATATGTTAGATATATGTATGATTTTGAATATATATGTGCGATATGATGTAATTTTAGTTTGGCATTTTGAATATGTTGCAATGGAGGAGACCTGATGGTCTACTATGGTGGAGATAATTAATCATGATATATTAGATGGTGTGCTACTATAACATGATACTACATGGATGGTTGATCATATGGTCCCTTCAACACATTCACATGTTAGTTTGTTTTTATGGGTCGGTGAGGTAGTCCCATATCTACAAAGATGATCAAAGGTGGATTAGACTATAATACCACTATGAGTTGGTTAGGGAGAGTTACAAGTATGACATACACTGGTTAAAGAGTGATTCACCCACATAGTGACAACTATATAATTGATAGTTGTTTAGGCCTAGGTGGATAATTTATAGGGATAGGTGAATGTTCTTTGATCATAGATAAAGTTTCCACAACAAAATATTTAGAGAGGGTAGTCACAAGCCTCTATGGGTAGTTTAACATGTCATCATGATGGACCTCAGCCATAGATATGTATTTTATACTACAATTTTATCACTTTGTATCAAACTTTGAGCCCCTTGCATATATTTATATAGAGAGAGATATGTTTTTAGGACTCATGGATGTATTTTATTTATAGTGTGTTTGTTGATTTCTTGATGTTATGTGAAAATGTATTATGTATGTGTTATTATTTTCTATAAAATGTGAGAAAATGCATGGTAAAAAATAATTATCATTAGAAGAATTAAAAATAAAGTGTTAGTAAAGAAAACAAAAATATGGAACTACATTAATAGAAGAGAACAACAAAAAAATGTCAAAAGATAATCATATATCAATGTTTTTCCAATGTGTAAGAAAAGATAAAAATAAGTGCAAAAAAAATGTGAATAAGAGAAATATTAGTATATGATAAGAACATAATAAAATATATGAAAACCAAAGAACTTTTTAAATTGAAACATCAACATAGTACTTGTGCTAGTCTATAATTTAGATGACAATGGTCATTTATGTATTTGTCAAAATGTGTCATACAAGGGTATTTTGTGAGGAAGGCTTGGTATTATCTAAGGTCTTATAATACAACTCAAAAGAGGAAAACCAATGAAGAGTGATAATAGGAAGTGTGATTGAGGGTATGATCATCTAATAAATGATATTCATCAAAGGGAATATCAAGGACAATGTGATTAAAATAAGGAATGTAAAGTATTACACAAGCATTGTGACAATCCTAGAAATGAGACACACTAAGCAAATGTGCAAGTTCTAGGAACTTGTTTGAACAATAAGGGATTAAGATACCCTAACTATTAGATGTAAACTATTGAGATAAAAAGTGATGTACATATATCATCCCATGAAGGTTGTATATGTATAAAACATAAATTGGGCCTACCTTCCCACAATGTGTTTGCCATTCCATAAAACCTCTTATAGAGTCATATATCTACTGTGAATATTGGGTACTCATTTGAGAAAATAGGTGGCACTAAATATTATAATAAGACATATTATCCAACTTAATGACCTACCACACTCTCATGGACCTCGATTCTATCATGAGGCTAACTCTGGAATTTGATCGTAAATTAGGATAGGAGAAGTGCTAGAAAGAATTATGTCTTTTGGTGTGATTTTAAATTTTTAATTACCTTTTGATCATTGCCTTTTATTATTATTATTATTATTTGTATTTTAAAGTTTATGAATTTTTTATTCCTCCTTTGTATGGATTTAGAAAACCAATCATGAGTGATATAAGTGACAAAAAAAATAAGGCTTAAAATTTAGTTACAAGAGTGAAGTACTTAAAGAATATGCCCTCTTTAAAGATTCTTAGGCTTTCCCATAAGTAATTATGTAATCTACAGACTAACCTATGTGTTCTTTTAAATGATAGAATACTAAATGTTAAATGAGGATCGTAAGAGATCCATTTATGTAATAAATGGTGAAATGATGAATATGATTTGTAGTTGATCACAATGGAAATAGGATAATGTTTGGTGTGGTATAATATCCATGTCACATAAATAACTATACTATTCATCAAAATGAGATAACACAAGCATGAATGTAAGGAATACTCATCCCAAAATAGGGGTAAAATAAATGGTTTCCAAATATAAATTAATCATAGGTAAAAAGTTAAATTTATAAACTAATTTATCAAGTGATTTAATTAGAAATCAATGTTTTTGTTAAATATCATAAATTCCTAAAGTAAATTTAAAAAAATTAAAGAGAAGGATCATGAGAGCAAGAGATGAATAATGCATCAAAAATGCTATAGTGAAAATTAAATGAAAATGTGAATAATAATATGATGTAACACAATGATGTGCTCATAAGCACTGATTTATTTCATAACATACATCATCAATAACATCAAATAGATCTTGTTGTAGCTAAAATATTACTTTAATCATAATCTCATTTATCTTCATAAAGAGTCATGTGAGAACTTCTTGATGCATTATCTATGTGGATAAATTAGGTATCCAAGAATAAGGATGATCACATGTCACCTATTATGAAGGGGAATGAATAAAATGAGTTGGTACTCCAATGTGACTAATATATTCAGATCTTTAGGATGATGTAGGTTGTAGGGAAGGCTGAGCCTTTGACCATGAATGAATTTGTATTAGAATTAATTTCTATTTAGGATAATTTGTTTTATCCTATGTTTATTTTTTGATGTGTGAGGAATTTATATTAATGTGAATTATTAATTCACATAAATCTAGATTCTATGAGGTGTCACTCACCTCTTTATTCTCCCTTAGGTTTTGGAAGTTACTTGCATGGGTAAATCCTTTCCCCACATGGCACACATCTCCATTCTCTTTTTAAGGGACTAGGACACAAGTGGTAGACACTTAGGTTTCTTGTAAGTTCAAAATGGGATTATATGTAACTCCCATTTTCCTCCTCTAGCTCTATAAAAAAACCTTCTTCTCATCTTTTCTTCACTAAGAATAGTGTAGCTCACTCTATTCTCCTCTTGTGATTTTGATCAAATCTTGTACTTGTGGATATATTTGTTGCAATCCTTCTAATAATATATTTTGGGTTTTTATCCAATACATTTAGTTTCCCACTTTAAATCTCTTATCACTATGGTTTGCTTTTGAGAGGTAACTTAGTTTTTTGTGTATTCTTGTTTTTTTCTCACTTTCATGCTTTGTCATTAATTATATTTCTTGTGTCAAAATCCTTCACTTTGATTACATTTTTGAGAATTCAATGATTTAGGCCATGGGAAATCATGAAAATGATGTTTTAGTACTCTACACATGTATGTGTGATGTGTAACACACTAATGCCAAAGGTAATAAAAATTCCCATGTTTATGGATACACATTAGAAGTAAATTAGGCCAAGGAAATATTTTATCAGCATGAGATTGTATGGTTTCCTAATGAATTAAATCTATATACTATCTAAGTTGTTGACAATGAGTAAATCTATGCATGTTCATGTCATGAAAATAACAAATGCATCTAGGTATAGTTAAATATGGAGGTTGATTATTTATGGTAGGGATGGAACTTGGTGCATGCTATTGTGATAATAATTTATGATATGCATGATAATCCTTGATCTAATGATATACAATTTTATGGAATTCATAATATGGCTCATCTTTTCATCGTGTAGGTAAGGAATCACACTTGGGAATGATAATATTTTAGCATCATCAGTAAGACAACTCAGAGTAGGTTCAAGAATAAGCTCAATATATGTAAGAAAATGTCTCAATGTAGGTTGGAGTAATGTCATTGACATCTTAGGAGAGAGAATGTTTAAAGGATCATATAATTTAGTGAACTCATATGATCTAGTCATGGCATGATCAAGAAACATACTTTTGAGAGGATCAAAAGTGACTAAATGAGAATTAATTAATATTTTCTCCATCATAGACCTCTGAACATCAACTGAAAAATAAATAATGTCAAGTAAGGTAGAAGGATAAGGAACTACATCCATAGAACTAATAGTATGTAAATATAAAGAATGATGTAATGAAAAAATGATATTTAAGTATTTATGTATCTTTAGTTTGAGAAAAACTATCTAAAAAGTTACCATTTAATGAATATATATCATCATAATCAGGGGTATGAATATCAATAGTACAAAGATAAATGATTTTATTAGTTGATGAAGGATGAAGAATGGATTGTTTTGTTATTACTATGAAAGCAAGAATTTTGTTTGCTATCTTTTGACAAGACCTGGGTTATAAAGAAAGAGGTAATTAATAATTATGTGGGAAGGGATATCATAAGTTTTCATTTTCAAACTGATATCATTAGGTTCATCATCACAATAATCTAATAGGTTAGGTGATAAATTGCCTATAAGTTCAGGGTGTCCATTATAACCTCTATTATAATTAATGGTATAATTGTTTTGTTAGGATTCATTCAAAATAAGAATAGGTAAAGGTTCAAGGGTGGGTATTTTGAAAACACCATGTTCTTAGAATTGTTCAAAATTACATGGGTTCATGTCTCCTTGAGTATCTTATATAACATCATTTTGAGGAAATTGAATGCATTGACATGAAGATGAATTTATAGCTCTCATGTGATGTGTCCAAGGTCAATCAATCAAAATGTTATATGTTAATGGGAAGTTTAATATCATGACTTTAATACTAGATGTGACATGAAGAACCATGATAGTAATCCAAACATAATGTAGAAGAGTAATTTATCTTTTATCATAGCCTTGAAACATAATTTGGGTAGATTTAAGGTTACATTATGAGTATCCAAACATTTTAATGAATTTAAGGGATGTGAAACAAATGACTTATTCTTCATCAATCAAAACACACTTGAATTGGATATCACTGACTTAGATACTAGTGAATAACAAAGGATGATCTACATGAAGTAACATTTCATTAGGAATCATTGAAACAATGGTAAATTTGAGTGAGAGAGAAGTATCTATAATTTTATCAATGTGTATATACATTTTCTAAAATTGTTGAAGAATAATATATTTGAACCTTGATAAAGTAGTTTCTTTGCACATTAGTGGAGGACAAGGGATGTTCATTTCAAATAAGAGTTGAGTTAAGTGATTGTGATGATGAGGGGAAGTCATCATGAGTTCTACAAAAATAATTTGAGATGTGAGGCATGAAAGTTTAGTTATAAGTCCCATTCATAATATCTAGTTAGAAATGTATTAGATAAAGGGGAATAATGTTTAAGCAAGTACACTAAAGAATAATAAAAAGTGGATGTAAATTGATGATGATTAAAATTATTTTATTTTAGCTTGGATGGTATAATATATTCAGGTGAGTCAAACTACATTGAGGTTTTTGATTCCATTTATGGCATGGTTGGATTAAGAATTGACTCCCTTAAGGTGGTTGATTTGATAAGTAAATATGTAGGTATATGAGTAGATTGATTCATGATATTCGAAGTAGCTAGTTTTGAGTGAGAAGAGGTTGATGGTATCATATTATCAAATTTTATGGTGTTGAGAGAAAGATGAATATCAAGTTGTATCATTGTATTTGATACAATTTGGACATATGGTAAGGGATAAAAATGTGTTTCTATATATTCTATATCCATGAAATGAGATGGATAAGTATATTAAACAATGCAAAAATTAATAAAATTATTATAGTTAGAATGTGGAGAAGGATCAATATATAATACCTCATGCCTCATGTTGTTCATGTTGACTACATTTTCAATGTTGGTTAGAGAATTAGGGTCAACTGAAGTCTCCAACACATTGGAGGTAAGAGGTTGAATAGTATTATATTGGTGATTGAAAATTTGATATTTATAAATAGCTAGGTCAACATTAGCTTGATTAAGAGCTTCATGCTTAGTTTTATAATCGTGAGATTTAGCTACCTTTTCATATGCTTATTAATGTTCATGAATCATAATTTCACGATAAAATTTGGTAAAAATGAGAAATTCAAGAACAAAGTTCCTAAGCTGCATATAGGTTTCATGAGAATGTCCCCAACTTGCATGACATTAAAATAATATATGTGGATCATACCAATGTTTAGTAAGGAGAGTAGGATCAAGTTTTCATGTTAAAGGTTTATGAATACATTTCTAGATTTACACCATAGAAAGAGGTTGGTGAACATCCAAATTATTCATGTAGGAAGATGTGAAAGAACAAGGCTAAAAGGGAGTATTCATGAATAGTAAAGGAAGAGTTTCATCATTGAATCCACTTGAAATAATAACATGGATGATGTGTATAGAATCATGGGTATCTATAAAACCATCATTAGTAGCATGTTTGTTTTTATATCTCATAAGCATACAAATATTAAGAAGTTGGGAAGGTTCAAATTGTTTTATTAGGAAGTCTTGATGTTTAGCTTGATCAAGGGATTCTTATAAATATTTTAGAGAGAAAATCCTAACATGGTATTGAAGTTTGAGATGAAGAAAATTTGTAAAAATATGGAAGAGGTAATCTTCTAACATGTTGTGTTCCACTTTTTTAGATAAGGATTTCCATATTTTAATGAAAACTTGGGTAGTCTCAGATTCTACCTATTTAAACTTAATGAAATGCGCTAACCTATTTTTAGGTCAATCATTGGTTTGAAATTCTTGAACCAATTCATTGACTAAGTCTTCTAAACTAGAGATAGTGTTAGACTTAGTTTTATTGTACCAATCTAGGGCATCATCTGAAATGGTTTTAGCTAGAAGTTTGGTAGTGGCAAAGGTTTTAACTTAATCTAATAGATACAAAGGTTTCCAAAGGATTTCAAATGCAACATAATATTGGTAGATCCATTGTAGATTATGTTATGAGTAATTACACTTATGTCTATGTTAATAATTTTAGATATTAATGGTTTGTTTTGAATATGTTTGATGAATTTTTAAGTAGTGGTGGTTGAGGAATAAGATTACTTTGTGTATCTCTAGTGGGTGTTGAGGGGTGAATTTGAATTTTGCACTCTCATAAATTTGTAATTGAAAAAAATCATTTTGCATTTGCATCATTTAATTAGCATCATTAGTTTATAAGGTAGCCATTTAATTCATGCCTTGAAATAATATTTGGTTAATGTTGATGGATTGATATGCACTAGTAGTAGTGGCTTGAGATGCACTAGTAGTAGTATCTTGAGATTTACTAGTAGTAGTATTGATTTGAGTATTACTATGGGTGCTTTAAGTGGACCCAATAGAATAATAACTTGTCATATTAATGTATGTATTAGGTAGGGTAAAAGAGGAAAAAATATATAAATTTGTGTATTTATTTACCCTAAATCCTCTAAAAAAACTAGGTGGCAATGAAGAAGGGAATCCTGTGTGGGGTGCCATCATGAGGTTATATATTACCATGGGTTCCTTGCCCCTATGCTAAGGTTTTTCATTTATTAAAAGTATCAGTTCAAAAATATACTCAATATCACTTTCATCCTCTAAAATAGGCATGTGTGGAGGATATTTCAATGGATTAAGGGTTTTATAAGGGGGTGGACCATAGTATTTGGTTCTAGTGGCTATATGAACATTACTTACATCTAATTTTTTTACATAAGTATAAAGGAATTAATATTAAGAACTTTAGGGAATTAATCAAATCCATCATATTGTGTTTTCTTCTTTATTTGAAATAATAAATGATACACTACATGATAGAGAGTGCGAATTGACTAAATCACCAACTCAGTAAGTAGAAAATGTAGTGTATCAATAGTTCTCAATGTAGTTATGTAGATAGAAATGTGAAGGATAAACTATATTGAGTATATTCACTATAATTATTAAAGGGGTATAATGATAAAAAATAATGACCAAAAAATTTATTATATCTATTGTGGTTAATGTAACTACATAGATAAAAATGTAAGGATAAAACTCTATCGAGCCTAGCCGATATAGTAAAATTTAGCCAATATCAGTAACAAGAATGTATTATATTGAGCCTTATCATTTTTTCCATAAATAGGTAAGGATAAAACTATATTTATCCTGGATGATGTAGTAAAATATATGAAAATTTTAACAATATTAGTAGCAAGAAATGTACAATATCGAGCCTAATCAATGTAGCTACATATACTAATAGGTAAGGATAAAACTATATCAATCTTGGTTAATGTAGTAAAATATGGGAAAATTTTAATAGTATAGGTAATAATAAATGTATTATATCTATCCTATTTGATGTAGCTACACATACTAATAGGTAAGGATAAAACTATATCGAGCCTGGTCAATATAGTACAATATGGAAAAATTTAACAATATAATGAATAAAGTGTGTGTGTCCTAGTCAATAAATTTTGATAAATAGAGGAAGACTAAATGTAAATGTAGTAGCCAATATCAAATTAGGTTGATATAGTCTATTCACACACATACAACTAAATCGATGTTAGCTGATAATGTCTGCAATAAAAAATATAGTAACAAGTAATAAATTCTATATATAACTATTTATGCTAGCTATTTATCAAAAATGAAGATCAAGTAGATGTAATAAAAGGATGTGACTAATTTTTAGACTCTCAAAGATATTTTTATTTCTATTAAATAACATCAACTCAATATTTTAAAGCATTAACAATGGAGGAAGTACCATTCCCATATCCCACTAAACTTGATTTTGAAGTTAAATTCAGAGTAATTTCTAGTGGTAGACACTAATTAGTGCATTATAGAATTAGATGGATGATTGGATCCTTAAGATTCAATAAAAATGGGAATTATAGTCATTTCCTAAATAATATGAGGTATGTTAAAACTAAATTCCATGTTTATCTTTGTATTATGGCTATGAGTATTTGGGAAATCCCTTCACATTATGATGTCTATAAATAATAGACAAACATTGTAAGCATAACACTGTGTAACCCTTCTCATTAGTAGCTAAGTAGTTTGGAATTTTTCATAACATAATTTCTATGGAAAGTCAAATAAAAAATAAAATAAAATTTAAAAATCAATTTACAATTTTTAATGAATGAAAATAAACAAACATTCAAATTGAAAAGAAATGTTTGGATAATTACTAAAAAGGAAAGTTAATTTACCTTGATTATGCTAAAAATGAAAGGACACAACTATATTAGTGTAGGATAATATAGTTTTTCAAATAATACATAGGTTAAAGTGGTTCAGATAGCAAAAATATAGTTTAATGGAAACAAATACAAACACAAAATTGTATTTTCTAGGGTTGATATAGTTTGATAGGAAAGAAAATGAATTTATAACTATATCAAACTGGGTCAATATAGTTGGTTAAGTAAAATTAATTTTGATAGAATGTAAAATTTACTTAATTAAATTGACTTAAAAGTAAAACTATATTAGATTGGGTTGATATAGTATGGTATAAAATTCTTTAAAATATATAACTATATAGACCATGGTCGATGTAGTGCGTTGGTTAAAAATAAATCAGATCTAAGTCTGAAAATTGAATCATTTTACATCAAACTAGCCACCTAGAAAAACATAATAATAATAATAATAATAATAATAATAATAATAATAATAATAATAATAATAATAATAATAATAATAATAATAATAATAATAGTAATAATAATAATAATAATAATAATAATAATAATAATAATGTATTAACTTGAATCGATGTGGTTTCCTGGAAATTGCATAAAAATTATATTAGATTGACCTGAGTCAATGTAGTTTAAAAAATACTAAAAATAGATTACTTAAATAAAACTAGATTAGTCTTGGCTGATATAGATGTTTGGATAAAAAAATAAATGCATAAATTAAACCTCATCAACCTACATCGATGTATCCTATAGAAAAAACCAAAGAATTAAAAATTTATTGACCTGCACCAATGCATTTTTATTGAAAATTCACAAAACTTAGATTGGATAGAAATGAATCAATGTAATGTCCTAAAAAATATAGAAAAATAAATATGTATTAACATGCATTGATATAGTTTGTTGAAGGAGAAGAATAAATGCACATTAGGTTCACCAGAATGAATAGAATTAACTAGGATTAACTTTTAACTTATCCTATGTAAGAGATATAGACTTGGAGAAAGTAAATTAAATAGATCCCATTGGTACTTATTTATATTGGGGCATGACCAAATGGATCACTTATAACAAAAAACCAATTCACTGGGTTCCAAAGCATCTAGGAATTCAATATAATGGAATAACCCTAACTAGGTATTCTAATATTAATCTATTTAAGTATTTAAAGATAGTAATAAAAATAAATAGGGATGTTTAAACTTAAAAGGGGTAAGGAACCATAATAGGCAAATGGGGGCCTAGGCTTCCTAAAGTGGGAAATGATAAGTTTGAAAATATATAGCCACACTAATTAAAAGTGTATATGATAATCAAATAAGGAGTTATACATTCATTCAATCTCTTAATTATGCAATATCTATTTACCAAATGAAAGATCTAGCATTATAAATATTTACCTTGAATAAACATGTTGAGCCTCAATCTCCCCCTTGGCCAATGGTGTTTTGTAAAAGATTGTTATGGTTTTAAATATCAAAATGGTTGAATCAAGATCTCAGATAAAAGGAATCCTCCTTGAAAGGAAGATGATATCATGAAAACAATTCCTTATGTTAAACCTTAAGTAAAGAATATGCAATCTAGATTGAACTTGATACAAAATTATAAGAAAATACATATAACTAAAAAATAATATCATAATATAACAAGTGATTTACGTGGGGAAAATTATTTTATAATAGAAAATCCACACTCCAAATTAAATTAATGTATTATTCAAAATCAACATGATTAAAACACACTTGAAGAACAACCTTCACAAGAGCATCACCAGTTATACACCTAGGAGAAGAATTGGTTCAGAGCTTCAATGCCTTTGCACAACTCTAAAGCTTAAAAACATTAACTACAAGCTTACTTTCTTCATAAAATATTATAACAATCTTCATACAATTACAAAAGATAATGTTTTACTTATAGACAATTACAAAGAAGATGACAAATAAGGAAACTTTATGAGCAAGGCAAGAAAATGTGCCACCCTTTAGTGACATAATTATTTGGGAATAGTGTCATTATTTTAGTCTTGTGTAAAGGTCAAAAGTGCATCTTCCACTTGTGACAAATCATCTTCCACTTTTCATATGATTCCAAAACTATGCCCCACTCTCACATGTACCTCCATTCTGGAATAATAATTTTTTCCCCACTATCTCATGTGTACACACATGATTTCAAGAGATTCTCCATCATATTTATAACTTATCCTCCACTCAAGATCATGTGGACTATAAAGTGGTGTGCCCCATATCCATATTTGTCATTTTTCACTTAAATAAAAATAATTTACATCATAAAAGGTAACAATTTTGTTTCTTAGTGGAGTGGTATACCCCACTCCACTCGCATACACTTACATCATGTAGATTCTTCAATGGACCATGACAACTCATCAAAAAAACACATCAAAACTTGCATCACCACATATATCACCTACCACATATTTTTCATAGTCATTGCAAACTCACCACTACCACCTCATCATGTGAATAGTGACTCAGAATAGTGATTATGAATAATAGATCATGAATAGTGTCCCAACTTTTTAAGGTTGAGACACCTCAATTCCTAAAATTATCCCACTTTTTGAATACCTTAAAAGACCTAAAGGAACTATACCAACATGAACTTAAAATATAGGGGCCAAGAGACCCATAGACTCTGAACACCATCTGAACTTTTTTGTGTCATGGGCTTAGTCAATGAATCTATAACATTCGTCAGTCTCTACCTTTATCAGCTCCACCCTGCCATCCTCAACTATGTCTCTCACAAAATGATATTGTACATCAATATGTTTGGTCCTGTCATGAAAATTTAGTTATTTTCTAGGCAAATAACACTCTGACTGTCGCAATAAATTATCATTGCACCCTATTTCACCCTAATAACTAAACAAAGTATCTTAATCTAAATCGTTTATTTATAGGTGTGAGTAGCTACCATATACTCTACCTCTATAGTGTAAAAATTTATCATAGCCTTTTGCTTACTCATCTAATTTATTTCACCATCAAACAAAGTAAACACATAAGCACTGGTGGATATTTGGGTATCAACATCACTTGCCCAATCTAAATCCACATAACCATGAATGTCAAGATGATGATTGTCTCTAATCATGTTACTATAATAAAATAAGGAATATTATAAGGTACCCCACAAGTATATGAATACAATTTTAAGTACATATTAATGAAATATACTAGTATTAGACATATAATGAGAAAGAACTCCCACTACTTGGGAAATGTCTGGTCTAGTACAAATGATAGCATACATCAAACTTCCAACTGCACTTTGATAAGGCACCTTTCTAATGTATTCCATCTCTAATGGGGATATAGGACATTTTTCAATAAATAACTTTGTTCTAATGGAAAAAAACATACAATAGTCTACAATCCTACATGTTAAACCTTTATTAAATTGAATTCACATACATACTCTGGCCAAGCCATAGTTCTGTATTTTGTTTCTCTCTTCTAATAACCATCCCAAGAATGTGTCTCATGACACCAAGATATTTCATCTCAAATTTTTATGAGAGTTTAGATTAATCTCTCAAATAAAAACTATCCCATTACCAACAAACAACATATCATCAACATATAAGTCAATACTAGGAAATGATCACCATCAGTTCTATAATAAACATAATGATCAAATTTAGATTAATCAAACCCAAAACTCAATACATATGTATCAAATTTTTGTTACTACATTCTAAGACTCTTTATGAGACCATAAAAGGATTTATTTAACTTGGAAACCAAATTTATTTTACCTTTCACCATGTAGTACTCTGGCTATGTCATATAAATATCCTCTTCTAAATCAAAATGAAGGAAAGTAGTCTCCACATCCATTTTCTCAATGTCTAAATCATAATATATTGCAATATAAATCACTAATATAATGGATGTCATTTTATAAATATGAGAAAATTTATCACCATAATCAACACCTTCAACTTGAGAGTAACCTTTCATAACCAACTGAGCTTTTTAATTTTCAACATTGCCATCTAAACCAATATTTTTCTTGAACACCCATTTATATCCAATAAGTTTACATCTTTTAGGTAATGGTACAAGGTCCCATGTATCATTATTTTTCAAATATGCCATTTCTTCTTCCATAGTAATCTTCTAGGACTTTGCATCATTCATACCCAAAGCTTCTTCTATAGATCTCAGTTCATCAATGTTAGTACTCAAAGTAAATATACTTCTCCAATCATCAGAAGAATACCTTTTTGGTGGTTTTCTATGCCTTTTATACCTTTAAAAAAGTTGAGGTGGATATTCTTATTCATCTAATTCCTCTTTAAAATATTCAGAGCTTGATGAGCTCTCCTTAACTTATTGTCTTTGTTGTGGCCTCAACTCAACTTTCTCAAGCATAGGAGGAATTTGAATCACTTATTTATTTTATATTTTCTCTGGATACTATATAATAGAATAAGGCTTAGTTTATATAAAAATAACACTTTTATAATATATTACCTTTTGTGCTACCAAATCCCAAAGCTTGTATCCTTTCAAACCATAGCTACTGATGAAGATATATTCCATACCCTTGTTATCCAACTTTTTCTTCTTATCATTTGGCATATTTTCATATGCATCACAACCAAAAACCCTAATATGTATCAATGAATTCTTACAACTAAACCACACCTCCATAGGGATTTTATCAACAAACTTTGATGTAGGATACCTATTGATTAGGTAGTAATCACTAGATATAGCTTCAACCCAAAACCTTTGTTCTAGTCTAGCACCACTAAGCATGCTCCTAGCCTTCTCCATCAGTGTCCTATTTATTATTTATATAACTCAATTCTACTAAGGGGAATAAGGATTTGTCTTCTATCTCTATAAACCACAATATTTATAGAATTTGTCAAAATCATTAGAGCAAAATTAACCGCCATTGTCAGTCCTCAAACACTTAATTTTATTTCTAGTCTGCAACTCAACCATTGCTTTAAACTCTTTAAAATTAATTAAAAAAATCAGATTTACTCTTTAGAAAATAAACCCATGTCCTTATACTATAATCATCAATAAATGAAACACAATATGTGGATTTTGAAATTGAAGGAACATTAATAGGACCAAATACATTAGAATGAATAAGATCCAAAATA
The DNA here is from genome assembly GCA_037957365.1 of Torreya grandis. NCBI lineage: Eukaryota > Viridiplantae > Streptophyta > Pinopsida > Cupressales > Taxaceae > Torreya > Torreya grandis. Next base: position 172,921 of record JARHVA010000217.1, read on the forward strand.
CCACAAGATTTATGAGAACTCAAGAAAAAAATGAACATGGTTTTTTTTACCATAAACATAATGCTCACAAAAATAAAATTCAAGATTAAAATTTGTCAAATCTTCAACAAGGTTTTTATTCTTCAAGGTCCTAAGAATGTTTTGTCTAATGTGGCCAAATCTTCGGTGCTATAACATAGTCTTCTCTATAGGCAATTCTAACTCCATAGAATGAGCAACCTTAGGTAACCAGAAACCATGACCATCCACATAAATAGTAATTAAATCTTTATCTAATGGAGTAGTCTCAGATTTAGTCTTCACATAAGTACTATTTCACTCAATTGTTCATACATCAAGCTTGTATAAAGTGCCAATCCTAACACCTTTATCTATCACCATAACAGCTTTAACCATCTTACAACCTGCTTCATAAAAGATAACCTACACACCCACATGTATTATTTTTCTCACAGATAATAATTTATGAGCTAGCCCATGGATATATAAGACACTATCAAACCATTTAATCCTTCCTTCTATAAATCTAATTTGAAATCTACCATGACCAACAATGGTTAGAAAATAATCATCACCCAAGTACACCTTACCTCCATCAAACTATTCATACTTAGAAAACTAGTTTATATTAGATGTCATATGGTAAGATGCACATAAATCAATTAACTATGCATCATTACTTGCATGGGTTGCCAAGGCTATAATGAATGCATCATTATTTTCCTTCTTAGATTGTGAATCAAAATCATGCATCTTATTTTCCTTCCTTTTTCTATAAAATCCATTTGGAAGTGACCAAGTTTTACATAATTATAACATCTCACCTTGGAATTTTGAAGAGATTCAAATCTTCCCTTGGACTTACTCCCTAGAAATATTTCAACCTCCATTCTCCCTGATGTGCTTGTCATCTTAAAATTCATATAATAAAATAAATCCAAATATCTCTTGCACAAGCTCCCACTCAAAATTAGATTATTTCAAAAAATCCAACAAACCCAAAATTAGAACTAAAATTGGCTAGGTTCTAATGTTGCTATCTAAATTTTTTTGCCTTTTTCTTAGTGTGTAAAGAAAGAAACTAGTGAAGAAGGGTGTGTAGAAAAACTTGTTACAATGTGCGCATGTTGAATTATAGACTTTGTGAGAACTCCTCTTTGGCTTAGTAAAATGACCTACAAATAATAAAACACTACCATAAACCTTGTTCGTTATACAAGTAGAAAGGTGGATTGCCTAGCATGAGCTAGATCCTAGAAGCGTGAGCTTCCTAGGAGGCCATCAATCCACCTGCTTTAAATAATTAAATTGAAATGATAAAATAAATATATTTTAATTAAATGGAATAAAAAATAAAATAAAAAAATAGTAAATAACTAAAATTAATTCAATAAATTTTGCTAATAAGATGACTAAACAATAAAGTAACTTAATGCTAAAACTAGTCAAGTCAAAATTGCGGTTTTCAATTTGGGTTTGTCTTGTGATAAAAGGCCAAGAAAATGTGGTTTGGTTGGGATTTGTAAATGGAAAAATTGGTAGAGGTAAATGATGGTCAAGGAAGGCAAAGGCATAAATGATCAAAGAGACAAAGGGATAAATGATCAAGAAGGCAAAGAGGCAAATGGTGATGAAAAAGGCAATATGGAAAATATTAAAGGGGTAAATGATAGTCAAGAAGGCAAGATGGTAAAAAAAGATAAGAAGGGTAAAGGTAAATGGTGGATGTTCAAAAGTTCAAGAGGGCCAAAATAGACCCAATATGGTAAATAAGATAAGAAGGGATGAAGGCCAAGAAACTAAAGAATTGAAATGACTAAAATAAACAATATACCTTGATGTTTGTTAAAGATGACTTGAAGATGGCTTGTTGAAAATTTGAGTAGAGTTTTTTTGCTTGAGATCTTGTCCAAGATGATGAGTGAATTCCTCCAAAAGTTAGATAACCTACAAGATGAGTGATTTTTACCAAAAACCAACTTAACCATTGGTGAAGAGGGTCAAATTTATAGCATTTTTTTTTATCAAGAAACATGTTAAAGAAGTGGAATAGTGAAGTATTGTACCATTTTCAAGTGGGATCATAAGTGACAAAGTGGATAAGGATAGTGGGATTCCCACCTTGTTGGCTTGTCTCCCACCTTGCACATGAGTCCAATTTGGAGTGGGAATCATGTATATGGGCTCAAATGAGGCTAAAGGAATTTTCATCAAGCTAATTTATCTTTTGGCTAAGTGCCCCATGAATTTTGGCACCATTATCCATGTGGGTGCATGAGTGGTCATGAAAGACAAGGAGGTGAGATTCCCAATTATCCAATAGGTATCCCACTTGGTTGGTTTGCCTCCCAACTTGCTAAAGAGTCCAAAATGGATAGGGAATCATGTACATGGGCTCATATGGGTCCAAAATACCTTCCACCACTCACTTCCATCTTTTTGCTAAGTGCCCCATGAATTTTTACTTCATTCTCCATGCATGAGGACAAAAACACATGTTAAATGATATTCCCATGGGGAAAAATGTGCCATACTTCCAAGGAGGGGCCCTTTAGTGCTTAATGATGTCATTAGGTACCTTGGAGGTGGGTCCTAGGTGGGGTATGATTTCCCACCTCAAGCAACCTCACTTTCAAGCTATGTCACTCACTGTATCACCTTCCATGTTACTTACCATGTCTCTTACCATGTCATCATGAATAGTGATAGTGGGTCCCATAGTGAATAGTGATAATGAATAGTAATTTTGAATAGTGATTTCAAATAGTACTTCTGAATAGTATTATGTGAATAGGATAATAGTGATTTGGTTAGGTTAAGAGGGGTTGTTTAAGGGTTAATAAGGTTTTAGGGGACCTTTAGGGGGTCCCAAGGCATTCAATCATTGAAAACTATAAGTGTACATTTTTTTAGTGTCTACATCTGATACCACTTGAAAGGAATACACAATTGAATAAATAATTCCTTACACTAAACCTTGAGAGGAGAATATGTAATATAATTTGAACTTGATACAAAATTATACGAAAACACATATAACTAAAAAATAAAAACATACCATAATAAGTGATTTACGTGGGTAAAACCATTTCAAGAGAAAACTCCCACACTCCAAATCAACTCAATGTATTATTCACAATCAACATGATTACACCATAAACTTGCAAAGTAACCTTCATATGAGCATCACTAGTTATACACCTAGGAGAAGAACTAGTTCAAAGATTTCGTGCCTTTACACAACTCTCAAGATTATAAAGCTTAACTATATGCTTACTAGCTTCATACAAACTTCTCACAAGCTTCATATAATTACAAAGGAGAATGTCTTACTTATAGAAATTTATAAAGAAGATGAAAAATAAGGAAACTTCATGAGTAAGGTAAGAAAATGTACCACCCTTTAGTGGAATCACTATTCAAGAATATTGGCATGATTTTAGTCTTGTGCAAAGGTCAAAATTGGATCCTCCACTTGTGACAAATAATCATCCATTTATCATAAGCTTTCAAAATTATACCCCACTATCACATGTGCCTCTAATATGGAATAGTAACTTGTTCCCCTCTATCCCATGTGTACACACATGTTTCAAAAATATTATCCATCATATTTTTGACTTATCCTCCATTGAAAATCATGTGGACAATAAAATAAGTGCACCTCATATCAATAGTTGTTATTTTTCACCTAAAGCAAAATCATGTGCATCACTAAAGATAATAACTTTATCTCTTAGTGGAGTGGTACGTACCACTCCAATCGCATGCACTTAAATCATGTAGATTATTTTTTGGGCCATGCCAACTCATCTATAAGTCACCTCTCCACTTGCATTTCCACTTGTATCACTTACCACATCTCCTGCAAAGTCATTTCCAACTCATAACTACCATTTCATCACATATATAGTGATTATGAATAGTAACTATGAATAGTAGCTCATCAATAGTGGTTAGTGAATAATATCCTAAATTTTCAAGGTTGATAAACCTCAGTTACCAATGCTCTTATTATATCCAAGACTAAAAAATATAATATTTTCCCTCCAAGGCAAAATCTAAGCAATGACTTCTCCAAATGTAGACTTAAGCATAATTGTGAGCAATAATAGTATGAAACTAAAATTTTACTCTCTATTAGATTAAAATGAGACTTGTATTAATAGTGATAAATGATCCTAATAATTTTCATAGTTTTATTCGACAACATCAACTAACCATGATGTAGTTAAAATTTTGTTATTTAACCTTAAACTAGGTCAGCTTGTGCCAACTTAGTTACAAAGTGTGTATTATGCCTTTCAAACTATGTCAACCTGGGATAGCATAGTTTGAATGTTGGTATGGAGTGGAAAATAAAACATTAAATTAGGCCAATATAGTTTTAAAATATAGGCTTTAGTTTATCTATGGGATGTTAGGAGGAAGATTTATTAGGGGATTAATCTGGGGGAAGTGTAGTGGATATAGGCATGATAGATAAACAATGATGTCTCTTGAGAAACACCATCAGTCTAAACAACCCTTTCATAAGGTATCCTTTAAGGCATGCACTCAAATATATTGAAATTTAATATATTACTGCAAAATAGAAAGCATCAATAAATGATAATGTTTTAAAATTATATGTATATAGACATCACATATGTGACTTGAGGTGTAGATGTAGGAATATTACTAATAGTGTTGAGTTAGTAACTCAAAAGGTTTGATTGAAAATAATAAAGGGATATTTTACCCCTACCATATTTAACACCCTTATATTTTTGTGTATTCTTAAATGCTAGGATTAATTTGACCACTTTATCCACTTATTTAGGATGTTAAATAAGTCCATAGCAAAATTTGGATAAGGCTTTAACTTGGTCAAAATATACTCCATTAAGCTCATAGGGATAAATAATATTTTGGGTCTCATTAGTATATTGATTATCTATCATGTCCCCCCTCCCAAAATAAATTACATGCAAACAATATTCAAATTAAAAATGTTTTTTATTTCAATTTTCAAAACACCTAAATTTTCCCTACACTGATTGATCCTAAAAATTACAATTTTAACACACATGTAATGGGAAAATTAATTATACTCAAAATATGGATAAATAAAATAAAATATAAATAATTTTAAGGAATCATGTTGTTATATATTATAATTTTTCTATATTTAACACAAACACAAATCTGTATACCAAACTAGTAATTTCAATTTACTCGATTTCACCAAAAGTTAGAAATGATAAATTATGAACTTGAGATTATATTAATTATATATATGATGAAATTATATAAAATAGGGATGTTTTATAGTAATAAAAAAAATAAAAAACTTAAGTAAAAATAGACTCACCACACTTGAATCTACTCAAATTACACATTCCAAAACATGCAAACATACACACTAACTAAATATAGGAATCTAAAAATCTGTGAAGCTCTAATGCAATATCTATATGAGGTTAACCTCATGAAATCAAATGGGTTTTATCCTATAATATCCAATAATCCAAGGGGTTTCATCCTTGAATCTTATAGTTGAATCACAAGTGCAAAAAGCATAAAAAAATTATTAATTTTGTCAAAAGATCCCCAACCAAAGAGGCTACCTATCTTAAATAAAGTTGGGGAACAAATCCCAACATCCTAAAATTCCAAAAGTAGAAACTTTACATATCCTAACTCTAACATGGGTAATATTAAGTTTCCATAGTCTATCTCCAAGCATGGGTAAAAAAAACTTTCCATATTTGTTGTCCAAAATATACCTATTAATTACTGTCATAGTTTCCATCTTATTCCACTTGCCATAATTAACTTAGCTCATTAATTTTCCTTCTTTGGTTTCTACTCTAAAACTTTCCCAAATTTGATCCACTTAAACAAGAATAACAAGTTTCCTTGGAACTCATCATTGACCTCGAATATAATCCACTCCCCACTTAGTAAGTTTCCCTTATGACTCATCATGATATTCACTTAGAAACCCATGCCCCACTTAGCTAAAATATTTAATAATTAATTGGCCTTTATTAATAAATGATGAACATTTAGGACCAAATAATTAAAATTTTAAATAAACCATTTTCATTTATTCTTATCAAAACCCAATGATAGTATTGGAGTAGACATTTTGTTTAAAAAAATAGATCAATTGAAAAAGGGGACATGATAGTCCACCTCTCCCAAAGTTGTTTGCCCAAAAGTAATTGAAAACCATGATGCTTAAGAACCATTGTTCCCATGTGATGAATCAAACTGTAATGCCCATGAAATTTGAATCATATACCTATCATGTGAGATAACACCTACCAAAGAGAACTGAAATATGTAATTTTCTTGACATCTAAAACATCCTTGTACAATTCATGTAATGAAATCACCTTTTTGAAAAACAACTTGATCTCATGAGAATAAATATCAAATAAATATGCATGAATCAAAATATCATAAATGAAAACCTTTATAAGATCCATAATGTGATGCATTCTTATAATTTTCCATCTTGGACTTGGATCCATCAATGAAAAACTAATTGTATGAACTCTTCTATTTTGAATGTTACTAGAATCCCAAATCAATATCAATAAATCTTCGCCATGATTTCACTACATCAATATATTAGGGATAGATGTTGGGAGCTTTGATTAGATCCTATTTAAATCCTCCTATTGAAATTTGGCCTTTGAAGATTGGAACTCAAATGTTTCTATTGATAAAACTTGCCCACCTTCTCGATGCTTCAACTTAGTACAAAAATTATTTATATTTTTTTCCTTATATATTTTGTTGAATCCAATTAGTTAGATGAATAGTATTATTATTATTGGGATCAATAAGGTTTAAGTACCAATAGTTAATACTTAACTTTGATAACACTTGTTAGGGATCAACAAGGCTCGGTTACCAATAGATAAATCCTAGATATGATACCATTTTTTAAGAAAACATACATTCATACATGTGCAAGTAAATAAAATTATAGAAAAACAAGCTAAAATAAAAATGGAAATAGGAGAGAATAAACCACTACACAATATATACATGGAAACCATGCTAAACTAGCTAGGGAAAAACCATAAGAAAAAGGAATCATCTAGATTTCATATTTCCATCAATAAATCTCTTCTACATAGCTCCTCTTAGCAACTCTTTTCTAGTGCTTACAATCACTCAGGTGAGAAAAGCTTAAAACCAAGCTTTCCATTCTCAAACCTAAAATATATAACATGCAGCTCTTACAATGCTAACCTATATAAAGTCCAAGGTAGTTCAAAGCATAAAATTTTATCTCCATTATTATACCCAAATCATCCAAGGTAAGACAAGCATCAACCTCAAACCATGCACTGAAATAACAAGCCTCCAAGCTTATCCTCTAGGATCCATACCATACACCTAGGTGAATCAAGCATAACAGCCTTCCAAGCTGTACTCTCTAACCATGCATCTTATGTTTACAACCCAAGCATCTAGGTGAGCTAAGCTTCCATGCCTTCCAATATTCAACCTAAAATAATGATCTAAGATGGGATAACCCCTAATGGGAATCTCATAAATAAAAAGGAGAATGAAATGATTTATGAAATATTAAAACAATGAGAGAGAAGAGAGAGAGGGAGATAAATTCATGACTACTTCAAAATTTTCCGCATTTGAGTGGGTTTATAGTGATCCATAGTGGTGGTTGTCCCCATGTGCTAAAATTCATCAAAAAAGACCCTCCACTTAGACAAGATCTAAGGCCACCTTCATGTGGCTACAAACATCATCCCCCATTCCACAAGTGAGGACAAACACTCAATAGTGTTCTTATTATCTTCATATACAAGAGTCAACAAAGTGTATGATCTACTTTAGACAAGATTTAAACCACCTTATGTGACTCTAAGAATTTCACCCCAATCACACATGTGAGGCCAATCTATAATAGTGCATTCTTATCTTCTTCCATGTGACCACACAAGTCCATAAGGTTTTGTGATCACCTTTTGACTTTATATACACATGTTAATCACGGGTCCCCTTACAACTTTGAACCATGCATGACCCTTTGTAATTTTTACAATGTGGCAACCCACATGTGACTCACTAAGGACAAAACCCATGTTATCTAGTGGAGTAATATGCCCTACACCTGTCACATCATCATGATCACAATTTAGACCCATCATGGGACCCACCACCACATCACATTCCTACCACATCACCTACATGCCACATAATCTAGACACTGATATGCCACATCACCCACATGTCATATCACTATGAATGGTGACTATGAATAGTGACATGTGAATAATGGCTTCACACCTAATAGTTACTAATCTCAATACCAATGGAAGGTCTCCCAAATTTATCTAGATCATGTATTATATAAAATATTTCCTTATAATATATAAATAGTCCTGTTGGAGTTCTAAGTTGCACCCTGGCTAAGGAGAGAAGTGTTCAAGTCATATCCTCAAACCTAGTCCAACATGAAAGTGACTTTAGACTAAGGGCTATCTAATTCATAGGTCACCCCTATAATTTTCATGGGTATATCTCCCCTAATATGACAATTTAAAACCTTATAACATATAAACCTATCACAAGGAAAAGATAGAAGGATGTGAAAACTAAAACAAGAATCAAACCTAGGTGGTGATGCACCAATTGATGAATGATCCACTCTAAACTATTACATATGATAATTACTAATTAATATAATGAATAAAAGGGTTAATTAGTATCTTAAATAATGTTTAGATCATGCATTTTTTCATGAAGGTTAAAAATAAACTTGTAACATGAAGGATAGAAGGAGATAGGTCTATGCAAGAGACTATAAACTTATGAAACTTCAAGGGAAACCTCACTAGATTAACACTTCACACAACATGTAAGATTATAAAAAACTTTAATTAAGGTACATGAAGGACATAAAAATGATGAATATACAACATACATTATTTAGATAAAATTCCAATAAAGTATACTTAGCATTCAACTAGAATCTGAAATTGTCTTATATTGCTTGAAAAAAGTTTACAAAATGATTTTGGTAAAAATTTTCTACACCTAGTTAAGGGATGGAAAAAAAGAGATAAATTCGTAAATTTATAGATAAAAAAATTAATACAAGATATGGAAATCAAGGTGTATGAGGGGGTCATCTATGAGCCCAAAGTGGCATAGGGTAGTTACACAAGCATTGTCTCTCTCCTTGAGCATTGATACTCATTGATGAGTCCAAATTTGGTGTTATGGAGGCTATAAATCATTTAATTATCCTAAATCATGATTTTAATATCCATAAAATATCTCCACACCCCTTCCTTTGGTAGTTATATAATGCATATGGGGTGAAAATAGGTCCATTTGAGGCCTTAATTAGTTTTTACATCAATATGCATGCTAATTACTTCATGAAATTGCCTATGACCTAAAATAATGGTTACCATTTTGATGTAGGATCACATAAATCATATTTATAATTCATGTAAATTTTCAATCAGTGGCCTCAATTCAGCATGTGATCCTTATATCCTTCTATTTGAATGATAAGCAGGCTTGTGTGGTCTGATCCCCAACCTTCTGCTTATATCCATTGTGTGAGTGGTCTAATAGCTAGATATAGACTCCAATTTCACTTTTGGAGACTTATCTAGTCTTTTTATAACCTATATTACATTGGTATTTATATTATTGAAGAGTCATTCAGCTGTAACACACATTAGCTTTGCCTCACTAGACCAATTAGACTACCTCACAAACTGGCAATTTTGAAGGAGATGGTGAAAGTGCTTCCCAATAGTTCCATGAGCTATTTTGATGTTGGATAGATATAAAAATTATTTAACCTTCTCACTCCATGGTTTAAAATTTCCCCTTAGGTTTTACAAAATAAAATCTAATTAAAAACCTATAATTTTGTCCTCCTGATAGACATTTGTACAATTTTCATACCATCCAAGACCATGAGTTTAAGCCCCTCTAAGTTTCTAATAAGGTCCAAGTGATATACTACCAAATTCTAAACAAGATAATCATATTTTTCTTAAACATATTTAGACTAGTTCTTATTAGGGTTTAAGGGAGGTTTTAAGGGGTGTGGAAGTTTTAGGCTTGGTTATTGAAGTTATAAGCATGGGTTCATGAACTAGATACACCAATCTCAAGATAACAATCCTTTTCACCTACCATGAGTATTTAGACTCTACATGTGGAATCCTCAATTATGGTAAGCACTTAAAGGTGCTTTTTGTGTGAAGAGTCTACTCCCTAAATGGTGTTTGTAGGTATGAAAGCAAGAATGTTCATCTTAATGACTTCTCTAGGGGCTTGAACTTATCTAAGGGCCTTAAAATATTGTAGCATCCTTCCCCTTTTGGTTTAGTAACATCCACATTTCTTATCTTGTCTTCTATTTTAATTTTTAAAGCACAATCCTAATGATATTTAAAGGTTTGTCTTGTATAAAGATTTGAAACATGAACTTTGTCCTCCATATTAGAGATATAAACCATACTTGCCTCCTGAATGGCTAGAAAAACATATTAGACACCTTATAAATTGGTATTATTTCCTTCATTATTCCACTTACCCTCCTTTTCGTGCACATAACTAAGTATATCAAGACCTACAACTTTTTATCTAATAGACCAGTCATGGATATTAGCATGGAGACCATCATAATATTTGGTTAGTTTCCTTGGGAGTCCCTCTCCTTTCTCTAATCCATTTTGCACATAAAAATCCTTTGCATCTTGATCTTTGAGCTCAAACTAGTTTTTTCAAGCCTCTTCCATATATCTCTAACCCTATACGTGATAACCAAGGATCCATGGTGGTTCTCAGGGGACCTCACAAGACCTTAAAGTTGGTTTCATGGCTGAAATAATGGATGGGTCTTGAGGTGAAGTTTCATCATCAGGAAATTTCTATGCTTTGTGAAATGTTGGAGACATATACCATCTTAAAAATGGTTCATATAGTATGGGAATCCAACCCTAAAACCAAGGCCATTGATGTTTATGTCATTGAATCCCCCCTTTGATCATGAATAGGATGGATTCCATGCAAAGGATCCATGGAGATATGAGCATCAGAAGGTGGTGTTAGGGTTATTTATAAATAGTTGAGTCCTTATTTTTTAGCAATAATTCATATAATTTAGGGCCCCATTTCTAATAAAATTTCCATGAATTTTTAGTGCATAGGGAGACTTAAATTCCCCTAGGATCTATAGTTTAGAGGAAGCATGTGGTGGAGTGTGTGAGTATGTGAACATGCCTATCAAATTACTTACATATGGATAGATCAGATCATGCTAGATTTTATGGCATTTAGATCAATTTTTCCACCTCTTGACACTTGGAACCCATTGTTTGGGTCCAAAATATGCTTCCACTCTTCACTTTGCTCATTGTATGGATCTCAACAACTTGAAGAAGAATTAAGACATCATTGAGGTCTCTATTGAGTCTACGTGCTTTATTTGTATCAACACCTCTTTAAGGTTTTTGAATGAAAATCTAAGTTTTATACCTTATGAGGGGATTTATGTGACCCTATACATCATTCCACTATGAAACATGACTTTCCTTGGGCCCCATATTGACTATAGACTTCATATAGTATGGGTGTGTCTCTAATTGACTATATGCCTGCTCAGACAAGCCTTAGTCTGAGACAAAATAGTGGGTATAACCACTATTTGTCTTAGAAAAGTGAAAATATGGGCCTATTAAGTTATGAACACCATATTTATTGATTTTGGAGACCCGATTGTGTTTGGAAGGGGTCTATATCATCATTTTGGATCAAAATAGCTTCAAACTACTTGTCAACAATGCACTCAGACTTGTAAGTCTTGAATATGGCTTATAGCCTTGATTTGATGGTGTTTATGATCCTAGGTAGGTTTTTATACATTCTTAGGATGGTTTTCATGCCTAGGTGGTGGCCTTTCAACACTAAATTCCTTCAGACCCCATCTTTTGACTCAACCTTAGTCTCATGCTTGTATAGGCTTGTTTAGCCTAATGGTTGTAATAACATCATCATGCCCTGACATAGGTAGTTACCATCATGTCTACACCCTTAAAAATGTGATCCTTGTCTCCCCTTTATATTTATTTTAATTCTCTAGGCTCATGTGAGGTGGAAACTCTAATCTAGATTGGTAGTGTCAATTGTTACCTTTCTTTACCTCTGATTATCTATAGTATTTGTTACTAGGCCTATGTTAGGAGGGAGATGGCCTATGGGGTGTTTGATAAATATATCATGGGTGGTCCATATCACATCTAACACCTTTTTAAATGCATAATTCATGATGTTCACATTATCCCTTACACCTTGAATGATTCACATAACTCTTTTTGAGGCCCTGCTATAGTAACTTTAGTGGTTAACTATAAGCAATCTCTTTTGCACTCCTAGGTTGCTATGTGACCATATAGGTCTATTACCTAATGATATAAATGGTATAGATGGTATTATTTTAGTGTGGAGACCCACTTGGGATGATCAATCCTTGGGTAAGGTTGGGTGAATGGAGAAGGTGACAATGGAGACACATGGATTGAGATGACCATGGTAATAGAATGGTAACATCACACAATGGTAGTGACACCATATAAAAATGGAATGGGAATGAAATGGGAATAATACCTCTCCAAAGGCCAACTAAAGTGTAATTTTTATACACCCTTATGTATATATAAGCAACCATCCAATTTTGAAGGTAGAAAATAGGTATATATGGTCCTAAAATGAAACATGGGATTCTCATAGTTACCTTAATAACTACAAAAAACCTTAAACTCTAAAAAATATTACTAAGTGGTTTAAAGTAGTAGAAAGAGGTATGCAAGGACTGTGAATCCATTATAGAGGGTTGGGAAAGATGTTCTAAAGGCATAATAGTAACCACCATCAGGGAAAGATATTTTAAACTCTTCTTGTAATAATATGCCTCTAACCGAGTTAATCTATACAGTACAGATCCCTAATTGAGAAAACACCTATAAACTACCATTTTCCTAAAAATATTCTTAATTTAGACCTAAAATGTAGCTAACTAGTGTTTTGGAGGGAAAATAAGGGGAAATACAACATTTTGACTTAGTGGTATGACTTGAGGAAGCTGAAGGGTCATAATTTGGCACATGTGGGCCCATTTTAGAGGAAATAAACATTAACTAGAGTGATATTCATGATTAATAAAATAGTTTAATGAGGTACTTTGGAGGTGTATGTAATGGTTTAGTGGTCAGTCAAGGCCAAATAGTATCTCACTATGACCAAAACCATTGACTAGGTTTAAGCATATAGCCTTAAAGGAAGCTTATCAACTAAATCACCATGTTAATTCATATAGAACACCTCAAAAATCAATTAAAACTTAATTATTACTCACAAAATTCCATATAATGTTCCTTGAAAGATCAAAAATGGGCATACCTATGCTGATTGTGCAGGGCTAATGTGTTTTTAGATCTTTACCGAGTTGTCTCCTCCATTGTCCTTCATCACTGCATCTTCCTCATGTTGATGACCCTTCAAGGTGTATAAAGACAAAATAGGAATCTTGATCACTAGAGACTTCATGAATTAGGTTTTAATAGAGTAACAAGGGTCTACAAGGAATTTCAAGGTAAAAAAATGAAACATGACCATAAAATAGACCAACTTGACACCCCTTTTAGCTCACTACATGACTAGAAACCAAGTGTCAAAGATGGACCATAACCCCAATATATAAGGTTGGCCACTTTTTATGTCTAAAACTATAAATTGACCAACATTTTTGGTGACTCAACTAGCTTGACCAGCCTGTTGGTCATGGAACCTAGAGATTTGATCAAACTTATTCATGATGACTAGCATATAGAGCATGACTAAAACATAGCATCTGCCTTCACCTTTTAAACTTATTGAAGAAATGAGACACAACAAAAAAAATTTAAATAACCAATAACACAACACACAACTACCTAGATAATATAACCAAATAACAAACATAACACTTATGTAGGGGCACTTGGAGGTAAAAGACAAACCTACCTACCTATGTACAAAACAACATGGAATATACCTAATAACATAACTTGGGATACTTCCATTGATAGGGATGGAAAGGATCTCACCATTAATTTTATAAATTTTAAAGGCATTTCTCTCTTTTCAACATGTAATAATATAAGGTCCACTCCAAATGTTGTCAAACTTGGAGTGCTTTCCTAGTTTTGCACGGTCCTCATCCCATTTGAGGACTATATTACCTTATTGAAATGTTCTAGAGGAGGATCTCTTATCAAATGAATTATTCACTTGGTTTCAATTATACCACATGATGTTCATGGAACTATCCCTTGTCTCTTCTAGCTACCTTAGTTCATTCATCTTCACTTGCATAACATCATCCTCCAAGAGCTCAAGTTGGTGGGCAAGGTCGAGTGGAAGAAACTCAAGAGAGATAGGAAGTATTTCCTTTTTAACATAGAAAAGGAGGTATGGGGAGTGTCTAATAACCTTATTAGGTTTCACTCTATCTACCCATAGGATATTCCTCAATCTAGTATGCAACTCCCTCCAACTATCTTCCATAGTCCTTTTGATGATCCTCAATAAGTTCTTGTTTGTGGACTCTACTAGTCCATTTACCTATGGGTAATAATTAGAGGATGATTTGAGGTAGATTCCATGTGAAAGAGACCACTAACATAACTAGATGATGCCAAAGTCCAATTAATTATAAAAAAATTATTATTAAAGGCACACCAAATCTAGTAACAAGGTTATCATAAAACTTTAGGACAAAATTCTCATTGGCTTCTTTGAAGGTAGTAGTTTCAACCCACCTTATGAAGTAATATATGGATGTGATGATCCACTTGTGTCCAAAACTTACATGGGGATGTAAAATATTTATGAAATCCAAGCCCCACTATATGAAGTATTGTTCTACTTGTATTGGTTGTAAAGGAAGGGAAATTAACTTCTACTTGCTAGTAAATATTGCACATTTTGAAGATTTCCTTAACCAAGAGTGTGAATATATAAACAATATGGGACAAAAGTACCAAACTCTAATGACCTTAGAAGCTATGGTAGTGGCATCAAAATCTCCACCATTAGGACCATCATGAAAATTTTTAAGTAATTTATCCACTTGGCATGATTCCACACACCTCAAAAGCATGGCTCCTATGTCTTTCTTGAAAAAAAACCCTATCTATCAAGATGTTAAGGTGTGGAGATAAAAGCTTCACCAAATAAGTATTTTGTAGGTTGCTGGTGTTACACATTCACCGGTGTCAGTCAGGAGTGATCGACGTCGGTCAAAAGTTGACTAGGAGATGCCGGCGTCGGTTATGTTCGGCTGACGTCAGTCAGGTGCAGACAGGCAGGGGCCGACATCGGTCACCTGTGTGTCTAGAATGCTATTTTTGTGGACAAAACAAAATGTTTGCATGATAGGATTAAGTGATAGTCTTAATTCCGCATCTCTATCTTTAGTAAGACTATTTAGAGCCCTTGATTAGGAGGTGCATCTAATGGTTGTAATTGTATGCTCATGTTTCATAATATTATATATAGGATTGGATCTTCTTAGCTTATTGAGTGGAATAGTACAAGATTGTATATGTGTATCAATTCAAGTTATTGGAATTGATTGTAATTAAGAGAGAGAGATCTTGAGGGAAAGAGATCTGTACATCTGAGAGAGGTGTGGAAGAAAAGAAGTTTCTTCAATTGTATTCCTTCTGTAAAGAGTTTAATACAAGTTTTCAGGGTGGTTTCTTGTATCTCTTATTCTTTGCTATTTTCTGATTCTAGTTACTTATCTTTCTGGTTTAATTTCACATTTAGTTGCTTTCACATAGTAATCAAGTTTGTTGGTTGATCCCCAACAAGTGGTATTAGAGCTCAGGTTGACTAACAGGTGTTTCAGATCTAGTTAGTGTGTATTGATTACAGGTTACTCATAGGGATTTCTATTTGAGTGGGAGAAAGCAATGGTAGAAGAAAGTAAACTGAGAATGGAGAAGTTTAGTGGCAAGAATTATCAACATTGGAGAATGCAGAAAGAGGATTATCTATATCAGAAAGATCTATACTTACCGTTAGGTGGGCTTTCAAAGAAGCCCAAAGACATGGATGATGAAGAATGGGAAGTTCTTGATAGAAAGGCTCTTGGATCTATAAGATTGAGTTTGGCATCTACTGTGATATCAAATTTATCATAGGCAAAGACAATGGTAGATTTGATGACTACTTTAGCAAATTTATATGAAAAACCCTCAGCTTCAAATAAGGTATATCTTATGAAGTAGTTATTTAATTTGCAAATTCAAGAAGGTGGATCTGTATCTAATCATCTAAATGATTTCCATGGAATTGTAAATCAATTAAATTCAGTCAAAATAGTGTTTGATGATGAAATTAAGGCTCTTTTAATATTATGTTTTTTGCCTGAAAGCTGGCATAACTTGGTAATGGTAGTTAGTAATACTGCATCTACTTCAAATATTTTAAAAGTAGAGGATGTTGTTAGTGTAATCTTGAATGAAGAAATTCATAGGAAAAGCATAGAGGAAACATCAGGGAATGCTTTAAGTTTTGAGAGCAGGGGAAGGCAAAAAGAGAAGGGAAAGAAAGGGAGATCAAGGTCTAAGTCAAAGATGAGAGGTAGATCCAAATCTAGAAATGGCAGGAAGCCACAATGCTAGAATTGTGGAAAGATAGGGCACATAAGCAAAGATTGTTGGTCAAAGCCTAAAGAAGACAATCAGCATGAAGGTAAGGAAGAAGCAAAAGTTTTAGGTATTACACAAGATGCTCTTATATTCTCTTTGCATAATAATATAGAATCTTGGGTTTTAGATTCTGGTGCATCTTTCCATGCAACCCCTAATAGAGAATATTTTAGTGACTATGTCCATGGAGATTTTGGAATAGTTTATTTAGGGGATGATGAGCCTTTTAAAATTGTTGGCAAAGGAAAAGTGCAGTTGAAAATGCAGAATGGCAACACATGAGAGTTGAGAGATGTCATGCATGTTCCCAGCTTGAAGAGGAATTTGATTTCTGCAGGAAAGTTAGGGGATGAGGGTTGTATAGTAACTCTCACAGCTAAATCTTGGAAGGTGACCAAGGGTGCACTTGTATTGGATAGAGGTAAGAGAGTAGGTACTCTCTATTTATGTAATTGTATTACTGATAATTCTCTTTCTGTATTATCTACTTTAGATATGGATGCAAAGTTGTGGCACTCTAGGCTCAGCCACATGAGTGAGAAGGGAATGTCTATTCTTAAGTCAAAAGGTAAGCTTTCAGATTTGAAAAGCATAGATCTGGATTTTTTTTAGCACTATATTTTTGGAAAATAGAAGAGGGTGAGTTTTCTCAAGACTGGGTTAACAAAGAAGAAGCACAAATTGGAGCTTGTTCACACAAACGTGTGGGGACCGGCTCTGGTTGCTTCTATTGGAGGATCACAGTACTATGTTTCTTTCATAGATGATGCTACAAGAAAGGTATGGGTCTATTGTATAAAGAATAAATCTGATGTTTTTGACACTTTTAAGATTTGGAAAGCTATAGTTGAGAATGAAACATGCAGAAGATTGAAGTGCTTGAGATCTGACAATGGTGGTGAGTTCTGCAGCTATAAGTTCAACTGGTATTGTTATATGCATGGAATACATAGGCAAAGGATGGTTCCAAGGACACCTTAGCAAAATGGAGTTGTTGAAAGGATGAATAGAATAGTAATGGAGTGTGCAAGGTGTATGAGATTGCATGTTGGTTTGCCCTTAGATTTTTGGGTAGAAGCTGTGGATACTGTAGTTTACTTAATTAACAGAGGACCCTCTATAGCTATGAATGGTGGAATTCCAGAAGAGGCATGGATAGGTAAAAAGGTAGATCTCTCATTTTTCAAAGTTTTTGGTTGTGAAGCTTTTGTGCACGTTGATAAAGAAAATAGAAAGAAGTTGGATGCTAAGTCTATGAGGTGCACATTTATTGGCTATGGCTCTGATGATTTCAGATTCAAGTTTTGGAATCTAGGAACTAAAAAAATAATTAGGAGCCATGATGTTATTTTCAATGAAAAATTGATGTATAGTGATCAGCTCAAGAAGCTGAATCAATCTAGGCAGAGCAATGGAGAATTAGATGAGGCGACGGTCTAAAATGAGCTCACGGGAAAAATTAATCACAGATAGGAAAACACAGAGACTGATGTCGGTCAGGCAGGAATCAATGTTGGCAATACAAGAACTGATGTCAGTCATATAGTGACCGAGTCGGTCAGGTGGAACCGATGTCAGTCAGGTGGAACCGACGTCGGCCAGTAACAGGCCTGGAAGTGACTGAGGTTGGTCACTATTAGAGAATTTGGGTAGACAGCATGTTGTGAATGAGTCTCAGATGCCCATCAAGAGGTCAAAAAGGGTAAGTAAACCTCCAATTCAATATTCCCCTTCATTATTCTATTTATTGCTTACTGATGGTGGAGAACCAGAGAGTTTTGATGAAGCAATATAGGTAGAATCCAAGAATCAGTGGGAGCTAGGAATGAATGAGGAAATTGATTCCTTGAGAGAGAACCAAACATGGGATTTGGTTGAGTTGCTAGCAAGAAAGAAGACACTGAAGAACAGATGGATCTATAGATTGAAGGAAGGTGAGAATGGACAGATGAGATATAAGGCTAGGTTGGTAGTGAAAGGATTTGCACAAAAACCAGGTATTGATTTTGGTGAGATTTTTTCTCCTATAGTTAAAATGAATTTTATATGAATTGTATTGTCTTTAGTTGCTATTGAGGATTTGCATCTTGAGCAGGTTGATGTTAAGACAACATTTTTTCATGGAGATTTGGATGAAGAAATATATATGGATCAGCCAGAAGGATTTGAGCTCAAAGGTAAGGAGAAGCTAGTGTGCAGATTGAAGAAAAGCTTGTATGGCCTCAAGCAAGCTCCTAGATAGTGGTATTTGAGATTTGACAGGTTTATGACTGAGCATGGCTATAGTAGGTGTCAATCTGACCATTGTGTGTATTTTAAGAGATTGGATAATGGTAGATATATTATTCTGTTGTTGTATGTAGATGATATGTTGGTTGCAGGATCACACATGTAGGATATCTCTGAGCTTAAGGTGAAATTAGCTCACACATTTGCCATGAAGGATTTGGGAGTAGCAAAGAAAATCCTTGGCATGAGTATTAAGAGAGATAGAAAAAATCACAGGTTGATTTTGTCTCAAGAGGATTATGTGAACAAGGTGTTGAAACAGTTCAATATGCAGGATGCAAAACCGGTAAGCACACCTATCCCTAGACATTTTTAATTGAGTAAAGAATAGTGTCCTAATTCACATGATGAGGTAGAGTACATGAGTAGAGCTCCATATGCTTCTGTAGTTGGGAGTTTAATGTATGCAATGGTATGTACTAGACCGGATATTGCCCAAACAGTGGGAGTTGTAAGTAAGTATATGGCCAATCCAGGGAAGGAGCACTGGAAAGCAGTTCAGTGGATCCTTAGATATCTGAGAGAGACCAGCAGTAGGAATTTTTGCTATGGAGGTTTAGATACTTCTCTACATGGTTATGTAGATTCAGATATGGCAGGTGATTTGGATGGTAGGAGAAGCACCATAGGATATGTTTTCACTATTGGTGGAACGACGATTAGCTGGATATCAAAGTTGTAGAAGGTTGTTGCCTTGTCAACTATAGAAGTAGAATATATTGTAGTCACAGAGGCTAGCAAAGAGATAATATGGATGACACGGTTCATGGAAGATCTTGGAAAGGAGCAAGAGAGTTGCAGATTATACAGTGATAGTCAGAGTGCAATTCATTTGGCTAAGAATTCAGCCTTTCATTTAAGAACAAAGCATATACAGCTTAGGTACCACTTCATTAGATAGGTATTGGAGGATGGTGAGTTAAAACTGGAGAATATCCATACATATAAGAACCCTACTGATATGTTAACCAAGCCGGTAACAAAGGAGAAGTTGAATCTTCATTCAACTTTTGTAGGTCTTCATGATTGAGTTTAAAGATGGAAGAGCTAAAAGATGTTGTTGTAGAGGTACTAGTGCAGCTGTTTATCTCCAAGTGGGAGATTGTTAAGGTGTGGAGCTAAAGCTTCACCAAATGAGTACTTTACAGGTTGTTGGTGTTACATAGTCACCGGCGTCAGTCAAGAGAGACCGACGTCGGTCAAGAGTCGATTAGGAGATGCCAATGTCAGTTATGTTTGACTGACGTCGGTCAGGTGCAGATATGTAGGGACCAATGTCGGTCACCTGTGCGTCTAAAATGTTATTTTTGTGGATAGAATAGAATGTTTACATGATATGATTAAGTGATAGTCTTAAGTCTGCATCTCTATCTTTAGTAAGACTGTTTAGAGCCCTTGATTAGGAGGTGCATCTAATGGCTGTAATTGTATGCTCATGTTTCCTAATATTATATATAGGATTGGATCTTCTTACTTTATTGAGTGGAATAGTACAAGATTGTATATGTGTATCAATCCAGGTTGTTGGAATTGATTGTAATTGAGAGAGAGAGCTCTTGAGGGAAAGAGATATAGAAAGAGATCTATACATCTGAGAGAGGTGTGGAAGAAAAGAAGTTTCTTCAATTGTATTTCTTATGTAAAGAGTTTAATACAAGTTTTCAGGGTGGTTTCTTGTATCTCTTGTTCTTTGTTATTTTTTGATTCTAGTTACTTATCTTTCTAGTTTAATTATGCATTTAGTTGCTTTCACATAGTAATCAAGTTTGTTGGTTGATCCCCAACACAAGACATAGGGTATAGTTTGAAATTTAAAATGTCTTCTATTGGATATATCCAACCCCATAGGACATTAACCTAATGGAATAAATATGATCACATCATGTGTCTAACTAAGAGGGGTGTTGCTTGTAGATGCTTATTGGCTATCATAGACTACCAACACTTGATCTTTGCCTTCTTTTACTTCTACTAAAATGTTCTCACAATCCTCTACCTATGATAATATTTGTAACTCTAACTTCAAGGTCATACTCCATGAATTTTTTGACCCACCCATCTCTCTTCTCATTGAGGTCTCTATTGAGTATGAACTCCTTGATGCTTGGGTGTACTACCATGAGTTTGATCTTAGTATTTGACAATATGTGCTTGAATTTATTTAACCCCCTCACTATAGAAATTACATGTTTCTATACAAAACTATACCTCTCTTCATATCCTTATAAGGCCTAACTAATAAGGCAATAGGTTGTTCAAGGACTTCATTATTCTACTACATTAACATGATAAAAATTGCATCTAATGTAGAGAAGGCATACAAGTAATATTCCTTGCTATAATTAGGGTTAAGAAGTGTAGTGGAATGAGATGTGGCCTCCTTAATGGCCTCAAATATCATCTTACCCTATTTTTTCCATGTAAATTGTTGGAAATATTATCATTGATGTCAAAGGTTTAGCATTATTGATGTTAAAGGCCCCATTGCATTTAATATTGTTTATCTTGGCTAATATGAGTTAATAGTTATTTAATATTAACAAATATATTTTTGGTTGCATATGAGACAAAAGAAGGGCCCATGGAGAAGTCGAAGAGTCATGAGATAAAGACAAAAGAAGGATGGGATGCATTTTCCCATGAAGAGTCATCTTGGGGAATACCAAGAGTCACCAAGTGAAGACAAAAGAGTAAAGGGCAAATTTCTCATGAAGGGACCCTTAAAGGAATACGAAAAGTCACCAAAGATAAGGACAAAAGTGGGAAAGACATTTTTGGTCATGAAGGTTCACCACATGACTTTTCAAATGCTTGGATATGAAGGGTCATCCAAGATTGGTGACATTTTCCATGAGGATTGAAAGGTCACAAAGGGGGAAGACCAAAGGTCATTTGGAAAGCTATAAATAAAGGCTTGAGTAGCCATTTGTAATGTGGATGTGAGAGGTTGATTTGATATTGTAATATCTAGCTTACAAGAGCAATTGTGAGAGATGATTTGTATTTGTTATATCTAGCTTAAAAGAGCAAAAGTGAGAGAGAGGAAGGAGATGTTGTATTGATCTATCATTTGTTGAGATAGCAACATTGAGAGATAGGTGTGTGGTATACACAAAGGGGTTGGTGCTCCTGTGGGTTGGTGCTCATAAATTGTTGCTAAGTTGGTGCTTGGTAAAGGGGTTGGTACTCTTGTAGGTTGGTGCTTATGAATTATTGCTAGGTTGGTGCTCCTATGGGTTGGTGCTCATGAATAGGTGCTGGGTTGGTGCTCAGCAAAGGGGTTTGAAGCTCCTATGGGTTGGTGCTCATGAATTATAGCTGAGGTTTGTACTTGGCAAAGGGGTATGGTGCTCCTGTGGGGTTGTTCTCATGAATATATTTGAGATTGATTCTTCATGGTTTTTTCCACATTGGGTTTCCATGTTATATCTGGTGTCTCTCTCTGTCTTGTGTGATGTTTATTGTTTAAGTTTTATTTCATATGTTGAATAATTGATTAAGTGGAATTTGGTTAAAGGAAATATTTATAAGATATATAATATACTAATTCACCCCCCCTCTCAGTATATTTTGTGCTTAACAATTGGTATCAGAGCAGGTTCCTTTTTGAAAAGTTTTACAGCTTGAAGGTAGATCGGGAAAGCACGATGGTTGGGTCACATGAAGGATTTTCTACACATAAGGCACCTTTGTTTGCTGGGACAAATTATGCTTTTTGGAGCATGAGAATGAAGGTTTATTTGATGGCCCTTGGATTTGACATATGGAAATCAGTGGTGGAGGAATATGAAGAGCCACTGACATCTACAATTACTCTAGTAGAAAAGAAGGCAAGTGAATGTAATGCTAAAGATTTAAATGCTATTTTATGTGGTTTATGTGAATCTAAATTTGTTAAAGTTATGCAATGTAAATTTGCTCGTGAAACTTGGGTAAAACTTGAGAATATTTACAAAGGTGATGGAAAGGTTCAAGAAGCTAAGTTGCAAACTTTTAGAAGGCATTTTGAGAGTTTGAAGATGTAAGAAGAAGAAGATATAGGAAGTTATCTCTTACGAGTTGATCATATAGTAAATCAGATTCAAGGTCTTGGAGAAACATTAGAAGAGTCAACAATGGTGTAAAAGGTTTTGAGATCTCTACCAATGAGATATGATGCAAAGGTTTCAGCAATCGAGGAAATGAAGAATTTAGCCAAGCTAAAGATGGATGAGCTTCATGGTATTCTCATGGCAAATGAGATGTGGATAGAAAAAGATAAACCCTCAAAGAGAGAAGCGGCTTTCAAGACATCAATGAAGTAAAAAGCTAAGATTCAAGAATCAAGTGATAGTTCCAGTGATGATGAAGATGACAATGAAGCACTTTTCATTCGCAGGCCAAAAAGAGGAATAGGTAAATATCAAGGAAAATTACCTTTTAAATGTTTTAATTATGGGAAGATTGGACATTTTTCAGCTAGATGCCTAGATAAGGTTAAAGATGATGAAGAATAAAAGCCTACATACAAGAAGAATTTCAAAGGCAAATCTAAGAAGGGATTCAAGAAGAAGAACCTGTATTCTAAAGATCCTAGCTTAGGCAAAGATAGTGGAATCAGTGATTCAGAAGAAGAAGATATTCTATTCATGGCCATACATGATGATGATCAAGAAGAAGAAGAGGAGGAAGCTGAAGTAGATATGGAAGGAGAACTCAATTATGCCCTATAAGAGTTAGAAGTTGTTCAGAAGAAGAATCGAAGGTTATAGCACCAGATCGAGAAAAATGAACAAGAGTCAAAGGAAATGATTGAAGATCTACAAGCACACTTTGAAGAAGCCAAGAATAATGAAGAAGATCTCAAAGCACAATTGGAAATAGCAAGAAAAGATTGTGAAAGGTATGTTATTGAAATTGCCTCTTTAAAAAAAGATATTTAGAAAGTAGTCAGTGATAAAGTAGTGAGTGATTCAAAATTTGAGGATAGCACTAACATGCTAAATAAGATATTGGAAAGTCAAAAAGCATATTCAGATATGACAGGGATCAGATTTGAAAAGAAAAAGAGCTATGCTGAAGCTCTTACAAAAGAGGAAACAAATAGGGGAGAAGAGAAAAATACAGAGGACATTCCAAACAGAGAAGGCTGGAGAGAACAAAGCTACAAAAGGCAATCAGGTTAAAGATATATAGACAAGTCTCATTTTTATGGCTATTGTTTTTATTGTAATGGATATGGTCACAAGAAATTAGAATGCAGAAAAAGAGCTAACAATTTTAGAAATAAGGAGAAGGAAAGTCAAGTAGAGTCAAGCAGAAGCCACAACTCTTTTGCTCCTCTATCAAGCTTTAATGAAGAGACCATAGTGTGCTACAAGTGTAACAACTTCAGACACATAGCTCGGTATTGTAGAAGCGTGTTCAAGTCAGTTAAGAAGGATCAGAGGTTTAAAGCTCCATTCATCAAGAAGAAGGATCAGAGTTTCAAATCTCCATTCATTAGGGAGAAGGTTCAGACATGTACATGGCAGAAGAAACAACATGAAGATTCTATGATGGTGCAGACAACCCTGCATGTGGGAGGTAAAGATTAACCATGGTTAATTGATAGTAGATGTTTGAGGCATATGATAGGAGATAAAATTAAGTTCATTTCTCTAAAGAAGATTAATGGTGGTACAGTGAGGTTTGGAGATAAAACCACTTCCAAGATAGCCGAAAAAGGTACTTTGAGTTTGGATTATGGTAGAACTAAGACTAAGAATGTTTTGTATGTAAAAGGTCTTAAGCATAATATATTGAGTGTTAGTTAAATTTGTGATCAAGGATACACATTATGGTTTCATGCTAAAGGTTGTGAGAATAGAAGAAAAGATTCAAATGAGTTGATTATAGATGCTCAAAGGACAGGGAACAATGTATATGTTTTGTCAAATATCTTCTCAAAGGTATAATCAAAGGATACATTCAAAGATTAGTGAGAGGAGTTGGGATTAATTTCTATTACTTCCTGCCATTGATGTTCAGCATCAAGTGAGGGGGAGCTAAGTGTTAGCTCCAGGTAGGCCCTTTGCCAATGATGTCAAAGGGGAAGAATAATAAGTACAGGTATAAGTGTAGAAATTAGGTACAAGGAACAGGTACAGGTTGCTACAATAAGGGGGAGTTATTGTATGATTTTAGATGATGGTATGTGCAGGTGACAGGATGTGGCAGTTTCAGGATTGAGGTTGCCATCAATGACAAAGGGGGAGATTGTTAGAAATATTGTCATTGATGTCAAAGGTTTAGCATTATTGATGTTAAAGGCCCAATTGCATTTAATATTTTTTATCTTGGCTAATATGAGTTAATATTTATTTAATATTAACGAATATATTTTTTGTTGCATATGAGACAAAATAAGGGCCCATGGAGAAGTCGAAGAGTCACGGGATAAAGACAAAAGAAGGATGGGATGCATTTTCCCATGAAGAGTCATCTTGGGGAATACCAAGAGTCACCAAGTGAAGAAAAAAGAGTAAAGGGAAAATTTCTCATGAAGGGACACTTAAAGGAATATGAAAAGTCACCAAAGATAAGGACAAAAGTGGGAAAGACGTTTTTGGTCATGAAGGGTCACCACATGACTTTTCAAATGCTTGGATATGAAGGGTCATCCAAGATTGGTGCCATTTTCCATGAGGATTGAAAAGTCACAAAGGGGGAAGGCCAAAGGTCATTTGGAAAGCTATAAATAAATGCTTGAGTATCCATTTGTAACATGGATGTGAGAGGTTGATTTGATATTGTAATATCTAGCTTACAAGAGCAATTGTGAGAGATGATTTGTATTTGTTATATCTAGCTTAGAAGAGCAAAAGTGAGAGAGAGGAAGGAGATATTGTATTGATCTGTCATTTGTTGAGATAGCAACATTAAGAGATAGGTGTGTGGTATACACAAAGGGGTTGGTGCTCCTATGGGTTGGTGCTCACGAACAGGTGCTGGGTTGGTGCTCGGCAAAGGGGTTTGAAGCTCTTGTGGGTTGGTGCTCACGAATTATAGCTGAGGTTTGTACTTGGCAAAGGGGTATGGTGCTCATGTGGGGTTGTTCTCACAAATATATTTGAGATTGATTCTCCATGGTTTTTCCCACATTGGATTTCCACATTATATCTGGTGTCTCTCTCTGTCTTGTGTGATGTTTATTGATTAAGTTTTATTGCATATCTTGAATAATTAATTAAGTGGAATTTGGTTAAAGGAAATATTTATAAGATATATAATATACTGATTCACCCCCCTATCAGTATATTCCATGCTTAACATAAACTTCTTGTGATTCATTATCACATGAGAAAGAGGCTTGACCAACTCTGCAAAGCCTAGGATAAACCTTCATATGAAATTAATCTTCCCTAAGAAACTCTACAAACCTTTCTTGTACTTGGGCTAGGGAAATGATAGAATGGATTAAAATATCCCAAGGTCTATATAAATACCATATTTTTATACTACATGACTCAACAATATACCTTCATGAAAAATAAAGATGCATTTCTTAGGATTCAATGACACTCCAAACCACCTGCATCTTTTAAAGACTAGTTTCAAGTGAGATATTTGATATGTTGGGTACTTTGATAAAATAGTGAAGTCATCAAGGTAGATGAGCACAATTTCATTGATTAATCCCTCAAAGGTAACATCGATTTCCCTTTGGAAAGTTACCCCTACATTAGATAGTCTAAAGGGCATCTTCATGTATGCATAACTGCCCTACTTTATGATGAAGGTAGTCTTATGCCTATCCTCTTCTTTGACCAAGATTTGTTTATAACCAAAGTATACATCAAGTAATGATAAAATATAAGAGCCTAAAATCTTTTGAATAATCTTGTCCATTGAGGGTAGTGGGTAGTGGTATTTTAGAGACACTTTATTGAGGTCTCTAAAGTCAACACACAAGCATATTTCCAAATTTTATTCATCATTGCCACAAGGTTTGACACCCATGAGGAATTTTTGATGGGGAATATTATCCTTGACTCAATAATCTTTAACAAATCCATTATTATTATCTCATCCACCTTTGGATTGATAGGTTTTTATTTTTAGCTCACTAGCTTTGCATTGCTTTCCAATTCTATGGTATGTTATTAAGTTTTATTTCAATACTTTTTAAGTCATGGTAATTCCATGAAAAGACATATAAATAATATTAGCATAAATCAATAAATTTATCTCTCTCATATAATGTGTTAACCTTTCCCAATTTCAAAAATCTATCCTTAAAGATCTCTAGCTTTTCATAATGGTTTTCCTTAGTAGAGATACATGCCTTATCCTTTCTCATCTGGTCATATTCATTGAAGATTCTTTCCAAAGTCACAAGTCTACTAGGAATATTTTTATACTTAGTTTCACTATCTGATCATCATATTGGTGTTGGAACTTAATTTCATTTTTATAGCATAATTTTGCCTTTTGCATGAGAAAACATACAATTTGATCATCATTATCAAAGACCTACCAAATAACTATATTATTAGGTACAACTAGCATACATATAACCTTGATCTTGGCTTGAATTTTATTGCCTCTGACCCTATCTACAATTTCATACTAGGATCTAATGGAGACAATCCTATATGTATGGTGGTTTGCCTCTCTTGGTATGGATTGTATATTGAATGCTAAAAAATCTTATATAAGGTCCCATGTTTAGTGTTTATAGGAATATAACTGATGGTTCTTTACTTAAATAATTCCCCTTAAGTCTTGTATAGCAAGATCATTATAACCTTCAACTTGAAGGAGTTTGACACCTCTCCTTCTTGCATCTTTCAGCCCATGTAGAAGAGATTCATACGCAATTGTGTTTGAGGTGTATGAATTAGAACCTTACAACTGAGTATTATTTCTCATTTGAAAGTGAAATAAAAATAAATCTAACACCACTACCATTTTTTGATCTTGATCCATCAAATAGTAAGGTCCATAGACCATCATATTCTTGAATTGTGCTTGTTAGGGTAGGCATAGCAGCATCTTCCTGATGAATATAATATACTCATAAATCTGCCTCTTCAATAGTGATGTAAGGATCAAATATATGGTTGTAAAATACCTATTCATCCAAGTAGAGATATGATATAACCTTAAGATGATCTTTAGGCTCTTTCTCACTAGCATTATCATATTCATCAAGTATGGTATAATTGATATTGGATGGTAGAGCCTGATCTTATTTTAATGCCCATTTCTTGATAGGGGGTGTGGGGGGGGGGTGTGGTAAATGCACCCCCACTATGGTCACCATGGGGGCCTAGGGGGTAGAAAAATGGTTTACTATTATTGAAAAATGCATTATAAAGTATTGTAATTTTGTAGTTAATCTAGACCATTTACTATTAGGTTTTAGATATAATGATAGAAATTAAGTTAGTGCATTTTTTCCCTAATTTGTAACCCTCCTTTGATATGAGGGCATTTTAATAAGAAGGAATGGTGTGAGAGTGAAGAGGATATTATAGTGGATGTATTGTAGGGTTTTCCCTTCATTTGTTAGACTGAATAATAAGAATGATTGGTAATTTCTATGTAGATGTAGCCCATATTGGGTAAACCACGTTAAATCCCTGTCTATATTCTATTATTTTTTCTAAATTTTAATTATCTCTTTATTTAATTATTATTGATCTACATTCTATATTCCTAATAATTAACATTTAAAATATTGGGCATATAGGGTTCTAAGTGAAAAATTGAAAGATACTCAAACCTAAAAGTGACCCTAGTCCCATATCTAGTCCTAAAGAACATGTATGACCAATCAGAGGACAAGTAACCCCCAATTTTTGTAGTAAAGTCCTTACATAAGAATAGGGAAAAGTAGGGGGTAAATAAAACACCATGACATATTGAGTAATGACATAATTCGGGTAGGCTACTAATGTGATTTTTAATTCATTCAAGACACCTACTATCTTGGTGGGAGAGCCATCTAACTATAAGACACCCTTTTCATTAGGCACATACCTGGGTTCAAGCTTATCTGCTATGGGTTTAGGCATGACTAAAGTTAACACACTATAATATATCATATAATTATGGATAATATATTACCCTATGATGAATGATAAGTAAAATAGAGGGGGATTAACCACCTTAGGGGTTTAAACTTGACTAGGTTGACTATCACTCATAAAAATAGTATTTACCTTGTTAGTTGCCTTATTTACAAGAGAGGTCTTAGAGAGCTCATGTTAGAATATATATTTTTTCCCTATAATAGATAGTGCATCCCACATATAAATTATGATGTTTTACCTCTTCATATGGTCCACAATTTTGAATGGAATATTAGTACCCTTGGGTTGCATCTTGGACATAGAAGTGTCACTTAACACTTGAGTGCTTTGAGGAATAAAATGAGTCTTCTATTGCTACCCATGTGTATGAGGTCATTTTTGAGTTGGAGTGGTCTTAGTGGATACAATTTTATTGGTAGTTTATTGAGTGACTTAAGGAGGTGTAGAAGAGACCTTAGGCTACTCATAACTGTTATCCATTATCCTCCTTTTAGCCCTTGTATGGGCTATAATTGTATCATCTATCTTTTATGTAGTCTAGCCCAATTTTTTTCCACATGTTTAAATGAATTCTCACCCTATTGAAAATTCATAGAAGAGGTGTCATTTGGTGACTTTTCCATATTACCTTATTGTTAGTTTGAAACCTATGATGGTGTGAGTGAAAGCAAATCACCTTGAGTCATTAGAGGGACTTATGGTGGAGGAGGCATTATGTCATTGCCTTAAAATAGAGGGACCTACTACTAACTAGGATACTAATATTCCTCTCCATTTTTAGACATTACCATCTCATTAAATGAACCTATGATTTTTGTTATTGGCCTTCTTGTGTAAGGCTATTTTGTGTGGGTACCAAGGCTCTTGAGATACTTGCAGCTATGGAATTGTAGTTATTGTATGGCTTGGATTGAGTGATTTATCCTTGGGCTTGTTGTTTTAGTGGGTATTGAGGCTTGTTATGATAATTATAAGGATATTGAGCTTGATATGGCCTTATTATGGTCTATATGAGGTCTGCTATTGCCTCTTTAAAGTTACCAACTTGTTTTGTGCTTTCAACAAGCCTTCAATTTTCACAAGACTATCCACTTAGTTGTCATCTGATTATCATTAATTATTTGGGATAGGAAAAGGAGAAATGGTGGGTAGTGTAGGTTGGAGTTTAGGAAAGAGGGGAATAAGAGGTCTTGGTGTTAGTTTCCCTAGTTATATAAAACAATTTTTTGCCCTTATAAAAACTTCATAATCTTCAAGCAGAGTTATCCCACACATAGATTGAATCATTAATACAAAATCTAAGTTTAAGGATATTAGTTATTAAATAAGTACATAATTAGGTGTGGGTTTTATGATGACATGGATTTTATCCCAAGTTTTTTAGAATCTATAGTTAAAATCAACTTTATACTCTTAAGGTACCCTCTTAATTGAGGTCAGCTATTCAACTAGTGACACATGGTCACTTATATATTCAAAGTGATTAAAAAGACACTCAAAAAACTCATCTAAAGTATTAATTGAGGTTGGAGTCAGACCTCTATACTACTACAGGGCTTTACCTTTCAAGGATGTGGCTAACAATCTCATGGCTACATTCCCCTAGGTGATATTATGCATTGAAAATAGGTTTACAATGTCAGATATGTGCTCCAAAAGAATGGTTTAGTTTTATCCTATAAAATAAGGTAAAATTTTCAAGTAATAAATGGTTATATAATCATATTTTATAAGGTTAAGATGGATACCACCATTGAAAGTTACAAAAGCTTGTAGTCTAAGCCTTTCGATTAGGATTGGTGGAATTTTAGGGGACTGTGTATGGGAATTTTTTTTAGAGTTTGGAGATGTGGGAGATTTTTTGGGTATGAGGTTGGGGTTTGAAACAAGAACCCTCTTTATCCTTATAATATCTAGTGTAAACTTAACAAACTGAACTTGCTTACCTTTTGAAGTAGATCTAGTAGAGATTTGGTGCATGAACTTACCTTCCAATCTAATAATGACTATATTAAGCCCTATAAATGTAATTCCTTCTTATAAAAATTCCCAAAATAGATTTAAAATTTCCTTTATTTTAGTCTCACCGATAGTGCCATAACTATTGGAATTCTAGGTTGCACCCTAGCTAAGAACTAAAGTGTTCAAGTCCTATCCTCAATCCTAGTCTACTATGGGAGTGACATTAGATTATAGGTTGTCTAATTTATAGGTAAACCCTCAAGTTTTCATGGGGATATATCCTCCAATATTAAAATTTAAAACCTTATAACATTTAAACCTATCACAAGGAAAAGGGAGAAGGATGTGAAAACTAAAACAAGAATCAAA
Organism: Torreya grandis; assembly: GCA_037957365.1. Lineage (NCBI taxonomy): Eukaryota > Viridiplantae > Streptophyta > Pinopsida > Cupressales > Taxaceae > Torreya > Torreya grandis. The sequence goes on from JARHVA010000217.1 coordinate 204,350, forward strand.
CCTAGGTGGTAATGCACTAATTGATGAATGATCCACTCTAAACTATTCCATATGATAACTACTAATGAATATAATGAATAAAATGGTTAATAAAAATCTTAAACAATTTTTCAATCATGAATGTTTTTCATGAAGGTTGAAGAGAGACCTACAATTTGAAGGACAGAAGGAGATAGGTCTATACAAGACACTATAGTCTTATGACACTTCAAGGGAAACCTCACTATCTTAACACTTCACATAACCTATAAGAAAATAAACAAAATTGAAGCAAGGTACATGAAGGACATATATATGATGAATATAAAACATACATTCTATATATCAAACTCTAATAAAGTACACTTAGCATTCAACCAGAATCTAAAATTATCTTATATTGCTTCAAAAGAGTTTACAAAATGATTTTCATAGAGATTAGCTACACATAGCCAAGGGATGTAAAATAAGAGATAAATGAATACATTTATATATAAAAAATAGAAGACAAAAGTGGGAAATCTAGGTGTAGTTGGGTTCATCAATGAGCCCAAAGTGGCATAAAGTAGTTACATAAGTATTGTCTCTCTCCTTAAGCATTAATACTCATTAACGAGTCCAAATTTGGCATTGTGGAGGATTTAAATCCTTAAATTTTACTCAATCATGATTTTACCACCCATAAAATATCTCCAAACCCTCTCCTTTGGTAGTTATGTAATGTATATGGGGTGCAAATAGGTCAATTTGAGGCGTTGAGTAGCCTTTACATCAATATCCATGCTAAATGCTTCATAAAACTACCTATGACTTGAAATAATGGCTCATATTTCAATGTATTCTCACATAATTGATAGTTATAATTAATTTAAAGGGTCAATAAATGTCCTCCCATCAACCTTTTCTCCCTAAATCCTTCCATTTGCATGATAAGTAGGCATGTGTGGTTTGATCCCCAACCTTCTTATATCCACTGTGTGAGTGGTCTAACAGTTAGATGTAAACTCAAATTTTACCTAAGGAGACTTAGATAGTATTTTTATAATCTAAATTACATTGGAATTGATATTATTGAAGAGTCATTCACCTATAACACACATTAGCATTGCCTCACTATGCCAAGTAGACTACCTCAAAGACTAGTAGTTTTGAAGGAGATGTTGAGATCACTTCTAGTCAGTTCCATGAGATATTTTGATGTTATATATATAGAAAAAGTATTTAACCTACTTCTTCCATGGTTTATAATTCTCCCTTAGGATCTACAACACAAAATATAACTAAAAACCTACAATTTTGTCCTCTCAAGAGACATCCATATACCTTTTGTACCATCCAAGACCATGAGTTTAAGCCCTCTAAGTTGCCTAAAATTTCCAAGTGATATAATACTAATTTCTAATCAAGATAATTCACTTTTTCTTAAACCCCTCTAAACTAGTTCTTATTAGGGTTTAAGGGAGGTTTTATGGGGTTTGGGAGTTTTAGGCTTGGTTCTTGAAGGTCTGATCTTGGGTTCATGAAATATCTACACTAATCTCAAGATAACAAGCCCTCTCACATCCCATTAGTATCTATACTCTTCAAGGGTAATCATCAAGCTATGGTAAGCACTTAAAGGTTCTCTTTGTGTGAAGAGTCTACTCCCTAAATGGCTTCTATAGATCTATAAGTAGGAATGTTCATCTTGAAATTATTTAAGGGAATTAAAATATTTTAGCATACTTCCCATTTTGATTTGGTAGAATCTATATTTCTCATCTTGTCTTCTATTTTAATTTTTAAAGTGTAATCCTAATGATATTTGAATGTTTATTTTGTCTGCATACTTAAAACATGGACTTTAGCCTCCATATTGAAACTATGAACCATAATTTCCTCTTGAATGGCTGGAAAAACATCTTAGACACCTTGGAAATTGGTATTATTACCTTAATTATGCCACTTTCCCTCCTTTTAGTGCACATAGCTAAGTATACCAAGACCTACAACTTTCTATTTGATAGACCAATAATAGAGCTCAGTATGGAGACCATCAAAAGACTTAGTTATGTGCCTTAAGAGTCCCTCTCCATTCTCCAATCCATTTTACACATGAATATACTTTGAATATTGATCTTTGAGCTCAAATTTGTTTTTTAAAGCTTCTTCCATACAACTCTAACCTTGCATGTGCCAACCAAGGAGCCATAGTAGTGCTCAGGGGACCTTAAAAGACTTAAAGGTGGTTTCATGGCTAAAACCCTATATTTTGATGGGTTTTGAGGTGAAGTTTAATCATCAAATCATTTTTTTGCTTTGTATAAGGTTGGATATGTCCACCATATTAATTATGGTTCATATAATATGGGAGTCCAACCTTGAAATAAATGCCATGGATGTTTAGGGCATTGGCTCTCCCTCATATCATGAATATGATAGATTCCCATGCAAGGGATCCATAGAGATATGAGCATATAAATGTGGTGTTATGGTTATTTTTAGGTGTGGGAAAGTTTTCAATGATCTCATGGTGATGTCATGGAGGTGTCTTGGTGAGTGGATGATGTGCTTTGATAGCGTAAGTAATAATGACAAAGTGTGCTTAAAGTTGGCTTGGTTGATCTTTAGTTTTGGCTTAGTTAGAGATGTTTAGGGATGAGTATGGTGATTTTATCATGAAAAAATGGTCCTATTAGTGGTCAAGGATGATTGGATAACTTTTTTTCATGAGTGTAATTCACCTGAATCATTATTGTTCTCATCTAGACATTTTGGGTCCAATGGTAGAACATTTGAGTACGAAGTTTGTTGATGTCACCATTACCACATGTGGTTATGTCAGAGGGAGTTGGTCATATGGTTGTGATCACATTATTCCTTAGTTTTTAGGGTGAAAATTTGGATTCTAATATATAATTCACTAAGTTCCTATACTTGGCTAAATTTGTATAGGGGTTCAAGTAAAGTTGAGTAAGAATATTAATGTATTCATATCTTGCACGTGTGGATGTTTTTGGATAGGATGATCATATGGGTTTGTTAATTTTTTTCATATTTTATATTTAATAAGTTTTAATTCATGTGATGAATCACATAAAAATATATTAATGAGCAAATTTTTCCTTCTAAGTATCTTTGACATAGTTAGCTCTGTGGTAGAAAAATCTAAGTGAACAGATTAATGGCATTATATCTCACATGCCCAAAGGTTTCAAGATCAGTTTGTTACATGGTTATATTCCCATAAAAAATGTGTTAATATGATGCAAATTTGAGGTCATGATATTGATCAAATAAAAATATATATCTGTGCAAAGTTGGATTTCCAGGCATATTACAGTTGGTCCTCATACTTAGTCAATTTGCATGATGTTGAAGATTTAGACCTAGTGTAGATCTAATGGTTTAATGGAGTTCATACATCCAAATATAATGGTATGCATAAATTAAAATTGTTCTATGTGAAAACTATTTATCAATGGTAAAATAGAGCAAGTTTCAAGGAGATTGATGGAGCATGTTTGCTCCAAGATGTTAGGAAGCAACAAGATGGTAAGAAGTGATCATTGTTTAACTTAAAGTAGATATAAAGATAAAGCTTATTAAAAATATAAATGGTGAGTTATTTTTTTCACTAATTTATATATATAGTTCATATAAATTCAAATATATTAAATTGATAGTTGTCTAGCATGATTAAAGCAAGGATACTCTCAAAGAGATCAATATAGTGTATGAGGTCAAAGTTCCCATAATGCATGAGATGAGGTCAAAGTGACAGAGGTTTAACATTATTAAAGGTCAAAGGATATATATGGTGTATTTTAAAAATAATTATTGAGGACATGAGATGATTTCAAAGTGTTTTAGGTTTGACTGTGACTGTTGCCATTTGAATATTTGATTTTGCTAAGGAAAAAACCAGTGCTCATTACTTTATCCATAAATTTTAATCTAGGAAAAATATCTTGATGATATGAAAATAAAAATTGAAGAGGACTACATGGATCATTAATTTACCCTATTCAAGTGGTTTTACTTTTATTTTATTCATATTTATGAAGGTTCAAAGTTGATTGTGTGCTTATGTGTATTCTAAAAGTGACCTGAGAAGGATATTTGAGATTGTATTGATGATGATATAGATATTGGAGTATGTTTTAGACTCCATGAGTATGATATATTTTAATTTTTAAGGTTTTATCAATCATATGTAGTATGAAAAAGGGTTTACAAGTTGACTATGTATTCGTTCATGGTGATTGTGTACACAAAATATTGTTTAAGCGATTTGTGATTAAGGGTAATATGGTTGATATAGACACTTAAATAGGACATATAGATAATTTACAATGTTTCCATACATTTTTAAAGTGTTCCTATGTTTTTTTAGTTTTCTCAGATAAGTGTCAAAGAGGTGAATGGCTCTCAATAGGACCTAAAAGTGACTTAGGCCTATTTTAAAAGTGGATTGTGCTTAAGTGTGACCCATGTGAAATGAATTAAGGGTGAAGGAATGTATTTTGGATGATAAGGAAGTATTGTGATATTTTTAATTCATGATTTATATATAAATTGTGGAACCAAATGAGATGGTTTCTAGGCTTGTGAAAGACTTGTTTGAGAGACTTGTGCAAGGTGGATGTGAGAGTTATGGAGCAAAGGAGAGGTCGATTGCCTAGTTAAATGAGTTTATAAGTAGAGTAGATTTATGAATATGTGTATGAATTTTAGGTCATATTTATGATGTTATAAAAGTGTTCTCGAAGATTAAGGATATGTGAAGAGGTCTAAGTGTGCATATGAGGCATGTTTAAGATAGAAAGGAAATTTTTACATGGGTTAGATAAACCAAGATCCATCATCAGGTGTTGAAGAAATAATTTATAATTTGTATATGTTCAAAGGATGTTCTAAAGGGTTTGGTCTTCCTTATGGGTAATTTTTCATTATGAAATAGGTGTTTCATTAAATACCTTTATTTAGGAAGACATGATTAGGGTTTACTGGTCTAAAAGAGTTGATTAGTCTCTTATTTTATAATTTACTATAGGATAGTAATCCATTTATGTTGAAATCTTGAGAGTAGGTTTTATTCCCCATGAGGGTTTCCCACAGGAACTATGTGTTATGTGTTTGATCTTGTGTATGCATTGAATACATGATCTCTCTTGTTAATGTTGCTTGATCAAGTTGATATATGTTAATTGTTTAATAGTTTAAAAGGCTATAATTGTAATTAAAATATATGGGCTCAATGATTCACCCCCCCTTAGTGATTGTACCTCTAAAAATTTGTATCAGTGTATGTCCTTTGGTAAAATATTGATAACTTCAAGGTGGTCCAAGGTACAATATGGGTAGTCATCAAGGAGGAGGTTTCTCTACTAAACAAGCACCAATGTTTAATGGATCCAATTATTCTTTTTAGAGTGTGAGGATGAGGACATACATTATGTCCCTAGGGTTTAATGTATGGAAATCTATTATGGATGGTTATGTTGTTCCTACTGCTCGTCCATCAAGTATTATAGATAAGAATTTGTTTGAGAGAAATTCCAAGGCAATGAATGCCATCACTTTTGATCTTAAAGAGATTGAGTTCACTAAAGTAATCCATTGTAAATATGATAAAAAGAAATGGGAAAAAATGTAGATCATTTATGAAGTAGATTCAAATGTCAAACTTGCTAAGTTGTAGACTCATAAAAGGTAATTTGAAAGTCTCAAGATGAAGGAAGAATATTTTGTGGAATCCTTTCTACAGAGAGTTGATGAGATTATGAACATCATCATAGGTCTTGAAGAGAACCTTGAAGAGGATACTAATGTTAAAAAGGTATTAAGGTCTCTATCCCTAAATTTTGATCAAAAATCATTTGCTATAGAAGAAAGTCATGATCTTACTCAGTTAAAGATGGATTAATCGCATGGTACCCTTATTGCCTATGAGATGAGGAAGAATGATGATATACCATAAAACAAGGAAGAAATTTCAAAACTAAAATGAAGATAAATAAGAAGCTCCAAGTTAATAAATCTAAATAAGATGACATTTATGATATAGATGAGGATGCACTAATTGCTTTGATTTCAAGAAAGTTGAAAATAGGTTCAAGAAAGTATAAGGGTAAATTACCCCTCAAATGCTTCAATTATGGAGAGGTAGAACATTTTTATAATAAGTGTCCTCATAAGTATAATAAGGATGATGATGAAGAGCATGATAAAGGTCATGACGATGGAAAGAGATTATTCAGGTCTGATAAAAGCAAAAAGGGATTCAAAAGGTTTGATAACAAGAAAAAATATTTCAAGGACAAGAAGAATCTCTACACCAAAGAATATTATAGATCATTAGATGAGAGTGAAGTAAGTGACTTAGAGTATGATCATGAAGATGATGGTCATACTAAAGATGAAGCCCAATTCATGGCTGAAGAAGGTAGTTTCTAACATCAAAGGGAGTCTACTTGTAATGATGAAGATGATGATGAGGTAAATTATGAGACTACATTGATAAATGTTCTTGAATAACTGAAGATTGAGAAGAAGATTAAAAATAAGATGAAGTCTCAACTCAAATACTATGAGGAGTGATTAAATATATTTTAAGGCAAGAATGAATGAAGATGCTAAAGAGCATGAAGATATGGTCAAGCATCTCAGTTGTCAATTGGAAATCCTATCTACAAGTTTGAAATATAAAGAAGATGATTGATCAAGGTATGATTATGATATTTTATATTTAAAATATGAGTTAGATAATTTTGCAAGCAAGGTGAAATCATTTATCAAATTTGATAAGAGTTTTAATGATCTAGATAATCTCATAAATAGTCAAAAGTTAGCTAGTGACAGATCTGGATTGGGTTTTAATGAAGATCCCAAATTTACTTCTCAAGTTGAAATGAATGTCAATAAGAGAAAGGTGGATTATCCTTTGAAAATAAATCATCAAACAAGGAATGAAGGTGTTAACAAAATAAGCACAAATTAGATTAGACAACTAAAAGCCATAAGTATGCAAATTTCAATGGTTACTACTTTGCTTGTAATCAATTTGGGCATAGAGCTAGAGAATATAAAAGTCTTATTAAAAATAAGTTTGCATGGGAATATGATGGGGGTCATAAATCAAAAGGAGTAAGAAAGGTTAAGTGCTTAAATTGTCTTAATTAAGGACATTTTGTTAAGAATTATCCAAATAAGGAAAGGTAAGGTATGTATTCTTTAAAAAGAGTAGTTTGTTTCAATTATCATGACACTAGACACATTGATAGTTTTTGTCAAAACAAGGTATGACAAGTTGAGTTTCCATCAAAGTGTATGTTTTTATACATCTGTGAATAGAGAGGTCACATTGCTATATTTTTCAAGCAAAGGCCATTAAGTTAGAATATATTTTATCAAGCTCCTAGAGTGCAAGGTAAAAGGCAAGTGAACTCATGGAGACCAAAGGTGGTAAGTAATAATTATGATGAGTTTTTAGGTCCAAGTAATATATTTTCTATGGTGGAGAATGCTTCTAAAGTTAAAGAGTCTCAAGAGGTCTCATTATCTACTCATATTGAGAATGAAGAGACCAAGTTAAAGGAAAAGACTAAGGTATTGGTTGAGGCTAGTTCTGAGTTAAGTATGGATCCAAGTGAACATCTTGTTATTGTTGAGCATATTTCATGTAGATTACATCATTTGTCTATGATTAGTAATGAGGTTCTATGCTACAAGGTTGATTTTTCAAATAAAAAGGTATGTCAAGATTCCATAGTTTCTCCATGTGTTGTCAATTATATCTTAAAAGAAAAGGAGAGTGATATAGAAAAGGAACTGGTTGTCATAGTTTAGACTAAAGAAAATAAGAAAAAGATAAGTCTTATAGATATAAGAGGATTTCAGTGGTTGCTGAGGAGATATGGGCCACTCCTAAATTCATTTTGTTTTAGAGTATTGTGGTGTAAAGGATGTCTCTATCTATGATTCTTAAGAGACTCCTTTTAGTGGAGAAGCAAGTGTTTCTATGATATTCTTTAGATGGTCCTAGATGGATGGATATGAGTGAGGGGCAGGTATGTCTAGATGAAAGATATGCTAAGTTGATGTTAGAATGATGTCATAGCTTTATATGGTATGTCTATAGGGTCAGATTGAAGTTTTTCAAGTAGAAAAAGAGGATTTATGATTTTCAAGATGATATTTTTATATAAAAAGGATTTTTGACATTATTATAGCATGTTTTAGGTGGTTTTCTGGTTTGAAGGTATGTTGAAGTCAAATTGGAGTTTTTTGTTCTCTTTGGTTTTCTAGTTTATGTTTAAGAGTATGTAGGTCCTAAAATGGGTTATATGATGTATGGGTTCCCAAATATGTAAAATATCAAATATTGGTCCAGAAGTGTGCAATGGCTATCTCCAAGTGTATAATAATTTTCAAGAGTGTGTGTTGACTAGAAGGTATTATATTGATCTTGTTTGTTTTAAGATTCTAGGGTTTTGGGCTCTAATAAAAAAGTGATTTACCTTTTGAATTGTGGTTTGAGGCTTATAAATATGTTTAATAGGCCAAATGGGTTGTCAAATAAAGCTTCATAAAGATTTTAATTTTTTTGGTTCTCAAGTTATTCAAGTTTTTGTCAAAATGGAGGCCTAATTAGGTAGTAGGTTAATGAAGTATTTTGCAAAGGATGAACTATTTGTTGAAAATTTATGTTATTGAGGGGGAAAATGAGATTAATCCAAATATGAATATTTAAGCCTTGAAGATGTGACTACTAAAATTTGTGGGCTCTACAAGTTCCAAGTAGGGTTACAAGGAGATTAGACAGGCCTAATGTTAAGAAGATTGATTTTTGCTCATTTTCTCCAAAAGAGAAAGGAATTTATGTTTCAAGGAGATTTATTAGGTTTTTTTTAGTGTATATTTCTTATTTTATGAGTGGCATGAAGTTATATCGATGGTCCTTGAGTTGGCTTAAGAGAGAAGGCTAGTAACTCTATATGGTGGTTTTTCATATTGTGTGGAGATATGAAGTGCTAAAAAGGTGAAATGGCTCAAAAATATTAGGGGGAGTCCCTATAATATGTTTCTTGATAATTTCCATTAGATTTTAATTCTTTTGTGTGTTCTTTGTTCATTTTTTTAGATCTTGGTTGAAGAGACTGTTGGCATGGAACAAGATGAAGGTGTCAAGGCAAGAAGAGGTAGCCTCAAGGTAAGGAGGAGTTTGTATCATATCTATAAGATGGTCCTTCCTATTTATATTATTTTTAGGTCCTAAAGATAAATTTGTACCCACTTTGCCATTTTGTCAAAGGGGGATAAAGTTCCTATTGTGGAGTGCTTGAAGAGAGAGAAGGTGAGTTGAATGATGTTTGTTGACATCAATTAAAAAATGAGAAATTGTGGAAAGTTGTCAATTATGTCATGTTGATGTCATGGAGGTGTCTTGGTGAGTGTATGATGTGATTTTATATCTTAAGTAACAATGAAAAGGTGTGCAATATGATAGACAAAGTGTGCTTAAATTTGGCTTAGTTGATCTTTAGTTTTGGCTTGGTTAGAGATGTCCAGGGATGAGTATGGTGATTTGATCATGAGTAAAGGGTAATATTAGTGGTAAAGGATGATTGGATAGATTATGTACATGATTTTAATTTAATTAGATCATCATTTATCTCATCTAGATAGTTTGGGTCCAATGGCCAAAAATCTAAGTTGGTAGCTTATTGATGTCACCATTACCATGTGTGGTTTATGTCAGGGGGAGTTAGTCATATGGTTATGATCACATTAGTCCTATTTTATATGGTCCAAATTTAAGATCATGAATATAAGTGCAGAAGAATTTATTGGGGTGCAAATTTAGCTTCTCAAATAGAGTTCACTAAGTTCCTATACTTAGCCAAATTTGCAAAGGGGTTTAAGTAGAGTCAAGTAATCATATTGATGTAAACATATCTCACATGTGTGGATGTTTCAAGACAAAATGATCATATGAGTTTGTTTATTTTTGTTCCTAGTTACTAATTCCTAAGTTTTACATCATGCAATGAAGTGGGTCAAAATATATTATGAGAAAAGTTGGCCTTCCAACAAAGTTTTGACATAGTTGGCTTTGTGGTAGAAAAATCTAAGTGAGCAGATTAATGGAATTATATATCACATGCACAAAGGTTTCAAGATAAAATTTATACATGGTTGGATTACCCTATGAAATTTTTTTATATGGTGAAAATTTGAGGTCATGAGATTGATTGAGTCAAAAGATATATCCGTGTGAAGTTGGCTTTCTAGGCATATTGCAATTGATCCCCATACTTAGAAAATTTGCATGATGTTAAAGATATAGAAATCATGTATATCCAATGGTTCATGGGAGTTAATACATATAGATCTAATGGTGCACATAAATTAAAATGGGTCAATGTGATAGTTTTTTAGTAATGGTAAAATCCAAGCAAGTCTCAAGGAGATTAATGGAGCACATTTGCTCCAAGATGTCAGGAAGAATTGAGATGGAAAGAAGTGCTCATTATTTAACATAAAGTAGAGATAAATATCAAGATTTTTCAAAATATAAATAGTGATTAAGTTTTCCTATTGATGAATATATATGGTGTGCAGTAAGTCAAAGAGGTCAAAGTGATAGTTGTCTAGCATGATTAAAGTGAGGACAATCTCAAAGAGATCGATGGAACATATGAGGTCAAGGTTCCTAGAATGCATGAGATGAGGTCAAAGTGATATAGGTTTAACATTATTAAATGTATAAATATATCGATGGTGTAAGTTCAATATGAATAACAAGGGCATGATATGATTGTAAAATGTTTGAGATTTAAATGTGACTGTTGTCATTTAAATATTTGATTTTGCTAAGGGAAAAACTAGTGCTCAATATTTCATCCATAATGTTTGATATAGACAAATTTATTGATGGTATAAAAAGAAAATTTGAAGAGGAATCCATGGTGCATTCATTAAACCTAGTCAGATGGTTTGATTATTAGTACAATCATAGTTATGAAGGTTCAAAGTTGATTGTGTGTTTATGTGTATTCTACAAGTGACCCGAGAAGGATATTTGAGCTTGTATTGATGTTATTTCAATGTTTAATGATGAATTAGATATTTTATAATGTTTTATACTCCATTAATATTCTCTATGTGAATTTTTAAGGTTTTATCAATCTTATGCAGTCTGAACAAAGGTTTATAAGTTGACTTTGTATTTTTTCATGGTGACTGTATACATAGAATATTGTTTAAGAAATTTGTGCTTAAGCAAAAGGGTGCTATGATGGATATGGACACATAAGGAAGACATATAGATCATGTGGAATGGGTCCATGCTTTTATAAAGTATTCTTATATTTTTAGTTTTCTCGAAGAAGTGTCAAACAGATGAATGGGTCTCCATAGGACCTAAAAGTGACTTAGGCCTATTTTGAAAGTGGATTGTGCTTAAGTGTGACCAATGTGAGATTATTTAAAGGTGAATTCATGTATTATGGAAAAAAATGAAAGATTTTGATCTTGTTAATTCATTATTTCTCTATAAATTATGGAACCAAATGAGATGGTTTCTAGGCTTGTGGAAGACTCATGAGAGAGACTTGTGCAAGGTGGATGTGAGAGTTGTGGAACAAAGGAGATGTATAGTGTCTAATAGGATGAGTTGATAAGTAGAATAGATTTATGACTATGTGTATGACTCATAGGTCATATTTTTGATGTTATAAAAGTGATCTTGCATATTGAGGATATGTAAAGAGGTTTGAGTGTGCATATGAAGTATGTTTGAGATAAAGAGGAAGTTTGTGCAGGGGTTAGATAAATAGAGATAAATAATTAGGTGTTGAAGACATAATTTCTAAGATGGAGGTGTTTAAATGAGGATCTAAAGGATTTGGTCTTCCTTAGGAGTAGTTAATCCTTATGAAATAAGTGCTTCACTTAATACCTTTAGTCAAGAGGACATGATTAGGGTTTGTTGGTCTAAAGTATTTGATCAGTCTCTTGTTTGTAATTTCTTATAAGATAGTAGTCCATTTGTGTTGCATGCTTGAGAGTGGGTTTTATTCCCCATGAGGGTTTCCCATAGGAACTATGTGTTTGATCTTGTGTATACATTGAGTGAATGAGCTCTCTTTTTAATGTTACTTGGTCAAGTTGATGTATGCTGATTGTTTAATAGTTTGAAAGGGTTAAAATATATGGGCTCACTGATTCACCCCCCCCCCCAAGTGATTATACCTCTAACAATAGGTATTTTTGAGTTTCTATTTTCTTACCAATCATTCATATAGTCTAGCCCCCACTTTCCAATCAAATTACCTTGAATTTTTAGTGCATAGGGAGAATTAAATTACCCTAGGATCTATGGTCCATAGGAATCATGTGGTGGAGTGTGTGATCATGTGAACATGCCTATTAAATTACTAATATATAGGTGGACTAGTTCATCCTACATTTTATGACATTTAGACCACTTTTACCACCTCTTGACACTTGGAACCCATTTTTTTGGTCTAAAATATGCTTCCACTCTTCACTTTACTCATTAGATAGATCTCAACAACTTGCAGAGGACTTAAGACATCATTTAGGTCTCTATTGAATCTACTTATTTGCTTATATCAATACCTCTCCAGGGTTTTTGAATGTAAATCTGAGTGTTAGACCCTAAGAGGGGCTTTAGGGGACCTTATACATCATTCCACCTTGAAGAAAGACTTTCCCTAGGCCCCATATTAACTATAAAATTCATATATCATGGGTGTGTTTCTTATTGATTATATGTCTGCTTAGACAAGCCTTGGTATGAGATAAAATAGTGGGTATACTCACTATTTATATTATCCAAATGAACATATGGGACTCTTCCTTAGGTTATGATTACCATATATATTGATTTTGGAGACTTGGTTATGCTTGGAAGGGGTCTATATCATCATTTTGGCTCAAAATAGCTTCAAACTACCTAACAATAATACACTCAACCCTGTAAGTCTTGAAGATGGCTTGTAGCCTTGACTCTAAGGGTTTTTATGATCTTAGGGAGTGTTTGATACATGATTAAGATGGTTATCATGATTGGGTGGTGGACCTTCAATACTAATTTCCTTTAGACCCAATATTTTGATTCAACCTTGGTCTTATGCTTTTATAGGCATATGTAGCCTAATGGTTATAATGAAATCACCATGCCCTCATAGAGGTAGTGAGTATTATGTATACACACTTAAAAATGTGATCCTTGTCTCCCATTTGTATGGATTCTACTTATCTAGGCTCATGTGAGGTGGAAACTACAGTCTATAATATTTGTTACCTCTCTTTACCTTTGACTATCTGTAATATTTGTTACTAGGCTTGTATTAAGAGGGAGATGGCCTATAGGGTGTTTGAGACCTATATCATGGGTGGTACATATCATATCCAAACACTTTTAGAATGCATGTTTCATGATGTTTATGTCATCCCTTGTACCTTTAATGATCCACATAACTCTTATTGAGGCCCTACTATAGTAACTTTAGTGGTTAATTATAGGTGCTCTCTTTTACACTAAAAGGTTTATGTATGACCATATAGGTCTATTTCATGATGATATCAATGGTATGGATGGTATTATTTTAGTGTGGATACCAACTTCAGATGATCAATCCTTGGGGAAGGTTGGGTGCATATATAAGGTGATAGTGGAGACACATGGATTGAGATGAGCATGGTAATAGAGTGGTAACACCACACAATGGTATTAAAATTGTAGTGAGACCCTATGAATATGGAATGGCCATGAAATGGGAATAAGACATATCCTAAGGTCAACCTAAGTGGACTCTATAGACACCCTTATGCTGTAATGAAATTACTTCAAGAATTAAGTATAACAATAGAATTATATCCAAATATGACTGAAATATATCCAAATATATGATAATAGATAAGCCACTTCGAGGGGGCAACCTCCACAAGCTTCAATAAGAGTAGAATTCACAATATGATGATAAATGATTACCCATTACCTCCTATATATAGTCTAACTAGGCCATGGTTACTCCACAGGCTGACCTACTAATCTAAAGAAAGCATAGATAATGTAATATAATGTCAAAGAGGGATAAGTAAGCCACAAGTCGGCTAATACTATCCTCATACATGTGATAGGTTAGGGGCGTAGCATGCCCTTCCCCTTCAAACCAATGTTGTCCTCAATGTTGAACAATTATGGATGTTCTTGCAAAAATTCTTCACCTTCCCAAGTTGCATCTTCACTGCTTTGGTTTTTCCACTTGATCAAATATTCCTTAATCTCTCTGGTTCTCAACCTCTTAGTATGTGTTTGGAGGATCTTCTCTGGTTCCAAAATGACTCGTCCTTCTTCATCTAGTTCTAGGAGCTCTGTTTGGGTAGAAACTTTTTGTCCAATGACCTTCTTCAAACAAGAAACATGAAATACTGGGTGTATGTGAGATGAATGAGGTAACTCGAGCTTGTAAGCCACACTTCCAATTTTTTGTAGAACCTGATAAGGGCCATAATACTTTGGAGCAAGTTTTTTGTCCTTTTTCTATTGCTTCAAAGACATTTGCTTGTAAGGTTGCAAATGAACAATTACCTAGTTACCCACCTCAAAATTTCACTCACTCTGGTGTTGATCTACTTGTTGCTTCATCCTATTTTGTGCCAAGGCCAAATTATCTCTCAAACTAGCCAAAACCTCTTGTTGATGTTGAATGTGCTCTTCCACATCTCAAACCTTGGTGTGCACCTTTAATGAAGAAGTGATGGAAGGTGGATGGTAACCATATAGTGCTAGAAATGGAGACATTTTAGAAGAGGTATGGAAAGATGTGTTATACCACCATTCTGCAAGTGGTAGCCATTTAACCCAATGTTCTTGTTTATCTAATACAAAACAATGGAGATACCCCTCTAAACATTTGTTAACCACTTCAGTTTATCCATCAGATTGGGGGTGGTAAGATGAGCTATGAGCTAGCTGAGTACCCAAACAAGAAAATAGTTCAGTCCAGAAATTACTATTGAAAATACGATCACAATCACTTACAATTATTTTTAGGGTTCCATATAATTTGAGAACTGCTTCCATAAAAATAGCCGTGACTGTACTTGCTGAAAATGGGTGTGAGAGAGCAAAAAAATGGGCATATTTTTTAAGCCTATCCATAATGACCAAAATAACATTATTACCTTCAGAATAAGGTAACCCAGTGATGAAATCCATGGAAACCTCCTCCCACCTTTGACTAGGAATTGCTAATGGTTGTAACAAACCTAGGGTCTTAATTGTTTCGCCTTTATTCTATTGGCATATCATGCATTCTTCCACAAACTTTTATACATCTCCCTTGAGCCCTTCCCAAAATAATTCTTTCTTAATTATATGATAAGTTTTCAAGAACCCTGAGTGTCCCTCAAGTGGAGATGCATGCAACTCTGCAAGAATCTTATGCTTAAGCTCTGAAGTTTTGCACAAGTATAACCTACCCTTATACCATAGGACATTACCTTTCCATTAAAATTTGTTAGAGGATAAATTACCTTGCTAGAGATTTTGAATCAGAACCTGTGTATCCTTGTCTTGCTCCCATTCTAACCTAGCTTCATCCACCCAATCTGCTTGCAATATGGACATTGCACAAAGTAATGCTTCTGTGGATGCATCCCGTCTAGATAGTGCATCTGCTACTACATTATCTTTACCCTTCTTGTAGATGATTTCAAAATCATAACCCAACATTTTGGTTACCCATTTTTGTTTTTCCTCAAATGATAATCTTTGCTCCAAAAAGTATTTGAGACTATCATGATCCGTTTTCACCTTAAAGTGTCTACCCATCAGATAAGGCCTCCATTGTTTAACTGCATGAAGAATAGCCATCATTTCTTTCTCATAGATAGGTTTTTGTAGATTCTTACCTTTGAATTGATGAATTTCAAATGAAATGGGTCTTCCTTCTTGCATTAGTACTGCCCCCAATCCAGACCCAGAAGCATCACATTCAACAGTGAATGTTTGTGAGAAGTCTGGAGTAGCCAAAATTGGAGTGGTGCACATAGCTACTTTTAGTTTCTCAAATGCTTTAGTGGAATCATCATTCTAATGGAAAGCATCCTTATTTATAAATGTAGTGAGTAAAGCTGCTATGCTGCCATTACCTTTCACAAATCTTCTATAGTAACCTGTTAGTCCAAGAAAACCTCGAAGGTTTTTGAGAGTTTTTGGCATGGGCCATTCCATTATCACTTTGATCTTCTGAGGATCAACTTTGACCCCTTCATGGGAAACAATGTGACCAAGGTACTCTACCTCTTGTACTCCAAAATCACATTTAGATGGCTTCACATAATGTTGGTGCTTCTCCAAAACTATCAACACTTGTTTCACATGTTGCAGATGTGCTTCCCATGTCTGACTATAAATCAATATGTCATCAAAGAAAACTAGCACAAACTTCCTTAAAAAAGGCCTAAAAGCAGTGTTCATCAAGCTCTAAAAAGTAGATGGTGCATTTTTAAGACCAAAGGGCATTACCAAAAACTCATAATGGCCCTCATGTGTTCTAAAAGCAGTTTTATGAACATCTTCATCCTTGATTCTAATTTGATGGTACCCCGAGCGAAGATCCAATTTTGTGAAATAATTAGCACCATGTAACTCATCACGTAAATCATCAATTATTGGAATAGGAAACTTATCTTTGATGGTGTACTTGTTGAGTTCCCTATAATATGGGCACATCCTCCATGTGTCATCCTTCTTCTGCACCATGACCACTGGTGATGAATATGCACTTTGGCTATGCTTGATGATCCCTGCCTCCAGCATCTCATGGACCATCTTTTCAATTTCACTCTTTTGTGCATATGGATATCTATATGGTCTGATATTTGGTGGTTGACTACTTGGAATTAGTCGAATGGCATGATCATGTTCTCTTTTTGGTGTTAGTCCTTTTGGCATGGCCCCAAAAATAGATGAGTGGTCTTCAAGAATTGTTTGTAGATCAGGATGTGTAGATACCTTTGTGGGTTGAACTTCTATGGAGCATAATCGTGCAATAATTCCCTCTGCCCCCTTTTTTAGCATCTTAGTCATCTGATGTGAACTAACCAATTGTGGAGATTTTGCATGTAATCCATATAGTTCAATTTTCTTACCTTCAGAATGAAAGCACATGAATAGTTCTTGGAAGTTCATCTCAATGGTACCTAAGGTTGTGATCCATTGGACTCCCAAAACAATGTCTGTGTTACCCATGGGAATAACAAACATAGGAGAGTCGAGATTGTACCCACCCATAGTAAGCTTAACACTATGACATTTGCCTAAACAATTAATTGTGCCACCATCTGCAATCATGACATGAAATTCTGGTGCTGGGTAGATGAAATAGTTTAATTGAGTGGCCAACTTATGGTTTATAAAGTTATGTGTGCTCCCTAAATCAATCAACACTGTCACCTTTTGTTTCTTGAGGAAACCCACAACCTTAAGAGTTTGTGGAGTGCTAATACCTACAAGTGCATGACAAGAGATTATAGGTTGGGAATCTTTAGGTACCTCCTCTATATCTTCCTCATCATCATTGGAGGCATCATCTGCTTCTTCATCTTCATTTGGTCCTTCAATGTAGAATAAATTCTTCTCAGCACATCTATGTCCTTTACTCCACTTGCTATCACAACCAAAACATAATCCTTTTGCATGCTTTTCTTCAATTTGCTGAGGGGTCAATCTAGTAGGTGGAGGAAATGTTGATGATGATATGCTATGATCTTTGTGATAGGACCAAAGTTTCCCAAAGTTCTGACACAACTTGTTAGATTTAAGAGCACACATGATTACCAATGTATAAGCAACTTAAACATGTGGAAATACCAGAAGAACAAATAACTATCAATGAGAAATAACACAGAAACTGAGAGGCAACACATAATTGTATTCAACTCATTACAAAGGAAATTACAATAAAGAGATCACACTCTTCTCCACCTCTACAAGGCCTTCTACCTCAAGGGCTCCTAGTAATCTTCCCACCTGAGTAATCTTCTCTCATAGGTCTCAACTAACAACTTACACAAGCTGTTGTTCACTTCATTGTACCTCCAGTACAATTGAGTATGAACCGGTACTCCAAGTAGACCTTACCATGATCCTGCTCTGATGTATTGTTGTCACCTTGATCTTGATCCCCCACCGATCCTCTTCTAACCATTGCATACACACATCTCCCTGTAGACCAACCTGATCTTACTTATCACATGTAGATCTCCTCCATGATCATGCAACTCCCTGCATATCAAACCTGATCTTACATACATGGGGAATCCTACTTGATTCCACCATGGGAAGAACTCTCCAAGCTCCACACTTGGGTTCTACAAGTTCAACACTTAACAATACAGCCCATGAGTATATTATATAGATCTCATGCATACACTAAATTAGACAAGTGGCTCAAAGACTCGAACTGGTCTCTAACATGCAAACTCCGCGTTCACTTAACTGACTGTTCGTCAACAACAGTTCTGACCATTACAGGTGACCAACATCGGTCCCTATCTTCCTAGAGGTGACCGATGCTGGCCGATCTCCTGACGATGCTATTTTCCTTCTGTGCTTCACCTGATCGACGTCAGTTGTGGCCTGCCGATGCCGACGACTGTCAAGCTATGAAAAACCTCCTCCTTCTGTTTGCAACAAGGTGAAGCTTTTAGCTCCACACCCTAACACTTTAAATTGAGTGAATGGCTGATTCTTATTGGCTATGAATTTTTCCTCATCTCTACATGCTAAGATAATATATTTAGAAATATTAAGTGGATTAAACATGCATACCTCATGTTGAATGTGGTCCTTGAGTCCACCCAAAAATAGGTCATTCAAGTTTGCATCAGAAATTGTCTCCACATGTAAGGATAGGTTCTAAAAATGATGAATATAATCTTTGATGGAGCTAGTTTGTCATAATTTTGCCAGTTGGCTGAAGTAATTATTTGTCACACTATTGCCATAGTGTAATTGTAGCTGCTTTATAAAAATTGAACAGGTGACATTGAGACTCATCTTTTTCTTTTGAGCACACAACCATCGATACCAAATGAATTGATCAAGTTCAAGATACAAGGATGCCATGGTAACCTTTTGTCCACTTGGAATCTAATGTAGGTCAAAAAAACTCTCCATTTGGTTGAGCCAATTGAGTGGATCTTTTCCATCGAATTTGTGCATATCCACTTTTGGTAATAGGTTCCTCTGTGGCCATGGAGTTGGATTTGAAGTAGACTAGTTAGGAGAACCACCTTGGTGGGTTTGTGAAATAGAGTTAGCTTGATGATTTGATTGATTAATGTTCAAATTTTTCATGATATATCCCAAACTATCTTGTATGGATTGCATATTAGATTGTATGTCTTGCACCTCACTCTGAATGCCTTGCACACTATAGTCAAGCTGGCTCACTTTGTGATCTATGTCAAAAAACCCTGGTACAAAGGGTCTATTACACCCCCATTCTAACTCCATCTCATCCTTGTTAGGAGTTTCTCCTAGAGTTTCAACACCCTTTCCTCGGCCCCGAGTTTGTGGACTTGCCATAAAAGGGTTTTACGAAGTCGACCCTTATTAACACTTTTGACCCAACTTTGACCAAGAAATTTTGGAATTAATTCGGCCTCAAATCAAAATATACAAAGAATAAACCATAACCAAATTTTTCTAAGCTTTCAAAAAATATAAACAACTTAGAAAAATTCTTTGAATTGCGCACTATAGAGCAATTTTATGAAAAACCATAAAATAGTGATAACTTTTGAAAAAAAGATTCAAATGAGCTGAAATTTTAATGGAAGCTTAATTTGATTATTTCTCACTTCCATAAAAAAATTTAGATAAATTCGCAACCTTTTTTTATATATCACAAAAATTAAAAATTTAGTGTTTCACCCACAAGATTGCCCAAATCGCAGCTCTGATACCACTTGTAATGAAATTACTTCAAGAATTAAGTATAAAAGCAAAATTATATCCAAATATGACTGAAATATATCCAAATATATGATAATAGATAAGCCACTTCGAGGGGGCAACTTCCACAAGCTTCAATAAGAGCAGAATTCACAATATGATGATAAATGATTACCCACTACCTCCTATATATAGTCTAACTAGGCCATGGTTACTCCATAGGCCGACCTACTAATATAAATAAAACATAGATAAATGTAATATAATGTCAAAGAGGGATAAGTAAGGCACAAGTCGGCTAATACTATCCTCATACATGTGATAGGTTAGGGGCGTAGCATATGGATACACAAGAAACCATACAAGTTTGGAGGTAGAAAAGAGGTATATATGGTCCCAAAATGAAACATAGGATTCTCAGAGTTACCTTAATATCTATGACAAAACTTAAAATCCACATAATGTTATTGAGTGGTTTGAAGGCATAGAAATAGGTCTGCAAGAATTGTGAATCCATTATGGAAGGTTGGGAAAGATGTTCTAAAGGAATAACAATAACCCACCATCACTTTACCATTTATTTCACATCATTTTGGGTATATTGGATCTCGATAGGTGTACTTGGGCCACATATACATATTCTACCATGTAAGGTTCTTTAAACACACACAAATTGATCTCTTTGAAGTGTTATAAGGTAAATAAAGGACCATGGAACCTTGAATCTAGGTAAGAAGGAATTGAGAGCCTTGAAACATATCTACAACCTTTCAATATTACTTACAACCCTTGATGGAGGCACCAAAACCTTATTTTTTTCTACCCAAGCTCACACGTGTGGATTCAATGCTACCCAAGCTCACAAGTGTGGATTCAATGCTACATAATCTCACACATGTGGATTAAATTTTTAAATCACCATAGGAGGACCCTTCATGACTTGAGAAAATAGGATAAAGGATCAGTTTTAACAAATGAATCAAACTCTTTAAAAAATTGTTGACTTCAAAAGTGCCTATGCAGATGATAGGTGTGTAGAAGTTATCTAACTTATTAATGAATATTTATAGAGGATAGGTAGTTAAAATCTAGAAAAATTTCATGGTTATTTATCCCCTTGAGTATACCTTCCATGGACAAGATCTTAGACCTCCACTTACCTTTTACTATACATAATAAACATGAACCAGAGGGATCCTCTGATCATGCTAATAATTTAAAAGTAGAGGATCACTAGTTTTGAGATTATATGTCATTTAAACACATTTATCCCTTAACCATTGAACATATCTAAACTCCTACAATAATATACCTCTGCCTGAGCTGATTTGTATAGTATAGATCTATACTATTGAGAAAACACCTGTAAACTACCATTTTTACTATAAATATTCTTAATTCAGACCTCTAAAGTAGATAACTAGTGTTGTGGATGTAAAATAAGGGGAAATATAGGAATTTAACTTAGTGGTACAACTTGAGGAAGCTTAAGGGTCATAATTTGTCATGTGTGGGACCATTTTGGAGGAAACAAGCATTGACTAGAGTGTTAGTGGGCCTAAATGAGGTATGAAACCATCCCATGATGAATAAAATAGGTTAGTGAGGTAATTTCAAGTCATATGGAATGTTTTAATGGTCAATCAAGGCCAAATAGTATTTCATTATGACAAAAACCATTGATTAGGTTTAAGCATATGGCCTTAAAGGAGGTTTATAAACTAAATAACCATGTTAATGCATATGGAACACCTCAAAAATCAATTAAACCTTAATTATTCTTCACAACATTCCCTATAATACTCCTTTAAATCTCAAAAATGGGTATGCCTTTGATGATTGTGTAGGAGTAACGTGTTTTTAGAACTTTACCAAGAAGTCTCCTCCATTTGCCTTCATCACTTCATCTTCCTCATGTGGATGACCCTTCAAGGTGGATAAGGACCAACTAAGAATTTTAAAACACCATGAAACTTCATGACGTAGGATTTAATGGAGGCACAAGGGTATACAAGGATTTTTAAGGGAAAAAATGAAACATGACCATACAATGGACTAACTAGACACCCCTTTTAGCTCACTACATGACTAGCAACTAAGTGTTAAATATGGATCATAAACCCAAGCTATAAAGTTGGTCGCTTTCTAGGTCTAGGACTAGAAATTGACCAACAAGTCCTCTCTAATAATATTTAATATTTTTTCTCTTGAAATATATCTAATGTCCTCTTTGAGATAAGACAATTCTAACTTCAACACCTAAGGAATTACACTCTAAAATAAAAGGGAGTGAAAAATATGGAATAGATAAAACTGGACATGAACTTATTACCTCATTTATCTTCTCAAAAGTGGCTTGTGATTGTTCTATCCACTCAAACTCTCTCTTATTTTTCACATAAGTAAGATGAGATCCAATATAATAAAACCACTTCACAAACCTCCTTTAATAACTATAAAATCTAAAGAACACTCTAAGCTATATTGGATTTATAGGATGTGACCAATAAAAAATGGCTTGGATCTTCTGTTGATCCACTTGAACCCCATTATCAATAATCAGATGACCTTAATATAGGATTTTAGTCAATCTAAAGTCACACTTGGATATTTTAGCAAAGAAATAATTTTCTTCATGAATAGCCAAAACTATATCCAAATTTTTAAGATCCTCTTCCCAAATTTTACTGTAAATCAAAATATCATCAAAGAAGACTAAACCAAACTTAATTAAATTCTTACCAAAGTATTTTTATGATATTTGTGTCCATGCAAAAGATCCTTTCTTTGTCATATCAGTTAAGGGTGCTAATGGATGTGGAAACCCCTTAATGAGTCTTCTATAGTAATTGCAAAGGCTGAAGACTCCCTTAAATGGTGTCAATGTGGTGATAGGAGGTGAATCCAACATATATTGGATCTTGTGTTGATAAACATGCACACCTTGAGCATTAATGACATGGCCCAAGTATAATATCTTTGTCACCCCAATCTCAAATTCAAATTATTTTACAAATGGAGTCTATTGCTCTATAATTTCAAGGACTATATCTAAATGATTCAAATTATCCTCCTAATTCTTACTATAGATCAAAATGTCATAAAAAAAAATCAAAACAAATATTCTCAATTGATTTCTAAATACATAATTCATACATGGCTGGAAGATAGCTAGTGCATTTTTCAAACCAAAAGGCATGACCAAGAATTTAAAATGTCCATAGTGACATCTTAATGTTACCTATGCACATCCTCATCCCTTACATAGATATTATGATATCTTGACCTCAAATAAATCTTTGAAAAGTATCATTACCCATACAACTCATCAATGAGCTCATAGATCCTAGGAATGGGGTATCTACTCTTTATGGTCTTGTTTATATCCTCTTTGTTAATTCTTGGGTGGTGGTAATGAATGGTCATGATAGGTTTTGACCCTGTTTCTAACTCTATGATATGCTGATATCCTTTTTCTATAGGTAATCCTAGAAGCATATCATTAAAAACCACACTATTATTAATCAAAATCTTTTATCCATCCATATAAATTGAATCATTCTTACCCCTTGAGGGTTATTTCAAAATTATCAAATAGCCTGAAACCCATGTAACTTGGCTTTTTCAAAAAATTCTTTCCATCCTTCTTTCTATAACAACTTGTGGGGCTCTTTTTACTATTCCCTTTAGGGTTGCATCATTCCCATCAGATTTGGACTTGAGTCTATAGTTGGTTGATTTTGTGAATACTCCCCCAAATAATGGATCCACTATAAACCCAAAACCATATCAATATTTCCAAAATAAACAACATAAAAACCATTACAAACCTTAAGGTCTCCAAAGGCCATATCAAGATTATGAATCTTCTTTTTGCATAGTATATTATATCCATTAGCTACAATGACATTGAAGTCTTCAAAATCATCTTCTCTGAGTCTTATTTTTACTAATCTTTCTTCAATAAAATTGTGGGTAGCCCCATTATCAATTATCACAATGTTTTGTCCATCAAGATCTCCACGAAATTTGAATGGAGGGTATATATGTGCTCATGAGAGGGATGCAAGTGTGCCATCATTATCTTCTTTTTTTTCTTCCTCTTCATGGGGAAGATATTTCGTATCATGAAACTCATTAGATGCATCTAAATATGATTATTTATTTGATATACCCTCAATATAATGCACTTGCCCTTTTCCAAGGCATTTATGTCCTATATTCCATGGTTCCTTACAAGAAAAATAAAGTCTACTTTCAACAATAGGATCCACTTAAACTTTTAGTAACAAGTGTGTAAAATAAACCCCTATATAGCATAACCTTAAACATATTGGAACTTTTTCATCCTTATTATGGTACTTACCACAATGACAACAATTTTGCAATAATAAAGTGTCAAGCATCAAATATACACTAATATTATTACTCTCATGCCATAAGCTATAATCATGAAGATAATCAACTTGCTTACTATTAGTTATTGATCTACAACTTTTTTCAAGATGAAAACCAACATTAGTATCCCATAAGGTATTTTCCTCATGTGCATGTCTCCCAATAAGGTCATTCCAGACCTCCTCCTCTAAACTAATTGATTAAAGACATTCCTTTTATTTTCATAGGAATGATCTAGATGTATGTCTTCCTTTGTTAATACCACGACACCATCAATCTGCTGACACAAAATATTTTCCTCACTTTCAAGAGTACAAATTTCCTTCAAATCACCCTTATATAGCATGGATTCAATCTCTTTATTATTAAAGGGTGAGTTCTAAATAAGAATAAATTTCTCATTTATGCATTCAACAAGTGATACTTCATCCTTGGCTTCATTAGGATGATTATTTTGTTGATCTATAATCTTAGAGGCCATTAAGTTATCAAATTTCATACCTCATAACTGCATAGCAGATTCATCCAAATTTTTATTCCTTTAAATCTATTAAAAATATGATTTTTATTTATGATCCTCAGTCATAATAGCTTCTTTGACCCTTTGTGGATTTGATGTATCCAACACCTCTTCTAGTTCTATGGTCTTATTCTCTAGATATTTTTATTATTTTTATAGCTTCACCTCTTCTTTGCTCCAAAATTTATGACTTGGATCCCAAGGTTATTTGTAATATAAGGTAATTTTCTTTCCCTTGATTTCATTTTTGGTATCATCCTCTTTTTGAGATGTCTTAGCTGGAACTAAATTTTGCATGCTATCTAGAAGTCTTTGAAGTGAATTAATCATTTTATCTTGAATAAGATATTAATTTTTCCTATATGTTAATAATATAAATAATCATCCCATATTAAACAATTCAATGTACTTGATTTCACCCTAGGAATTATCAACAAAATATTCACCCTTCAGGGTAGCAGAATTAGGACTCTCTTCTCAAGTATCTAAGTTCCCAAAACCTAGGAAGCATCAAACATAAAAATAACCTACAAGATAGAAATATCACATATCTGATACCAATGTCATCCCCCCCCCCCCAAAAAAAAAAAACAATTACATGCAAACAATATTCAAACTAAAAATGTATTTTATTTCAACTTTTAAAACACCTGAGTTTTCCCTACACCAATTGATCCTAAAAATGGCAATTTTAACACACATGAAATGGGAAACTACTTAAAATCAAAATATGGATACATAAAATAAAATATAAATAATTTTATGGACCCATTATTTTAAATATGATATTTTTTATATATTTAATCAAAAACACAAATCTTTACACCAAACTATCAATTTCAATTTACCTGATTTCATCAAAAGTCATAAAATGACAAATTATGAAGTCCAAATTAAATTAATGATGTATATTATGAAATTAAATAAAATATTAATGTTTTAAAATAATAAAAATATAAAAAAACAATTGAAACAAAATTGGACTCACTACATTGGATTGTACTCAAACTACACACTCCAAAACATGCAAACATACACATCAATTGAATACAAAAATCTGTAAATCTGTGAAGCTCCAATGAAATCTCTATATGATATTACCCTCATTAAATAAAATTGTTTTCATCCTATGATATATAATAATCCAAGGGTTTTCATCCTTGAATCTTGTAGTTGAAGCATAAGTGCAACAACCATAAATAAATTGTTAATTTTTGCCAAAATATCCATAACTAAAGAGGTTTCATGTCTTAAATAAAAGTTAAGGAAAGAATACTAATGCACCAAAAGGCCATAAGTAAAAAATTTACATATCCTAACTCTGACATGGGTAATATAAAATTTCCATATTTTATCTCTAGGCATGGGTAAAAGAAACTTTCTATAGTCACCATCCAAAATAGACCTACTAATTATGATCATAGTTTCCATCTTATTCCACTTGCCATAATTCACTTAGATCTTGATTTTTCCTTCTTTGGTTTCTATTCTCAAACTTTACCATATTTAATCCACTTAAAATAGGAATAGAAAGTTTCCTTGGAACTCAATATTGACCTCTCTTATAAATCCACGTCTTTCTTGGTAAGTTTCCCTTATGACTCATCATGATCTTCACATAGAAACCCACACCCCACTTGGATAAAATATTTGATAATTAATTGGCCCTTGTTAAGAAATTATGAATATTTGGTACCAAATAATTAAAATTTAAATAAAGTGTCTTCCTTTCTTCTTCTTGCAATCTAAGAGTATTATTGGAATGGACATTTTGTTTATATAAACAAATTAATTGAAAAGGGGGACTTGACATTATCATGTTATATACTAAAATTTCAATATAATCATAAGTTGTACATATTCATGAACAATTGCATCATCAAAAGAAGAAGAAACATTAATTGTATTTATTTTTTCCATCTTAGAAGAATCCAAAGGATTTTTATTGTGCTATTTATAGGCCCCAATTAATATAGAGATAAACTTTAAAAGGACAAGGGAAATAAAATTATTGGATGATGTAGGATGAAATCATGCAAGAATTTAGAATGCAAAGGAGTGAAAATATTTATTTTATTTTTCATAGGGAAATAAAAAATTATAACCAAAAAACTAATATTTTTTTAAATCCTTAGAAAGATTAAATCCTAAGGGATACCTAGGTTTTGGCATAGTTTGAGAAATATTTAGGTTTACCAATGTGGTTTACCCTAAACTAGAATTTATAACCCTAATTAAGATATAAAATTGAATGTAATTTAGATTATAAAATATGGTAGTTAATCATGAATTTTAATGTAAAAACTCAAGTAGATATGACAAGTGGCATGTGTTAAACACATAAAGTACTAAATAGATAAGATACTTAGCTTTCTAAGTTCACTAATTGACTATGCCTAAAATATGATAGTGGAAAGGGGTTAAAAGTAGGCTTGAGATTTATTTGGATATGGAACTGATTATTTGTGTGTGTAGGGTCACTAACATCAACATGGGGAAAAATCATCGATATTACTTAATGAGGTGGATGTTACTGTCTAAGACTGATTTGGTTTTCTATGACTATATAGTCAACTACATCTACTTTTGATACATCTTTGTGTGTGATATTAAAACTTGAATTTGTGCATAAATCTATAAATGCATTTCATTATCCTCAAAATCCTAGGTCCACTTATGAATTAAAAATTTGGGAAGTGTGATGGGTTATGCTGACCCTAATCACCCATGTTGATGATTAACTATTGCCTACATATCTAATACTTCAAAGAGTGAAGTCAACCACCATGAAAGTCTTCCAATTAAAATGAATGTGAAATTGTGCGCCTTTTTGATATGAATTCACCTAGAATCTATATTTTGATACTTGGCAATTATCACTCTTGACTTGGCTTAGGGTGCTTCAGAATTGGCTGATGACTATGCTTAATGGATGATTGGAAATATAGGAAGAATAGGGAAATTTTTATTAATGTGTAGTATTATATAGATGCTTGATAGATAATTTCCAAGTGAGTAACAAGTATGGGTTTGATTTGTATTTATATGAATCAATTTGGGTAAATTTATCATGAACTAACACTCTAGGAAAATGGGCAAACCCACAAGAATGATTTAATTTTGAAAATAATTGTTCTTAAATGAGTGTCAATAACATCAATCTTAGGTCAATTTCATCAATGAAACTATCTGATCATGATGTTATTATCCAAGAGATAATAATGTGAATTTGATGATCTGGAGATGTTTGAGTAAGATATTTATTTAGTTTGACACAAATTGAGAGGTTATTGTAGGTGATTGACAATAAAATGGGAGGGTTAGTTTCATAAAAAGCATGTGGATGTGAGAGAATGGTGAATAAGAGACATATTTGTGTGAAAAATAAATATATGGTGAAGGTAGGTCAAAAGTGACATTTTCAAATGTCTACTACCAAATTTTTATATATACACATTAAAATTAAACTTGTGAAACTCACATTTTACATTAGTTAATTAACTATCATATATTTTTATGTTAAATATTTAATATAAATAAAACACATAAAATACATATCTACATTAAACACAAGAAATACACTGTAAAGGTTTAAACACTTATATCATACACACACACATTCACTAAAAAATAAAGTTCAAATATATATCCTAAAGTTAGGGTACTAATGACCCATACAAATCAACTATCTACATTATTTATATGAGATGTAGGAGAGTGGTTACTCCCAGTCTCCTCCCAATGTCTAGCTTGATAAGCTCTAGTATTACTACTCTTTCCCAGTTGAAAATGAGGGACCCAAATACTCTATGAATGGCTAATATAGACACTATACACCCCTATACTCAGATATATCACTATTAATTCTCACATATGAAAAGGCCTCCGTATCTTGGGTTCATTAATCACCCAAATATGATATCTCATCATAATACTGTCTCTTATAATATTCATGGGGGTTGGGGTGGCACTCCATACTAATGCCTAACTCTTAAATTATATTTTAAGTTGTCATTGAGTTTTTGGTCTATAAAAAATCACACTCATAGTATCACCAATGTAAAATATCTAGAGTTCAAATAACATTAAAATCTCAAATACAAAAAGTACAAATGATTTCCAACATTGGAAAACTAAAACACTTCTATATTTAAAATATATTTCACACATAATGCTACAAAGTTCAATCATTCACATTTTATTGGATAAAATATATAAATCATCAAACTCTAAACAAAGTATTTAATCACATAAACAACATGGTGAATATATCACTATATCTTGAGTTGCATTTACGTTTGACAATTATTTTAACATGTTAGAGCATTTATTGATACTAATGAGACATTTTTTCACTCTCTTTACACTATAGGGGTGCATATTTGAATGCAATTTCCATTACTTTAGTGACTTTTGTCACTAATTGATCACACTTACAAGTTTGTACCCAAATACTATCATAAGGACACACACTTGTATGTTTATCATTTATATACCTACATTTATTAAATACCTTACCAACAAGGGCCATATTTTTTTCTTGTGACTAAGGGTAAATTAAAATGCATAATTCACAATATTTAAACCCATTAGACACACACACTTACACTTGTAAGGGCAACAAAAAATTATTAAATTTGACATTACATTGAGATTGAGTGTCAAATGATTGTACATCATATACATATCTTTTATGCCCAATGTAAATACTAAAATATGATTTATATATTACCTCAATATTGTATACTTAAAAATAATTATCATGGTTTTACTTTTTAGTTCTAGACCTTCTAATTCCTAAAAGGCTCACGTTCACTATCTTTTTGTGCCTAATTACTTATCTCTTAGTTTGACAATTTTTATTTTGATGTAGAAGGCCTAGGTCATCATAATAACAATATGTTAGAGAATTAACTTTATTTGGGTCCTTCATATATATTTATAAGCTTTTCTTAAGTCTTAGTTAGGTGTGTATTTATTGTATTTATAAATAAACTTTATTCCTACTTTTATGAGGTGTCACTCGCCTTCCTAATACACTTGTTGGATTTAGAGTTACTTTCATGTAACTCTCCTTCCACATGGCACACACCTCCCTTCAATTTCTAAGATCTCTCTCTCCCTTTTTCTCTTGTGCTCTTGATTCAATCTTGTACTTGTAGATATTTTGGTTGCAAGCCTTCTAATAAGATCACCTTTCCCACTTTAAAATCTTGTCTCAACTTATGGTTTTCACTTTAAGAGGTAACTTAGCTTATTTCTTCTTTTCATTTCTACACTTTCAACATTATTGATAAATATTCTTCGCATAAATTCTTTCATGGTATTAGAGATAAAATCATTTTAATATTGAAACTTGAGTTTATGTAGGTATTTTTGATGGAAAAATTTATTTTTTGACAAGGGATTACACCCTTGCAACTGATTTTAGTTTTATCTTGTATTTTTTTTTATCATTTTGAAATATTTATCTTCTAAAGTGAAGTTACAATTTTATCTAATAGAGTATTTTTATCTGATTTTGTTTTTAGAGTTTTAAATTCTTTTTTACAAAATAAATAGTCACATTACAAACTCATCATATTCAATTGACTATATATTTTTATTAGCTCATTAATTTAGGTTAAAATTTAATGGGTTTTATAAATTTATAGCCAAGAAATTACTGTCAAAATTTTATAAAAACTTAGATCATGGTTTAAGAGAAATCATCAAAACCATGAATATGTTTTTCATGAAATATGTTTTTTTCAAAACAAATAAAAACTCTCTTCTAGTTTTAAACCTATGATTTTTTCGTATTCTAGTTTTTTTTTTAGCTTAGTTTATTTATTTTTAGCTTACTACTTTTATAAAAATAACTACCCAATATTTAATTCTAAGTTTTTTTTCACATTCAAATGTATCAATATTTTTTAAAGCTTTCTTCATCTTTGATTTTTTTCCTGAGCTTTGCGTCCTTTGATATATGCAACTCAGTGAGTGGTCTATTTTTTTTTAATTGGGCTCTTGTATCTTGGATGGAGTTTTTTTTATTTCTATTTTTCCATTCTTTCACATTGTAGGTAGCATTTTGTGTCATTGTTTGGTGTTTCACTATGGCTATGTGTTAGATCAACTATTGCAAGTTTTTCCTCCAACGTGTGTTGTAGCATAGTTACATATTCTAGATTCTTGGTTGATTATATTTTTTCATTATGCATTACATATTTTGTCCAAAATGCTTGGCATAGTCATGATTGATTATTAATAATGTCTTATTTTATTTTTCTTGTTAGCTACCATTATTCTTGCATGTTTCCTGCTTGGTAGTATTTTATTCTTATTTACAGTCTTTTATTGTGAAATTAGTGCATAATCTACTTATTAATTTGGTGGTGCAATTATCTTGGTAATTTAATGATTAATTTATCATGTTTTGATTATGATTAGTTTATATTTCTCATTTGTATTCAAATTAATCTCATTCCATCTATGTTATACTTGTTTCCTCTATTATTCAATAGAGATCATAATGCTTTATGTTAAATTGGCACCCAAGTATTAATCAGATTATTTTCTTTATAGTTATGTGGTGTTATAATTTATTTTCTTTTAATCCAAAAGAACAAAATAAAAAAGCATGCAATAATGTGGAATGAGATTTAAAACAAGAGATTTTTTTTACCCACTTAGATTTTTATAATTTGCTCAAAGTTATAGTTATATATATATATATATATATATATATATATATATATATATATATATATATTCTTTCTAAATTAAACTCAAAAGTTTATATTCCTTTCCCATGTGAGAAGTGATTTTTTTGGAAGAGTTCAAAAGATTGTTTTAATTTTTATGATATTTTGTCTTACATGTATTAAATTTTTTTAATCAAAACCTTTTTTAATGCTTTAATTCATAAATTTTTATTTGAGAAAATTAAGCTTGATTCTTAAATTGGAGAAAATTGTGTCTTATTTTGATCTAAATTTTTTTTCCTCAAAATGACATAAAGTTCATTTCTTAGGATTTAATGTTTTCATGTTATTCATAGTGTTTTGTGACTAAATTGATAATTTGTTTTTAAGCTCTATTTTAAAATTTTAAAACTAATTTAGTGATTAAATTCACATCATGTTAATTGTATTTGGCATTTTATTTATAAACTTTTGCCTTTGCACATCATTGTAAATGGCTTTCAAATTAGCCATTTTTTTTAAATTTTAAGAAGTGCATGAAAATAATCGATTCAAAAAATGATGATATTTCTATGCTTAAACAACAAATTACATGTCACAATGACACTTTAATTACTTTGCACAACTCTTTTAATGAAAAAATGACAACTATACATTTTTATTTAGATGCTCTGAATTAAAAATTTGTATCTTTTCCTAATGTTCATAGCTCTAATGTTGATGAAACTTCTTGTGCTCCTAAACACACTCAAATTCATGTGCACAATCCTTCTATCAACCTTATCTTTAAAATTATGAATAATATAGGCTACTTAGGTGGTGGACTTGGTAAGTGTGTAACTGGTATATTTGAACCTATTTTACCTACTTTTAATACAAACTATAAAGGTCTTAATTTTAATGATTCACCTGCTTCTAATAAAAATCCAAAATCTTATTGTCCTCCTAATATAAGGACTTATCATGTAACTTATTCTGGCTATACTACTTATTTTAAACACCTAAATTTGACCACTAATGGCTTCATATCTAACTTTAAACCAATTCTTATCAATCATTGAATATATAGCCCAAAAATTTCTATTAATCTCAAATTTGGCTTCATAACCTTGCATTAAATCAATTTGACCTATTAAATCAATTAAACAAGGAAAATACACACATTGAATTAATAAAAATCAAATAAATTACCAAATGCCTAAAAATAATTAATTAACTTGTACATCCTAATTAAAATCAATTAGCAAGTTAAATCAATTTCAAATCTTAATTGAGTTCACCCATGAGCTAATAAATTAATTAAATCAATTACTAAAAATGAAATTTAAGAGCATATTAACTTTGTGAGTTTTCTCAAATGCAAAATATCTAAAAGAATATTCTAAGAATATGCCAAACTCAACCAAAGTTAGTAAACTCAACCATGGTTATGAGTTGTCTCTTTTGGAAAATATTTAAATAGAATATCCTAGGAATATGCCAAACTCAACTAAGCTTAATAAACTCAACTATGGTCAGATTTAACCCATTCCAAGGGATTTGAAAGCCTATAAAATAAATTATATATCTCTTTAAGAGCTCAATAAAGTTAGAGTTATAATGCAGGAATAGATTCATGAAGCTAAAATCATAGTGTTATAATGTTGAAATTGAGCCAAGCCATCAATCAAGCCAACCATTCAACAATGGTACATAGAGGAGATGATGTTAGACATATGTCATTGATGAATAATTATTACATATAATCTAATAAAACTAAATGAATAAATCATTTGGAGCTTTCAACAAAGGTAAAGATTGTTATTCTTTGCATTTTAGTTGGGTTTTTAATTGTTGTTTGTTCATTAAGCTCCCCTTAAGATCTAGGCCTAGAGATGTTATGCTAGTGTGTTTATTTTATTTTTATTTAATTTTAGAACTAAAAAAATACTAATAATCCTCTCTTTTTCAAATTTATTGATCACAAATGGCACATCTAGTGGGACTATCTTCATGAGAGCGCAACCACAAACTTTTTTGTATTTCATAGTTTTAATTTTTTTTGTTGTTTTTGCTTTGAGTAAAAATCGCCAATAAAGAATTCATAAATTTTTACTTAAAAATTTTGTCTAATTTTTTATATTCATATATATAAATATGTCATTGATATTCTCTAAAAATTTCACAAAAAAATTCTTTATATTTTAGAAGTTGTAGTTCTTTTAGTGACTATCACTTTTTGTTTTTTAATTTTCTGATAAAAAATAGTTAGTACTGAGATCATAAACTTTTTTTATTCATTTTTTTGACCTAAAGTTTTTAAGAGAGGTAAAACCTAGACCTATAAATAACCTCTAGAATTTTTTGACAAATGGATGTTTATTTTAAAAGTTATGGCTAAAGTATTGACTGTAGTTTTTTACAATTTTTGTGTTTAGTTTTCTTGTTTTTTACCTTCTAACTTGTTTGCATGTTTCATAAATTTATTTTATTTCTTTTAAGTTTTTTTTTTTTTTTTTTTTTTTTTTTTTTTTTTTTTTTTTGAGATTTTTTATAACCTTTTCCTAACTTAACATGTTTGTTTTTTGGGGGTTTTGCCTTCAGGTTGACAGATTTAACCCTTCAAAGTTGCTTGTCTCATTTGATAAATAATCTTAAAGGCTAAATGAAGTTCTGACCATTTCTTTGAAGGACCTATTTGGAGAAAACCATTTTAATCTAAATTAGTCTTTTCACACTTAATTTGGATGTCTAAAAAAAACTAATAATCCTTCATTTTGGTGTTTAAAAAAACTTTTTAAGGTGTTTTGTTGGTTAAGTTTTGTGGTTTCTTTCAAAGTTCACAACTTAAAGTCAAGGGGCTAAAAGAACACAACTACACATTTTGTTTAGTGATATAAAATTGAATACACTTAAAAAACAAATTTAAGTTATTTTCACTATTTGTTTATTCTAATCTTTTTTGAGTAAATAAGGAGTTGTGTGTGTATGTTCTCCCATTCATCCCCTTTAGGGAATTTTTGGGATCAAAAGTGCCAACTTATTTTTGGGTGGTTTGTAATTATTTCCATTTTCAAAACATAAAGCCAAGGGGATAATAAAAAATCTAATAAAACACATTCAATTTGGTGCAAATAAAATTAACTTCACTTCCATTATTTACAAACTTGCTTGTTGATTGTGTGTTTTTGTGAAAAGAGATGTACATGTATACTCTCTCATCCATCCCCTTTAGAGAAATTTTGGGATAAAAAGAGCCATCTCATCACACTTTGAGATTATTCAAAGGTATGAAAAGAATGTCATTTAAATCTCTCCCCAAAAACTCACAATAGTATTAGGTGATCTTGAGGTGACCATAAAGTCTTTCTATAATGTCATTTATTTCATGCATTTTGGCTTGTGAGGGGGACTTCATTACCTACCATAAGATCTTTAGGGAAGCTTTGACCTAGGGTTTCATTTATTGGCATTGACTTCAACCACTCCCACTAGGATTAGAGTTTTGAGTGGTTAAACCACCTTCTAGTGTTGTATTTGTACACAAAACATATCTTCACATTGGGCATCGCACTACACCGAGTAAGTGATAGATGTAGTGGTTGCAAAAAGGGCAAGACATTTTTACAACAAGCCAAGTGTTGTGAAAATCTGATTAAAGTGAATTTATTTTATATCATTTGGTGTGAAAGTCATTATAGAATTGATCTATCTAAAATGTTTATAAAATAATTAGTTTAGTCAACCCCACATTTCCATACCCTTGCCATGGTTTGGACAATTATACTTAGTGTATTTTGGTCATTTTTTCTTGGTGTGTTAGACTAAAATTTGTATTGTTCAAACCATGTCATTTAATGAGTCATGAGTCCACATCACTCCATTGTTTGAGGAGGCATTATGTCATCTATATGACACTTTGATTTAACTTAACAAATATTCTCTTTTTGTGTCAAAACATTGAGAGTAGCACTTGATTGTGGAGGGTACCATTATGCTACCTGAATCATTTCAAAATCTTGTATCTTTGAAGTCTTTAAACATAAACCATTTGTCACATCATCTTTTGGGAGCGTTAACATTGTTGGGCTACCCATTTTGTTTCAAAAGACTTATCTTATTTCATCTTGCATTTTCATTATCATTTTTTTTCAACCAATCACTTGAGCCTTGTTGAATCTTCGATTAGTGTGGTCACATTTTTCAATTATTTCTATCTCTTTTTCATCAAATTTATAGTTTATCCTTAGTTGAGTTCTTGATTAACTATTACAAGTTTAAATTCAAATATTGGTTAATTTTAGTTTAGACCTCAATTCCTGGGGTTGATACCCAGATCTTCCTTTTTTAGATTATGTAACTTGGTTTAATTTGTCACTCAAATTTAGAAAATTATATTGTTTTGTGATTTTATTTTGGTCAAATCATTTTATCTTTAAACATTTCTTATTTAACATCTTATACCAATCAGATTGTGTTTTATGCCTAGAGTCATATACCTTATCTATGTTAGACTGTTCCAAGTTTGTTAGATTAATCAATCATCTTTTTTAAGTCAATATTTTGACACTTTTTAGCCATTAGTCCTCACATATCTTGTTTGATCCTAGCTTTTGACTCCACATTCAGACAAAAGACCTAACAAATTTTCCCTTTCGTATCTTAGGCCTACTTGTAACACATTTCAACATTATAGTTTGGTAGTATTATTTTTAGGTCATTTTACATGACCTTTGTGTGTATCAGACACTTAGAATTTATTTTTTTATGATAAATTGTTTGTATCAAGTCTTTGCATATAATTTTTGGAGATTTAACTCCAAATTTAACCAAGCTAGATCACATTTGAAACCTTTGTTTTTCCAAAAGGCATAGTTTTTATAGAGTTTATGAAACCTTAATGTCTTCTCTTATTGTGAAATATTTGTCATTTAATTTGAACATGGTTCACTATACACGTAGTGGAGCTATGTACACTTTTGGATATGGAAATCCTTTCACACAAGGGGAATTTATGGAAAACCCTACTAAAGACAATGTAATTTAGGAAATATATTCTTATCCACCCCAAAATACTCAATCAGGGGGACAAAGTCAATATCCTTTGGCCAACTATTTGGTCAGTACACCTCCATATATAGAGCAAGATCAATATATAATGGCCCAATACTTATCTAGCATACCACCAATTGTAAAAAGTACTCAACAACAAAATTATCACATCATAAAGCCATCAATGTATGATCCCAATAGAATTGTAGAGGTAAGGTATGAAAACTTACAAAATATAGAGATCCTTCCAACATGTTTTATAATCAGACTTATGGACAGTTCTCTTCTAGCAATCCTAATTGCATTGTATCAATACCTTATCAAAATCCCTATGTGATTATCCCAAAAATAAGTCCCATGGATGACCACTTCAATCAAATGCATCCAACATACCAGAAATATCTTAATTTAGTGCATAAGTTCACTAATATGGCCTTGTCAAATTCACCTCTTATTAATCTAGCTCCTTAAATAGAATTTTTAACTAAGTTGATAGGTCAAGACAATAAGGGTTTAGACCCATGTATACAAAACACTTCAATAGAAACCATATTCAATACATTGACTATAGAGGAAATATCTTCAGTTTCTACACATGATACTAAGTAAAACATAGAGGATAATGTGCAAGCAACATCAAATTTAAATGAAAATGGTGTTGGCACAAAAACAATCAATCCACAATAAAACATGCCTTTATGTAGTACCATTAGTGGTTTTCAAAATTAAGGAGTAGGAACTTCTACATCCCAAACTCAACCAACTACTTTTAATCTTCAACCAACTGCTTCTTCAAGTGCACAACTAACAAGATTAATTAGCTAGCCAACAAGCATTATCGTACCACAATAAAACATTTTGAATTTTACTACTCACCAAAATGTGATGAGTAATATTCCATAATAGAAAGCACAATCAAGTATCCAAATGAAATAAAGGCTGAACACATTACCACCTCAATAGGGGGCAACCAATGTTCCACCTCATAAGGTAACAATGAACATACCTCTTCCTTTATAGGCCAATATACCAATCTAAAATCAAATGATGCCTAATCAAAAACATATTCATATTAGTTAGCAATAGGTATTGAATATCCAACATGCATCCACTTCTCAATAGGTATTCACACAACAAAGAGGTTCCAATGTTCCTTAAGTATTTTATAGGAAACAATTGCCTTTTGTGTAGAATGTACCATAGGTTCAGAGACAGGGTCTTAGCTCACAAGTTCCCACTCAATAATAAGGTTTGAATAGTCAACAACAAGTCCCTATTCAACCACAATAGGCATAGTATGGTTATATCCCTCTATCCCAGCCCCAATATCCACAAAATCAATCATACATATCTAACCCCAACTAGAATGTCACTCTACCAAAGGTACAATTTCAATAATTATAGCCTAATCCATACATGCACATTCCTAAACCATTCCCTAGCCAACCCAACCTACTTGATCAAACCCTCCATCATATCCCAATCTAAGTCATCCACTTATGAATTCCCAATCATCAACCTAGGCCAATATTCCAACAAGTTTCCTTAAGAAATAATTACAACAAATGAAGGATGTAATTTCTGCCATCCAAGCTGGGAAATAGGTTAAAATTTTCAAATTGGATAATGTGTGTTCATATCCTTTTAACATGGAGTACTTAATTCTATTCCCTCTAGGATATAATCCACCCATGTTTGAATAATACAAGGGGAAAGGTGATCCCAAAGCACATCTAATAGAGTTTTTGTTGAATGTCAACCAATGGCATATAGTGACATTTATCTATTATTGTTGTCTCTAAGGAGTTTAGCTTGATAGGCCTTGGAATAGTTTTCAAAATTACCAAATAACTTATTTTTTGAATTAGATGATCTATCAGATAAGTTTTTACAACACTTCTCATATAATCTTGAGCATGATATTTCATTGGTTGACTTAATGCAAGCAAGGAAAAAACTAGGTGAAAGCTTCACAAGTTATCTACAATGATGAAGAGCTCTTGCCATCTACTTTACCCATAATCTAACTAGACAAGTAACTAGCATCTATGTTTACTAAAAATCTACATAGTGAAATATCCTACTATCTAGGGTTACAATGTGCACATACATTCAAAGAGATCATCAACAAAGGTTTAGTGATCAAAAGAGCCCTTATTAATAAAGGGATCATAAAACTAAACTCAACTAATAAAAACAATAGACAAAGCCAAAATCAGACCAATAATCAACATCAAAATCCAAACCAACTGCAAGCATCACAACTAACATAGGCTAATAATAATGATAGGCCAAAAAAATTTAACCATAATAATAATGTTGTTGGGAATGGAGTAAAAGAGTCACGCCATGTCCAAATGGTGTAAACGCCATCTACAAGAAACTTGAAGGAATAAAAAATTGTAGTAATTTTCATGACATTAATAAAGCATGCCCTAAAGATGTCTTTCCACTACCTAACATTGACATGATAGTCAAATCCACAATAGGTTATGAAATGCTTTCACTAATGGATGGTTTCTCAGGTTACAACAAAATTAGAATAACACTAGAAGACCAACACAAAATAATGTTCACCATTCTGTGGGGAACATTCTATTATAAAGTTATGCCATTTGGCCTTAAGAACATAGGGGCCACTTATCAAAGAGCTATGACAGTCATATTTCATGATATGATTCATGACACTGTCAAAGACTATGTCAAAAACATACTAGGAAAGTCCAAAACTAGGGTCAACCATCCAACAACATTAAAGAGGATATTTAAGTGACTATGAGAATATAAAGTTAGGCTCAACCCCAAGAAGTGTGTGTTTGGAGTTACATCAAGAAAATTTTTGGGCTTCATCATGTCTTGCAGGGGAATTGAATTCAATCTATCTAAATTAAGAGCCATAACAGAGATGCTACCATCAACCAATCTAAAGCACCATCATAGTTTACATGGAAAGATCTAGTCCATATAATACTTTATATCTCAATTATCAGATAAGTTCTATCCATTTACACACCTACTAAAGAAAGGTGTTATATTTCATTGGGATAATGATTGTCAAAAGGCTCTTTAGTAGCTAAAGGATTATCTCATAAATCCCCTAATTCTATTGCCTCTAACTCCAAAGAAACCATTCTTGTTATATCTTTTTACTATTAATAATGTTCTGGGGGCACTTCTAACTCAACATGCTGACAAGGGAAAAGAACATGTAGTGTACTATCTAATTTTTACACTGGTTACGTATGAGCACAACTATATGCCCATCAAAAAATCTTATCTCATTATGGTCTTCACAACTTAGAAACTATGCCACTACATATTAAATAATAAGACCATGGTTATTTCTAAAGTAGATCCACTTAAGTATCTACTATCAAAAATAGATTTTCAAGGCCGTATGGCCAAATGGATCATGCTACTTAGTGAGTTTGAGATAGAGTATGTAAACCAAAAAGCAATTAAGGGGAAAGTTCTCATAGATCAACTTGTTGAAGCACCTTTTGAAGACACAAAGCCATTAACATTCCAATTTCTTGATGAATCCATCATGACCATCATTGAAACACCTGTTAAGGAGTAGCCCTACTATATTTTGATGGACTATTCACTACACTTAAATTAGGCACATGCCTTTTATTCATAACACCTCAGGGGGATCTAATCCCCAAGTCATTTAGAATCAGCTTTCCTTATACCAATAACATGGCTGAATATGAAGCACTCATTGCAAGGTTTCAATAGGTAGTATAATGGAACATATACCATCTAACATTTTATGGTGATTCTCAGTTAATTATCAATAAGGTTATAGACCAATTCCAAACTAAAGATGACAAATTGGTTCTATACAAAACAATGCTTGACACTCTCAAACACCAGATCACCGACATTAAATTTGAGCATATACCAAGGGTGAATAATATAAGAACACATACCATGGTGACCATTAGATCATTGATTCATCATGCAAACACAGCTAGTGAGTATCAGTTTCCTGTAGAAAATCTAACATCACCAGCTCATGAACCTTCAATTATTATAATGATATGTGATATTATTGGTCCTAGCTCTAATTGGTACTCAAACCTATATTCTTATTTACATGAGAAAATCCTCCCACTATAATTATCCTAAAAATAAACCAAAGTATTCATCTATAATGCCCAATGTTACACCCTACTTAGACCAATCCTATAGCATCATAGTTTTGATGGAACTCTACTTCACTATTTACCTTTGGTAGAATCTATAATATTATTATAAGAAGTTCATGAAGGAGTATGTGGAGCTCAAACCAATGAGATATTCATATCCAAAGAGATCTTACATACTAGTTACTATTGGCTAATAATGGATGTAGATGTAGCTGTATATGTCAAGAAATGTGACAAGTGTTAATGGTATGTTAATTTGATTCATGCACTTGCCAAGACCTTAAAACCAATTCTGACACCAATGCCATTTGATACATGGGGCCTTGACCTCATTGGGAAGATAAACCCCACCTTATCAAATGTTCATACACACATTCTCATTGCCATTGAATATTTCACTAAGTGGGTCAAAGCTATACCCCTCACTTATGTGACTGGAAAGCAAATTTCCAAATTCATCTTTAACCATCTCATCTACTGCTATGATGTCCCTTTTGACATTATATATGATAATGGGGGAT
The DNA here is from genome assembly GCA_037957365.1 of Torreya grandis. Lineage (NCBI taxonomy): Eukaryota > Viridiplantae > Streptophyta > Pinopsida > Cupressales > Taxaceae > Torreya > Torreya grandis. The sequence continues at coordinate 245,620 of JARHVA010000217.1, forward strand.
CATTTAAGAATAAGGATGTTGACAAGTTATGTGTTGACTAAAAGATCACACAACACTTTTTAACAACATATTACCCTCAAGATAATGGTTGGGCTAAAGCATCAAATAAAACCATTGTCAATATACTCAAAAATATTATCAATGATGATGGTCAAGATTAACACCTTAAAATATTACATGCCCTTTGGGCATACCATAACAATCATTTCACACCCATAGGATCCAATCCATACTCACTTGCTTATGGCACTAAAGCCATACTTCCCATTGAGGTTGAGTTTCTTTCATTACACATATCTTTCAAGCATGTTCTCAATGATAATGACTATTGAGTAGCTCACCTGCAAGAGCTAAATTTACTTGATGAGAAATGTATGGATGTTGTGAACAATTTGAAGGCATATAAAAATCAACTTTGGGGTCAATACAATCAACATGTAAAACATAGACCATTTAAACTTGGTGATCTTGTTTTAAAAGAGAACCAAAAGAATACCATGGATAAAAAGAAACATAAAGGAAAGTTCAAACCCAACTGGGTGGGTCCTTTCATCATCACTATAGACTATGGAACTAGAGCATACAGGCTTTCCACACCAGATGACAATGAACTTAATGAATTGATGAACATTATTCACCTCAAGTGGTACTATGTTTCAGTAACTTAATGTATTCTCTATAAGGATCATTTCAAGTTGTACCATATTATCAATATTCTTCTTTATACCATTATCAAAATATTTTTTCTACTAACCTCTCATTTTGACACTCCAAATAGACCATCCAACCATTCCATTCCTACTCTACCAAACATGTATTGAATCCTATCAACCTAGCCCTTTTGACCTTGGTTCATCCATTGGTTTCACATTTTAAGCATATAGAATCATAACAGTTTCAACAAATTTTTTCAAGCACTTCAGACAAAGGTAGTATGACAAAATTATTGGTAGTTACATCCTTCATTTCTTATTCCCTTCTTATCAAGTTTGTTTATGTGAGCCTGATTATATTACCTACTGGGGCAAAATCCATGTTCCCTAATCTTGATACCAATTATATCACCTCCTGGGGCAAAATGGTATCATTTATCTATCAGTTGTATCATAGTTATAACCACCTATGGGAAAACTAGGGGCAATATTTGTTTATTATGCCTTGACATATCACCTAGCCACTCCTATGTCGTACTATGCCATAATACAAATTGTACCTATTTTGTTTGAGTTACCTATTACAATAGTTAGGTTCATCTACTGTGAGGTGAAATAATATGAGATAAGGCCATTTTGGGACTATTTAGGTCATGTTTAATTTATGTTGAGGTCATTTTAGTCCCCTAGTAGCCATGCTCTCACCATTTTATGAGCATCATTTCAAGTTCTCAAGATCTTGCCATTTTGTGAGCATCATTTCAAGTTATAACACTCTCACGATTTTGTGAGCTTGGACCATTTTAGTGTCTTGTCATTGTCTATTGAGTTGAGATGCTTTGAAAATTCCAAAAACATTTGAAAATTGTTTAGAAAAAACCAAAAACATTGACCACTTCTTTGCCTTAAAGATTCTAAAAACCCTCACTAAGTCACAACCAAATCACTTGTTCCTTAGTTTCTCCATCATTTTTGGCCTTTTATCCTATGCTATCACCATTTGTGAATTCATCCCTATTATTCTATCAAATCCATCATGTCTTATATCAATCATCATTTTCTTCCCATTTCATGGGAGAACTACATTTAGCTTGAAGTTTTATTGGATTATCATATCCATGGTTCTATGTAGGCAATGTCCACTTTCCTAATGCATATGGAGATAGCTCGACCACCACCTTATTTTTCTTTTATCCCCCCATCTTATTTTTTTGTTCAGTTATCACCTAGTTTCTAGGGGTAATGTTTGTTGTGTTGTTTATACTAACATAGGGACTAACACTTGTTTGATTCTTTTTTTATCTTGTTTGTTTCTTTGTTTATCTTATTTGTTTCTGTGTTTGTCTTTTTTGTTTATTTGTTTATTTGTGTGCCTGTTTATTTTATTTCAACATTATGGCCATGATTCAATCTATTCATGTTCATTGGGTGATTTCTTACACATTATTATTAAATATATCCATATTCAAATGTATACATTTTCATCATGGTTTTTATCATTGATGTAATTATTCTACATTGAGTATTAGATATCGAGAGTTAGTCCTTATGCATATTTTAGCCATGCCCCCATGGTGTTCTATCATGAGGCCTACCATCAAATTCTATATCAAAAATCAGATTTGAGAGGTATACAACATCAATGTAGCATTACCATCTCCTTGATATCGATGTCAGCAACAATCCTAATCCAATACCCAATCATATCCTAAATAGAGTAATTAAGTAACAAAATAATTTCAACCTTGATTAGTTTAGATTAACATCTCCCTCCTAGTAGGTTATCCTAATTCATATTTATCCTCTGTATCAAATTAACAATTATCAACCATTAATCATGCTTTCATCATCGAGGTATACTACATCAACATTATACACCATCCCACATGCATTTTCAATGATTATATTGCCTATTAGGGAAAATCATTATGTTCTCACCAATTTTCCTTTCTTGTTTATTGGTCTTAAATTGGGTAACTCTATCTTCTCAATGATTATATTTCCTTTTGGGGCAAATCATTGTGTTATCATCCCATGTTACCACAATCAGGATATAATGCTTATACCCACCTTTGGGCAAACCATTGTACACCATGCCATTTGAATTTCTCAATGATTTTGCCCAATTTTGGGTAAATAATTATGTTGTCACCCCATAATATTCATTTATTTGGTCCCCTCATTTCACTTCTTTCTTTTGAGGGACTATTTGTCACCCCACTTACCAACCACTCCCTCGAGGGGGTAGCTACAGTTAATTCATTACCATTATAGTCATAAGCATAAAGAACTATTTTATTATTTGAAAATATTTTATTATGTTTATATCTTGCAACATCTTCCCAAATAGGGGCAAACTATAGACACCTAAATTTGGCCACCAATAGCTTCATATATGAATTTAGACCCACTCTTGCCAATCATTGAATATCTATCCCAAAAAAATCAATTAGTCTTGAATTTATCTTTATAACCTTGAATTAAATCAATTTGGCCTATTAAATCAATTAAACAAGGCAAATACACACATTAAATTAATCAAAATCAAATAAATGACCAAATGCCTAAAAATAATTAATTAATTTGCACATCCTAATCAAAATCAATTAGCAAGCTAAATCAATTTTAAATCTTAATTGAGTTCACCCATGAGCTAATGAATCAATTAAATCAATTACTAAAAAGGAAATTCAAGAGAATATTACCTTTGTGAGTTGTGTCAAATGGAAAATATCTAAAAGAATATTCTAAGAATATAACAAACTCAATCATGGTTGTGAATTGTCCCTTTTGGAAAATATCTAAATATAATATCCTATGAATATGACAAACTCAACCAAGCTTAATAAACTCAACCATGGTTAGATTTAACCCATTTCAAGGGATTGGAAAGCCTATAAAAGCAAGCCTAGAGTTCTTCATTTTAGGAGCTCAATCAAGTTATCGTTATAATGCAAGAATAGATTCATGAATCTAAAAGCATAGTGTTATAATTTTGAAATTGAGCCAAGCCATCAATCAAGCCAAGAATTCAATGATGGTGCATATAGGAGATGATGTTAGCCATATTTCATTGATGAAGAATTCATATGCATAATCTGAGAAAGCCAAATGAAGAAATCATTTACAGTTTTTAAGGAAGGTAAAGATTGTTATTCTTTACATTTTAGTTGGATTTTCAATTATTGTTTGTTTATTAATCTCCCATTAAGATCTAAGCCTAGATATGTTATGCTTGTGTGTTTATTTCATTTTAGAATTAACACAATACTAATCATCTTATCTATGTCAAATTCCTTGATCACACTTATAATGCTGATGCTTTGATTAAAAATGCTAAATCGTATGCACATTGTGGAAAACATGGGCATCACATATCTAAATGTTGTAAATTGCATCTATGTAAATATTATGGTAAATCCATACACAACACTTTGCGTTGTTATAAAATGACTACATCTCCTACATATAAGGGTAAAACTATTTGTATTCATAAATAAAACTAATCTTATATAGATTTTAATATGTTTTATTGTGATAATTCTTCTAATTCTTCATGAAGAATATATTTTGTAAGTGACACATCTTTTTTGTCTCTATTTTGATTAATTTTTTTTTATGCATTCTTTTATTTTTGATGAATATGATAGATTATTTATTTATATCTTGTGTGAATAACTTATTTTAGTGTAGGTTTATTCACTTTATTATGGAAATCTTTGCTTAAATTTGCCTAGTTGTAAATCTACTTTTATTACATTATGTAAGTAGATTGTACTTTTGGCATATTGGTTACTTAACTTGAAATATTAGTGTTATCTTTGTTGTTCTATAGATTTGTGGATAATTTCTCCTTCTTGTCAGTCTTTATTCCATTGTGGATCGAGCACATTGTCTAAAGAGGATTTTTGGAGATTCTTGGTGATCACACTTTATTGCTTGCAACTTTTCACATCACCTTCTCTTCTTTCTCTCTTATCTTTTGTAATTAATATTTAATAAAGTTTCTATTAATGGGGAGTATCATGTAATTTCAACTCCCTTCTTCTTTGTAAAGGTTCTCTCCAATTTTTTAATCTCAAAGTAAGCTTAAAGGGGAGTGTTGAAAAATTAGCCTTATTTGGGTCCTTCTTATAGGTTTATAGGATTTTCATAAGTATTATTTAGGTGTGAATTTATTGTATTTATAAATACACTTTATTCCTACCTTTATGAGGTGTCACTCACCTCCATAATCAGCTTATTGGATTTATATTTACTCGTATATAAATCTCCTTCTTCCACATGTCACACTCCTCCAATCAATTTCTAAGGGACTAGGCCACAAGTGACATACACATAGGAGGCTTGTAAGGTAATAATGGAATTATTTGTAACTCCCATTCTCTTCATCTAGCTCTATAAAATATCCCTTCCTCTCCTCATTTCCTCACTATAATCTTGAATATCTCTCTCTTCTTCTCTTATGATCTTTATTAAATCTTGTACTTGTGGAGATTTTGGTTTCAAGCCTTCTAATAAGATCTCATGGTTTTTTATCCAATACATTTCGTTTTCCACTTTAAAATATTGTCTGAAATTGTGGTTTTCACCTTGAGAGGTAACTTAGAATCTTTCTTGTTTTCATTTATGCACTTTCAATGTTATTGATAAAGGTTCTTGATACAAATCCTTTTACAATGGCTAAACTAAGATATAATAAATTAGGCACAAAGAGATAGTGAATGTGAGCCTTTCAATAGTGAAAAGGTCTAGAACTAGAAGCTACAACCCTAATAGGAATTTTCCAAGTATATAAGATTGAGGTACTAAATAAATCAAATTTTATAATCTATACTGACAAAAGGCATATCAAATTATATTACAAATTTATTATATGGACATAATCGAGACAATCTAATTTTACAAAGCCATATTCCATATACATACCTTGCATTTTTATACTAATGGGACTGTATGCCCTAAACATCATTTAAGTTTTGGCATACCTTGATTGTGATAATTAATATTCACATAACTATATATTACACATTAGTGTACATGTAATATACATTGACAACAAGGCCATCCTATTATGAATTACTAACTAGACATATCCTAATAAGATAAGAAAAAACTTATTTCTCGCATATGAGCTTTATTGATAACATATTATAAATACATTTTACAATTGAGGAAATATATCCACCTAAGCATTATTTACCACATATTATATATACATTTGATAATGGAATAATTATACCCACCTATTTTTTATGGACCGTATCTTATATATTATTTATCATAATTTAGGTTTTTACATAAAATAAGAATTAAGAAAACACACTTAAGTAGATATAAACATACACAACTAAAATATAGACTTTAAATTTACTTAAGATGGATAAATATGGAAATAAACCCAAGTGTCACAAACATAATTTAAAGTGATGCAATGAATTGACAAATAGGTTAAGAAACACATGCACCTTGACTATTCTATAAATTTGAGATTGTATCTTGATAGTGTTGATTATGTTTGACCTACTTATAAATTTTTATATTTTAAATGTGCTCTTAGGTGTGTTTGTATATGTATATGTAGATTCTATACATACCCAAATTAAAAAATGTGGTATGCCTATCCTATCGATGTGGCACTTATATTGTATTTATTGCACCTAACCTATCTTTGTAGGGTTTCACACTATTTTTTATAGTGTCTATGTCTTTTATCTTCCTGATTATGGTTGTAATTTCATTTAAAAAATATGTAGGATAAAATATTCTATATGATTGAATTTTTACTTTGACATAGCTTTCACACTCAAAATAAAAATGCTATTAATGGATTTTGGAAATTACTGAAGTAATATTGGAAATTATGTATCCCACATGCTTGTAATAATACTTCAACATAGCTCAAATAAGGGTTTAGATTCTTCCCTAGAATTGACCAATGAAACTTATGAATTCTAAGTATTCTTCTTTGGAACAAGATAATGTGTAGATAACAAGATGGATAAGTGTCATAAGAGTGTATAATTATGTAGTGAAACTTAAATGGAGAATTTTGGCTCTAGGCTTGACCCTTGGTGTGTTGAATTGTCTCTCTATTGATTCTCTCTCTTCTTCTATATTCATCTCTTCTCTAATGACTTGGAAAGAAATTTTACTTATATGATGATATTAGTATGGCTTGTGTGTACTAGATTTCTTTTTAAAATATAAATGGGAAGGTTTTTGGTGCATGTTAAGGGATATTGGGTAGAAAGACCTAAATATATAAAAGAGATAAGCCCATAGGGGTATGTGATTATATATTATGGGTCTGTATCACTACATGTTTACAAGAGATAAGTGGCACTTAGATCTCAAGGAAAGGCTAGATAACATGAGATAAATAGTTCAAATGTATTAAAAAATACCTTATGTATAAGTATTTAGGTGTTTTATAGGTTAAATAGACCAAATAGAGACTCATATAGGGTTGGGGCTATCGCATAAATGGGTTAAAATTTACAATTTTCCAAAATAAATCAAATTGGGAATAAAACATGAGAATAAAGGGTTTGTGCCAAAATTTGGGTGTCTACATAATTCCCCACTTTGGTGTGGGTATTTGAGTGAAATTCATGTGTGTGTCAAAGTACGCATGTAATTTATTTTTAATATTATTTTCTTATCTAGGAAATAATGAAGGATTTGACCATGATATTTCTAATTTTCCATCCACATTTGATTATCTATTTTACTTGAAATAAGTGTCAATTTACATAGGTTGTTAAATTTATTATAATATACATGAAATTATTTGGAAATTTGAAATTATCTCTTGAAATTAAAATTGAAAGGAATCATATGAAATAATACACCTATTTGTTATTTCCCCCAAATGTCACCAAAATTTCTCCATAATTATAATTTTAATAGGTGTTTTAAAAATATCCCAACACTTTAGCACATGAGTTACCAGTGCCTAACACACACATCTTATAATTTTGAAAAATTGTTAAAACATAACCAATACACATTTTAGGGATTCACCAACACCCATCAAATTCTTGATCAAGGAAGTATATAACACATATGTAATTTTAAAAACACCTTTATGAATGCCCCCCTTTGAAATGAGGGATGAATACCTTATTTTTGCAATCATTCATCTTAAAATAACACATTGAAGTCATGACATGTTATTGTAGTCATATAAAATGCAAAAATTGGTAACTTGAGTGTGGTAAATTGAAAGGAATCATATGAAATAATACACCTATTTGTTATTTCCCCCAAATGTCACCAAAATTTCTCCATAATTATAATTTTAATAGGTGTTTAAAAAATATCCCAACACTTTAGTGCATGAGTTACCAGTGCCTAACACACACATCTTATAATTTTGAAAAATTGTTGAAACATAACCAATGCACATTTTAGGGATTCACCAACACCCATCAAATTCTTGATCAAGGAAGTATATAACACATCTATAATTTTAAAAACACCTTTATGAATGCCTCCCTTTTAAATGAGGGATGAAGACCTTATTGTTGCAATCATTCATCTTAAAATAACACATTGAAGTCATGACATGTTATTGTAGTCATATAAAATGCGAAAATTGGTAACTTGAGTGTGGCTTATGACACCCAATCCATAGGTCCTTTTTTTTCTCTCATGACCCTCATAGGCATATTTTCACTAATTCCTATTCATCTATAGCCTTATAAATAGTGATTCCACCTCCTCTAGGTAGATTTTACCATGACAAATACATCCCCTGGTCTTGTTTCTTAAGGATAATAACACCCAACTTAGATTATATCGCTAGACCCTAGGGTGTCCATTTCTAGTACTCCTATCTAAGTGCATTTTTACCTCCAATGGTCAATTCCTTTAAGTTCCTATCCTCATTATTATCATCCTAACGTGAATACATTATACCCATAACCAATAGATCCTTATAAAAACCCATTCAAAGTTCATTTATAAGGGGTTGGAAAACATCACAAAGCAAGCAAGAATACAAGTAAAACTATTTAGGCAATCTTCCCTATTCTCTGCATACCACCAACCAATACTACTACAAGATTATTCAAATCCTTACACCAATCCCTAGCCACCTCAAACACACCTAATTTTAGCATTTTTAATCTTCATACACACTATTTCACGAATCTCATATGGCTTGATCCCTCTTTGGAGTATTGGTATGTAGGCAACATGCCCACACAAGGGGTGTGGATACACATTTAGTGCATCTTACACATAGTAACCCCCCTCTCTTTCTAAAATTTTGTCAAAGAATAATGGAGTCTAGGGTTTGAAGACTAAATCAACTCTATAGGTAGTTCCACAAACATCCAATAGTCAAAATTTCATAGGCAAGCTCACAAAGATACAATGAACAAAACCCAAAAAGCTCAAGTCTCCTAGACAATAGTGGTAGAAGAGGACTCTAGCATCAGACCCTAGGGTGTCCTATTTAGGTACTCCTATCTAATCATAAAATTAAGGGTAGATCCTGATTTATGATAGTGTCCCAATCTTTCACAGTGAATTTCAAACCCTACAACATCCATCTCAATTAGTTTCCAGTTAAGTCTTAATTTGTCTGCCTTATTACTATTTTTAGAAAGGTTCAAATTATATTAAAATTATAAACATTAGTATATTAATAATTGAATATTTATTTACTGATTTTATTACTCAAAAATCTTAACTAAATTAGGAATAATACACCAATATTCCCAAAACTGTTAAAACATTTGGTGAACTCAACTTACTTTGTTTACGCATACAAACCCTAGAAACCCTGGAGTAAATTTTATACTAATTTTTCCTATATTTTTTCTAATTTTTTAGCTACATAATAAAATCATAAATTAACATTAAATTTTAAATTTTTTAGTAATTTTAAAATATTTTTTTAAACCCTAGTTTCCCATACTAGGTCCTAGTATTTTCCCAATATTTTTTCTATATATTTTTTATTTTTTTACTTACATATTTAAATAAAAAATTTGCATCAAATTTTAAAATTTTGTATTATTTTTTTTAAAAAACCCTATTTTCATGTATTACCTCCCATTTACTTCTTGAGTTATCACCTTATATGTTTATGAGCATTCATATCCTTTTTATGCATAATATAGTTCATTATTTAGATTATTTTTTTAATCTTATCCTTCATTTTTCAAGTTATTTTTCTTATGTCATCTAAGATTATTGCATTTATTCCTTTGAGATGGAGTTCAATACTTAGTGTCAACCCTCTTGAATTCACCTATATTTGTTCAACTTGACCATATACCATGGATAAATAACTTAAGTTCCTATTATAAATCCTACATATCTAGATTACACCAATTTCCATGAGGATAATTTCAAAGATGAGTAGTATGAGAATAAAAATGATGATATAAACACTAATGTTCATGATCCACCACATTAGACTCTTGATCAACTTATACTGATTATTGATAATGAAGTTGTCCTTAACAAATATTTTATCTTGCAAAGTTTTTAAGAAAGACTCAGGGAACAACCCTGAGATCATACTCTTAGCATGCAATCTATCATGAAAATTTTAAAGGCTAAGAAATTTGAGTCTTCCATTCCTTAAGAGAAACTAGTTATACATGACACTATAAGGGAAACTATGTTTCAACAACCCACTATAGCATCCAACCTTATTCTATGCCATCAACTACATCTAGTACATATTTTTCTCTTGATGTGATAGCCCTTATGCAAGAGATAAGATCTCTTCAATATAAGGTGCTACATCTTGAGCAATGTCCCTCTAGAATTACATAGGATTTGGATTATTTTGCTCTAATTCATACACCATTGACATGTCATATTGATTATACACCCTTGCCATAAGGTTTTGTTCAACCCAAGTTCACTCTATATGATGGAAAGGGTGATCCAAAGACACATTTGAGATATTTTTATATAGCATTCTTGGATTATGTGCCAAATGATTGGATACTTAGTAAGTTATTTCCATGAAGTCTAAAATATTATGTTTTACAATGGTTTTATATTCTATAAAATTAGTTGGTCAACTCATTCAATACTTTAGCTGATATGTTCCTAGCTCACTTCAGCATTAACATTGGTGATAAGGTTTCCTATGCCCAAGTTGCACAACCAAAAAAAAGGTCAAATACGCATATCATAGATTATCTTCTTTAATATAAGACTATTTTGGCTAAGATGTCTAACCCCATGATTGATTAAGAGTTATAAGATCTGTTTAAATAGAGTCATCTACCAGCTTTGCATGAATCAATAATGTTTAAAAGGTTATCTTCCTTCACTAAATTATGTCACACACTAAACGAAAGGGAAGTCAAAATTATTTAAATGGGCAAACTCAAGTACACAAGTATATCAAAAAAAAACAAACAAGAGTAAGAACAAAGTCCCATACAAAGTCAAGGTCAATGATAGTAAGAGTTAGAATCAACCTGTAGTCAATGCAACTTCAGAGCCCCTTAACACATGGTTTTATTAGCACCTCCTCGATGAACCTTTACTAATCTACTAGTTCTTCCAGCCAAAGTTTTATAATAGATTTTGGAATGTAATATCATATATCTCCTTCCTATTGAGGAAGTTGATCTAACAAATCCTCTTCCATGGGGATATGATCAACATGTATTTTATGAATTTCACAAGACACTAGGCTATACAACAAACAAATGCACATCCCCCATCAGATACATATAGGGAACCTTCAATTGAGTTACATCCTTTGAGAAAAATGATTGGTGTATATAATTCTATAGTTATAGCTAGACCTTCCATCTCCTTCTCAAAGTAGTAGATAGTTAAGGATGATTCAGATTATCATACATGCTTTATCAGAGCTTACATTCATAATCATACTATTCATAGTGTTCTCATAGATAATGGATCTAGTGTGGACATATGCACTATGACATTATTAAAACATTTGGGATATTTAGAGAAGGATATTACCCTAATAGATATATTTATTAGTAGATTTAGTGGGCACATACAAAGTTCATTGGGTGAGATTATACCTCTTATATAGGTTGGTCCAACACACATGGCCACACCATTTACTATTGTTCTTAGTGCAGGAGTTTTTGATATGTTACTTGGTTAACCATAGATTTAGAAACTTTGATTAGTGCCTTATATAGTTCATAGATGCATGAAATTCATCCATGCTAATTAGTTTTTTATAGTTGGCATAGTTCTATATGAGTTACCACTCCCCACTTCAGAGCTATCTTCTACTTTGTAGTCACCAGTTTCAGTTCAGCCACCAATTTTAGTTTCTCTATTATTTTTAGTTCTTCCTCTAGTTTAGATTCAGACACAATTGAGGCCTCCATCACCAACATAGAGAGTTCATACACTTTCATAGAGGTCTCTTTTAGAACAACCATAGTTTTAAAATTCTAGACAACTTCCAGTTATAGTGTTCACACCTAGAGTAGTATCAATGAGGTCTCATTCCTCTACACATAGAGCACGTGTTTAGAGAGATTCTTCTACTACCAAATAGGTCCCTAAAAACCCTAAAATTACATCCACTTCTTAGAGTTATAGGGGGACCCCATAGTCAGTTTCTATTTCAAATATTTTAGGGAATTTATTGCATACATAGCTTTTAGAGCCATAGTCTTAGCCCTTCCATTATGCTTCACAATCATGCATGATCCCTCTCCTTCATATATGACAACATGATATGGAGTCTCCCATTAGACTTATGGGTTATTATCATTTCTCCTTAGTTGATTATACATAGCTTCTTTTCAAATTTATTGTACATAATATCATTTATGCTCTATTGTACATAGTTCATATTTCAAAATACAAAAGCGATATAACATTTCAAATATATCAAAAACATTAAAAATATGTAAAAATACCAAAAACATTCAAAATATGTCAAAATACAAAAACATTCAAAAAACTCAAAAACATTTCAATTATATGCATCATCCATGATTTACATTTCTAATACCATGTTAGACTTACATTTCTTGTTTTATGCTATCATTTATCAATTTATCTACATTACCATGCTTTACTTGATATTCTTTGAGTATGTGCAGTAACTTCCAGATCCTTGATTACTTTACTCTATCCATTGAGGGGGCATCCTACTTCCACATTCAAGACATACATCAATATATTTACTTACTTGGGGCATCTTCTACATGACTATACCATCTAGGTTATGTCATTCCTACACCACACACTCTAGTTATCATGTTAATGTACATTATTTAATAGCTTACATAGATTACTCTATCGACATTTCACTAGTATATAGAACTTGTGTATTTATTAGCATATATACCTAGTCTTATACTACATGTCTTGCATACTTTCACTTATTATTTTGATTAGTTAGATGTGATTGTTTTTATAGTAGATTATATGCCTTTCTTTCTTGCTCTACATAGTTATATGTGATTGCATTTCTTAGTTCCTATTTCATCTCCTATATGTGCTTTAGTAAATTTGCCAATGTCTTTTACTTATACTCTTGTGTGTGTCTTAGGATATTTGCCAATGACCTTTGACTATACTCTTATATGTTATTATGGCTTTCATGCTAACCTTGCTTGTTTAAGTTGTGTGTATGTGGCATTTGAACATGCATTGTATGCTTAATTTCTAGTTTGAGTGACATGTGACCATGTCTATTGTTTGCTTGGTCCCTTGGCCACTCTTGTATGCTTCTTGATTCTTACCTTGTGTGTTTGTTACTTATTTTTTTTTCAATTATTTTTCAATGTCATGATCCATATCATGCATTTTCCTGCCTTCTTGGATGCCATGATGGACATCATGTTTCATCCCTCCTTGACAACTAACAACTAACAAATAACAACTAACCAAACTTCTAATTATAGTTTAGTAAATTTCACATGCTATTAATTTTTTATATCTATCTAGGCATACCCCTATTGATATAATAATTTCTCATTATAAACCATGTTATATCTTGAGATATATTGTCAATTATCATTGTTATATCATTATATATTTACAACATAAAAAACTAACAAGGCTCTTTCTTCTAAGGGAAATCATTACAAGGTCTTAATTCCTACCCTAAAAAAAGGGGGTAAAAAATAGGGGTTTTTTCACAAAAATAAAAAATCTTAATGATCAAAAAATTAGTTTTGAAAACACCTAGAATAACAACCAGACTTCAAACTAGGAAGATAGTGAAAATTATAAAATAGTCATTATAATTATCCTAGGATAATAGTGCGAAGATTGGAATACAATGTTGGATATTAGGGTGTCTATTTTTGGTGCTCCTATCTAAACAAAAAAAAAATTAAGTTTTCTAGAAACAAGCAAAAAAGTAGGTTTAGCTATAGTTTAACACATATAGACTAGTTTATATACAATAGTTTTAGTATAGTTTTTCTCAAAGAATCTAGATATAGGGAGCATCATGCACATCATGATGGATCTCACTTCCAAATTTAGATAGGGTAGTTGGTATAAATTCTAGATCAAAATGCATGTTATAGATACCAATGATTAGGGGAAATGTGCATAACACATTTATCTTCTTTTTCTTTCTGAGTTCAACACATTACCCAAGCATTCTCAATAATTGTGTGCCTTATTCCATCTACAGGTGATTGGTATCATTTTAGAGTGGCTTTCATACAAGCCTAACCTCCACATTTTAGAATGGCTATCATATAAGCCTAGTGTCCAATTTCAAAGTGGCTTTCATACAAGCCTAATCTCTACCTTTAAGAGTAGCCAAGAGTGGCCTAGTTTCTAGGATACATTTAGCTATCCATGCCACATTTTTAAATTACAAAGCATTCATGGGATTCATAATCCATCTCATATGACACATAACTCATACTAGTATCATTTCATAAGTTCACTTTATGGGGCAATGATGGATCCAAAGGACTAGCTAGCCATTGTAATTTTGAGCCACCTACTTAGAGGGATTGGACACAAGGTCCAAACATTGATTAGCACACACATGATCACATATCTTCACTTAGTGGATAATTATGGAGCCAAAGGGTCAACCTCTACATTCTTGAGCCACTCTTGAAGAATTGAGCACTCAACTGCATTCATGATATTACACTTAGTTTAACATCATCCATCATTACTTAACATTACTTAGCATCACTTATCATCACAACAAGTTTTGTATTGGTTCACATACCTAGTTAGGTGTATTCATTCCTTTTTCTTTCTCTCTCTTTCTCTTTTACCCAGCTTTATATGTTATTATTTTATATATATATATATATATATATATATTAATAATTGATCTATTCTTTGTTTTATTTTGCAGATTTATACTTCACAATGTGTTCTCTCTATGCACACCCAATATCACATAGCTTTATGAGCTTCACCCTTGAAATTAAGTTTAGGTACACTTTTTTATTTTTCCTTTATCCTAGTATTTCAATTTTTTTTATCACTAGAATAATGCGGGGTAAATATAGTCATATAAAATGTGAAAATTGGTAACTTGAGTGTGGCTTATGACACCCAACCCATATGTCATTCTTGCCTACTCTCATGACCTTCATAGGTATCTTTTCATTGATTCCAAATCATTTGTAGCCTTTTAGATAGTGATTCCACCTCATCCAAATAGCATTTTCCATGAAAAATCCATCCCTATATGTCTCATTCCTTAAGGAAAATAATACCCAACTTTGACTATATTGTTAGGCCCTAAGGTGTCTATTTTTGGCACTCTTGTCCAAGTGCATTTTTACCTCTAATGGGTAGTTCCTTTTGGTTCTTATCCTCATTTTTATTGACATAAAATGAATACATTTGACCCATGACCAATAAATCCCTATAAAATCCCATTCAGAGCTCATTTATAAGGGGTTCACAAATATCACAAAGTAAGCAAGAATACAAGCAAGACTATTTATGCAATCTTCTCTATTCTCTGCATATAACCAACCAATACTACTATAAGCTTATTCAAATCCTTAAAATAATCCCTATCCACCTCAATCACACCTATTTTTAGGATTTTTCATCTTCATACATACTATTTCATAAAGAACATCAAGTGGGATAACTACATATGGCTCGATCCCTCTTCAGAGTATTGGTATATAAGAAGCGCATCCATATAAGGGGTGTGGATACACGTTTAGTGCATATTACACACTAACACCCCCCCCCTTTTCCATTTTTTTAAAAATCATAATGAAATATAGTGTTTGAATACTAAATAAGCTCTACAAGGAGTTTCACATATATCCAATAGTCAAAATCTCATAGGTAGGCAGACATAGACACAACAAACAAAACCTAGAAAGCTCAGGTCTCATAGACAACATCAATAGAAGAGGACTATAACATCAGACCCCAAGGTGTCTTATTTTAGTGCTCTTATCCAATCATAATATGAAGGCTAGATCCTAATTTATGATAGTGTCCCAGTCTTACACAGTGAATTTCAAATACTAAAATAGCCATCTCAGTCAGTTTATAGCTAAGTCTTATTTTCTATCCCTTATTACTGTTTTTAGAAATATTCAAATTACAGTCAAATTATACAAATTAGTATCTTAATTATTGCATATTTATTTATTTATTTTCTTACTCCAAACCCTTTACTAAATTAGGAATAATACACCAATATTCCCAAAAAAGTTAAATCAATTATTATCCAAAACATATGTAATTAATGACATTGTATGTTAAAAAAATGTAACATGTTATTTTATACACACATGGAAATATTGAGTTCAAACTTTAATTTTTAATTTTTAATTTTTAATTTTTAATTTTTAATTTTTAATTTTTAATTTTTAATTTTTAATTCTTAGTTTTTAGTTTTTAATTTTCTCATAAGCATCTTATCTTGTTACAAAAAATCATGAAAATTTACAATTTTTAAATTGGAGAAATTAGTATTCCCATATAATAGACATGCCCCATAGGTGGGCCTTAGATAAAATAAGGAGAAAATAATCAAGCAATATGACCCCTTAGATGTATGGAGATGATAAAAAAGACCACATAATGCTAGTGACCACACCCAAGTTAGTGACTCAAAAAATTAATGACTCACTCATGAAATAAATCAAAAAATAAGATGATAAGAGGATCATACAAGAACAATGATGCACAAACAAGCAAACACATTCACACATAAGGAAACATGCATGCACAAATAGTCAATGTAACAATTAAAATATAAAATATCCATGTGATAAAATATGTATAAGATACTTAGAAACATATGTAGTAATATAGCTCCAATGATAAAGGATAAGCAATGATAAATATCACTGTGCAAGAATCCTTTGAAATGACAATGCCCCTAATCTGACATTTAAAGGAATATGATGCATCCAACATGTGTGCCCAACAAATAAGATTATGAAACCTATGAATCTTCATAACATTCATTCCACCAAAATATCATGATTTTTTTTGTAAACCATGAATAATGAAAACCTATAAAATAGGTAAATATGTAGCATATACAAATCAATAGTTTTGATTTTTTTTTTAATGTTTTTGAATTTTTTAAATTTTGTTTAGTGTTTTTAAATTTTTGAAAAATTTCCAATTTTTTTTAATTTTTTTTAATTTTTTTAATTTCTCTACCCCTTGATCAAAAAACATATGAGTCATTTAATCATTAATCATGACAAGCTTAATGTCATCAAGTGCATAGAGATTTTGTAATAAGTATCATGATCCATGTAATAATGCAAGATAATTATGTAACATAGTCTCAATGTGTAATGTAAAGTTTAGATATCATGATGTATGATAAAGTTAACTACATTCCAAGACTAAATATAATGTGAGCCACTAGTTAAGGATAGTGATATATTTGTGGAAGAACTCCTCCGTCCCCAATATCAAAATTTTCTTAAAGAAAGTAATATATAATAATTATATCCATCATATGCCAATATTAGTTTGAAAATAATAGATTTTGAGTCAAGTATATCTAGTGTCAATGATATATAAAAAACATGCATGAGTAAAATACCCCCCTAAATGAAAACGTGTATTGTATCCTCAAAGTGGAATATGTAGTCAAGTGAAAAAATGTATTGATATTCAAGCAAAACCAAGATGTAATAAGGCATGAAATTAATATGACATGTTAAAGTGATACATGTATAATGAACACAATGTGTAGGGTGAAATTACTAGTGTCATTCCATCATGTGAAAATTATGTTAAAATCATGCTTAAGACAAACTCATAAAATTTTAATGAAAAACACATGTGGGAACCATGCCCTCACATAGGAACAAATGTTTATATAGATATACAAATAAGTATTATGATTGGGTATAATACCCACATAGGAAAAATAGATATGATTGTGTATGGAACAATGTTTTAAAATTTTGTAGGTATATTCAGAATAAAATAGAAGCTATCAAAAAGAAGCACACGTCTGTACATGAAAAAAGGATCAAGGCTTGAATTTGAATAATGATATGAGAAGGATTATAATTATCTATAGGGTTACCTTAAAATTCAATGCATGCTATGAAAAAAAGTCACAATAAGTATGTTGTCATCATTAAGAAGACTAATGGAAGTGTTGACAAGTTTGACTTCACAAGTCAAACTCTCACCCCTATAATTTGAAACTTTGATCATTATTCTTGTTTACCCTATGGACCATGGTTTTTGTCTTATTATGTCATTTGAATGTTCATTTGAAACCTTATTTATCAAATTTTAAGGTAAATTTAATGAATTTGAGGTTTTGTTCATCATAGCTATGTTTTTATCTAGCCACTTCTTGATCTATTTCAATGGGTTTAAAGTGTTTAAAGGAGTCTAAGGTGTATTTATAGGTCTCATATCAGTTTTAAATGTCATGACATGCTCTAATAAAGATCAAATAGGTTTTTGGTATTCTTGGCTAACTTCATAACCCAATTGGTTGCATTTTGGATCACTATATGGATTCTAGAGTAGGTTTTACATGATAGTGGATGTCTAATACTAGAATAAGGTCATGATGTATATATAAAAACATGCAAATGTATAATTAATACATATTTTATTGGTTTCATCAAGCTTATCAAGTGATTATGATAGTTTTAGTGCCAAATAGGGCTCTTTTGAGGCTTCCCATACAAAATTTTAAGGTAACATTGAATTACAAACATCTTAAAGACTTAATTTATTTATTTCAAGGTCAAATACATAGTTTGGAAGGATTTTTAGGTTCCAAAATTTATAAAACCAATTTATCTCTCCTATTAACTTCTTTGGTAGCTCAAGGAAGGCCATCAATTTTTGCTTAGTATAGTCAGAAGAGAGAGAGAGTCAAGTCCACATATCTTTCAAAATGATATGGAAACTAATTAAATTAAATTTGGTGTCTTTGGTTGTTATATTCATCTCCCCATATTTATGAACAATATCTAAGAGTGTAAGGGGGTCTTTATGTCGTAGTCATCCAAATAGGGTCTAGGTTTGTCTTTGCTTCTTCACTTCATAACTCGATGGAGAAAAATGGTTATGGTGTGGTGATTTTATAGTAAAAGTATACCTTTTTAATGTTCTAATAATCAGATAATTTTTATTTATAAGGAGTATTTTGAAAGGAAACTGGTTGCCTATGTTGATAGTCAAACTTAGTAGTCTTCAAGCATGTTTGATCTAACAACTAAGTGTCTACATCTTTAGGGATTCTCAAGTTCATGTTTCAATTATAATACACATATTAATTTAAAAATTCATATACCTAAAACTTTAATAATGGTTTCCTTGAGATAGTCATAGTGATAAGGTCTTTAGTAAGATTCAGTCATAAAGTTATTAGTTCTTGTTGACCAATTTTGCCCACAGGCAAAATTTTGGTCACCTTCTTCACCTGCTGTTCAATGCCAGTTAATTTTAGGTTGCACAAGTTCAATGAGTTCAATTCATGGCTTGGTTCAAAGGATCCATCTTTGAGTTCAACATTACCAAGCATTAAACCGTTGAACTGTTGAACCAATTTTGGTTCAACAGGCTAAGTTCAACAAGCTTGGTTCAAAGCAGATGGTTCAATGGGCTAAGTTCAATGTGGTGGTTCAATCGGTGAAAAGTTCATCAGACTTGGTTCACTAGTCCATTGGTACATAATGGTTTAACCCTTGAACTATTGAACCATTTTTGGTTTAACACCTTGGTTCAAGGGTATGCCCTTAGCTGAAGGGGAGGTCTTCAAGGTCAAAATGCCCTTCCGGAGGGCAGGCGCTTCAAAGAATGAAAATTTGGGTAAGTCCAAATTTGCCTAAGTTCAAAATTGACTAAATCCCAAATTCCTTCAAACTTTTTGTCTGAAGGAATTCCTTCAGACAAAAAGTTTGAAGGAATTCAGGTGCGCTTCGAAGCAAAGGCAAAGGCCAGGTGGAATTTCTGTGGAATTTTCGTCCACGAGAAAATGTTCATGGATAAAAGCCCATGGGATATACAAAGCAAACAAGCCTGGTATAATTTCTGTAGACTTTTTATCTATGGGGAAATGTCTGCAGACACAAAGCCCATGGGAGCCCTAGGGGCAGTCAAAGTGAAACAGGGACTCACCAAAGGACCCCAAAGGGTAGGTGCCCTTGCGGGGGACTTCTGACTAAGAACAAAAGGGACATTTTCAAAGGGTAGAGGGTCACTTTCCCTTCGGGAAGGTGCCATAAAATATACAAGGCAGGAAAGTGCCCGCAGAAAGGTGCCAAGACTAAGCAAAGCCACAAAAAGCCAACGAAGGCCCGACTAACATTGTGATGGGGATGGTGACATCTTGGAGGCCATCAAGTTCAATGAAGTGAAATAGCCATTCCTTTTCAAATGAAAGAGCTAACCATGGAAAATAAGGCCCAGAATGTAATGACCCGCTAGAATGTTTGCCCCCGAGGGCCAAGGAGCCAAATGAGACAAAATTGAGAAAAGACAAGGTGCAGGAGGGGACGAAGCAGTTCAAGTGGCAAAGTGAAGACAATTTATTTCTTGATTACCCCCCAAATTGTGCAAATAGTGAATGGCATGGCCCATGCATTTAAAAGGGGACAAATCTTAATCTATTTGTAGAAAAGAGGGTGCAGCCTGTGTTTCACATTAATACTCGAATACCAAAGTCAAATTTGGTGATTATACATCATGGTTCTAGTAGGCCTCTTCCAGAAGGATGACATTGACAACAGTGTTTTCCTCCTTACTTCTCCTATATATTGCGAACTTGTCATTTGTAAATTATCTTCCACATTTGTAAGGTGTAGCCCTAGAAAAAATTTCACCTAAATCAAATAAATGAAATTTTTTACCTCTCTCTTGGATAGATATATCTGAGTATGTCTTGAGTGTTGTTTGTGTTCAGTCATTGTTTCTTGATGCTCTCACAAGTTCAACACTAACATACCTATTTTCTATAAGGCACCATCTTTGCAGCTGATAGGAGAAGAGCAGTATTTGAGAAGTTTAGAACATAGGAGATTACTTACAGTGTGCATTCCATAGCACCTTGGTAAAGCCCCTATTTTTTTGTGTTTCCATGAAATCCTCCCTACCAGTTTCTAGCAGCCTGGTCCTTCTGCCAAGTCTAAAGTGTATGTATGTGTTTGATTGGTTTCAAGAGTGATGTGTGAAGGTTGACTTATTTTTGGTGCATCACCTCTTTAGAGTAGTTTATTTCCTGCATCTCTCTCCTTTTTCATCCCCACTTATATCTATATATATATATATATATATATATATATATTGCACTACCTGGAACAAACACGATGCATCAAAGGGAGCTAGCCCTTATCTAGAGACTCTCCCCTCCTACTTCTCCAGTCCCACAAGTGAGAGGGGAGTTTCCATGTTGCGAGGAAAAGATAGGAGTTTGACTTCCTGCCACTGGGTGCAATTTCTTGCATCAACAGTTTTGGCACGCCCGATGGGACACAATTTGACAATGCAGTAAGGTTTTAGGATTGATGTTGGTCCTATTATAGTAAATCAAATATTTTTAGCATCTGGCAACTTTGAGTTAAATCTACTGATTTAGTAGCCTGGTGCCATCAGAAATAATTTCTTGTATGTATATTTCCTTTGCTCAAATCATGGGTCTTATTTTCCTTGATATGAATATAATCAGGCTCCAGATATTTATGCAATCCGCTCAAGCAGATCTCCTAGTTGCCCTACAACTATAAGGGAAGTGGCCTTGGAATTGGAGATTAACAGGTTGGAAGAGTAGTACAGATATCAGTAGGAGCTGATGTATAAAGAGGAATGCTCGTTTAGGCAAGCTCAGGGCTTGCAACCCATGAAAGAGGAGGTAGTAAAATGGAGAAATCCATTTATTCAAGGCAATCAACATTGTGCACCCCCTCCTAATTTGAATAAAACCCCTTATTTTACACCAAATCCTTTTTATCAGATTGCACTTGCTCATTCTAGCTCATCAAATGCATTCACTCTCAATCCCGTGTGCCTAACTTTCTAACACTATAAGACATTAGAACAACCTCCCATGGAGATAAACCTTCTAAATTCCTTATATTATGAATCTTCCATTAGGGAAAATACACCAACCATCACATCACTCTTCTAAAGACTCCTCTAATGCACCAATAGTCTCTTCCTTACATTCCTCAACCTTCACAAGTCCTTCAGAATAATGTGCATATTTCGGGTTGGAAAAAGGATTGCCAAGAACCAGCTCAGAGCATTGAAGAGGATTGTGCTGATGACCTCCAAAAAAGACTCTTTTAGGACAACCTAGCCAAATAAATTAAAGATTTAGAGGCTAGAATGAAGTTGCTTCTTGAAAGAGAGTTAAAATTTCTAGACTTTGCTAAGGAGCCCCAGGGCCTTGGAGAAAACAAAGTTGCTGCCTATTCATAGGAGTATAATTCTAATTCAGAGATCCTAAACTGGGGAGAAATAGTAGAATCATGGGGCAGAATGGAAGAAGAACAAGGTTTTTCTCAAAACCTTGAAAAAACTGAAGCTATGCTTGCTCATGATAATGCTAATGACCTCCAATAAAAACTTTTCCAAGAAGATCTAGCCAGGAGAATTATGGAGTTGGAGTCCAGAGAGAAATTCCTTAGCTGGTGTGTGATGGATGGCTTAGACAAAACAACACATTCTATATCTGAACACACCCCACCTACACATTTCCAAGAGAGATATCAGGCTGTACCTGATATTGATGAAGTGTTGACCAAGTGGAAAGAGGAGAATCATTCAATTCTAGCTCAAGGAATGCCTCCTCTTCCACATGTTTTCTCCACTTCACCCCTTCTCAAGGAAGAACCTATTATGTAGGAGGCGGGTGAGGAGTAGAAAGTCCAATCTATAGTTATTCAAGAGGCTGTCATGAGTGACAATGAAGAAGAAATCATCATTGATGCTCCTTGTGAAGATGTCATCAGCAATGGAGAAGATGTAGGTCTTGTATATATGTAGATGTTCCATCAATACGAGGAGGAACAAAAGCATGGTGAGCTCTCTTCCCCTCTGTTTGATGAACTTCCTTATTATTTTGATGATGAGGATGACTACACTAAGGAGATTGAGTTAGAGGAGGATCATGAGGATGCATTTGAACATCTAGAGGTCCTGATCAGCAAAAAGGAAAAAGAGAGGCCTATCTTCCTAGAAGAATGCCAAGAAGCAGAGAGTTTTAAACATAGAGGTGATATTCTATGGGATGAGCAATCATTTTGTGAGTCCATTTTAGACATCACCACAGTCACCCTTCTTCAAGAAGGCTAAGAGGAAGCTGAGGATGAGTCTGATAGAATTTTAAATGAGGCAGAAGGAAATAATTCAGACCATGATGCATTGCAGAGGGAATGTACATGTCAAAGGACTAACAGTGATAAGCCAGCAACCACTAATTTCTTAGTGAAGAGAACCAATATGAAGGACCAACATTCAATAATCCTCTAGGGACAAGAAGAATACATGTATGTTGGAGGCATGTTTGATTTTGATCCACTTGAATACAAGCCAACTTAGGTACAGGCAAGAGGAGCAGGTCACCAAATCTCTTTTTCATTCAGCTACTTGCCTGGCACCATAAGTCTTGTTTCTAAGAAGGGGACTTAAGAAAATTTCCCTTCAATCTAAGAGGGAGGTGAACATTCTTGGTTAGCTATACATAATATTTTGTTTTTAGTTGTTTTTCCTATTTTCCCTAAGTACAGTTTGCACAGGTAGTGGCCTTGTGTGTTTCCCTTCACGTGTGGGGTAAAAGCTTCATGTTTGATTCTCAGATATTTTGGGGCTATTGCTAATTCTTTCATATCTACATCTGACTCCACACCAAATGGACTGTAAGGTAACTAGTTTCTAAGCATAGAAGGCATGCTTCCCCCGTGAGTCACCAATTTGTTGACCAATTTTGCCCATAGGCAAAATTTTGGTCACCTTCTTCACCTGTTGTTCAATGCCAGTTAATTTTGGGTTGCACAAGTTCAATGAGTTCAATTCATGGCCTAGTTTAATAGGTTTAATAGACTTTGGTTCAAAGGGTCCATCTTCGAGTTCAACATTACCAAGCATTAAACTATTGAACCAATTTTGGTTCAATGGGCTAAGTTCAACAAGCTTGGTTCAAAGCGGATGGTTCAATCTTTTGGTTAAACAGGCTAAGTTCAATGTGGTGATTCAATCGGTGAAAAGTTCATTGGCCTTGGTTCATTAGTCCATCGGTGTGCAATGGTTGAACCCTTGAACTGTTGAACCATTTTTGGTTCAATGCCTTGGTTCAAGGGTATGCCCTTAGCCGAAGGAGAGGTCTTCAAGGTCAAAATGCTCTTTCAGAGGGCAGGCACTTTAAAGAATTAAAATCTGAGTAAGTCCAAATTTTCTTAAGTTAAAAATTAACTAAGTCCTAAATTCCTTCAGACTTTTTTTTGAAGGAATTCCTTCAGACAAATAGTCCAAAGGAATTCAGGCACGCTTTAAAGCAAAGGCAGAGGCTGGACAAAATTTCCACAGACTTTTTGTCTACGGGAAAATGTCCGTGGACAAAAGCCCATGGGATATACAAAGCAAACAAGCCTGAGAGAATTTCTATGGACCTTTTATCCATGGGGAAATGTCCACAAACACAAAGCCCATGGGAGCCCAAGGGGCAATCAAAGAAAAATAGGGACTCACCGAAGGACCCTGAAGAGTAGGTGCCCTTGTGGGGGACTTTTGGTTAAGAACAAAAGGGACATTTTCAAAGGGTGGAGGGTCACTTTCCCTTTGAGAAGGTGCCAAAAAATATACAAGGCAAGAAAGTGCCCACAGAAAGGTGCCAAGACTAAGCAAAGCCATGAAAAGCCAATGAAGGCTCGACTGACGTTGTGATAGGGACGGTGACGTCCCAGAGGCCATCAAGTTCAATGAAGTGAAATAGTTGTTCCTTTTCAAATGAAAGAGCTAACCATGGAAAAGAAGGCCCAGAATGTAGTGACCTACTAGAATGTTTACCCTCAAGGGCTAAGGAGCTAGATGAGACATAATTTAAGAAAAGACAAGGTGTAGGTGAGGAAGCAGTCCAAGTGGCAAAGTGAAGACAATTTATTGCCTGATTACCCCCCAAATGGTGCAAATAGCGAATGGCATGGCCCGTGCATTTAAAAGGGGACAAATCTTAATCTATTTGTAGAAAAGAGGGTGCAGCCTATGTTTCACATTAATGCTTGAATGCCAAAGTCAAATTTGGTGATTATACAACATGGTTCTAGCAGGCCTCTTCCAGAAGGATGACATTGACAACAGTGTTTTCCTCTTCCCAATGAGGGGACGCGAAAATCCACTTGTAAATAAGGAGCACCAAATGGGCCTCCTTGCTTCTCCTATATATTACAAACTTGTAATTTGTAAAGTATCTTCCACATTTGTAAGGCGTAGCTCTGGCAAAAATTTCACCTAAATCAAATAAACATAGTTTTTTACCTCTCTCTTGGATAGATATATCTGAGTATGTCTTGAGTGTTGTTTGTGTTTAGTCATTGTTTCTTGATGCTCTCACAGGTTCAACACCAGCATACCTATTTTCTATAAGGTGCCATCTCTGCAGCTGGTAGGAGAAGAGCAGTATTTGAGAAGTTCAGAACAAAGGAGATTACTTATAGTGTGCATTCCATAGCACCTTGGTAAAGCCCCTATTTTTCTGTGTTTCCATGAAAGCCTCCCTGCCAATTTCTAGAAGCCTGGTCCTTCTTCCAAGTCTAAAGTGTATGTATGTGTTTGTCTGGTTTCAAGAGTGGATGTGTGAAGGTTGACTTATTTTTGGTGCATCACCTTTTTAGAGTAGTTTTTTTGCTGCATCTCTCTCCCTTTTCATCCCCCCCCTTATATCTATATATATATCTATATTTTGCACTAGCTAGAACAAACACGATGCATCAAAGGGAGCTAGCCCTTATCTAGAGACTCTCCTCTCTTGCTTCACTAGTCCCACAGGTGAGAGGGGAGTTTCCATGTTGTGAGGAGAAGACAGGAGTTCAACTTCTTACCACTAGGTGCAATTTATTACGTCAATAGTTATCATACAGATAGAACCATCAACATTACGTGTTTTGATTGAGAGCCTGAAGTGGTTTCATAATTAATCATAGGATTATTAAAGGTGAAAATTAATACTCAATAAATAAAAATATCTATGTCTTATATGCCTATAGACATAGTCAAGTGTATGTATTACAAGCTGAAAGAGACTTCAAATGACCAACCACATTGGTAAGATGAACCATGAACATGCCAAATTCATGTTAAAGGTGATATAGGACTTGAAGAGATAATAACATAAGGATGTTGCAACACAATTGAACTCATGGTTTAGGATACTACCAATTAAAAAACCAAAAACATAAAAGAAGACTTTGAGACACATCTTAGCAGAGTTTAAGGTTGTTTAGCAACTTTTAAGGTAAAGAGCATTTTTGGTTTCCATATTAATCAAGTATTTGGCTATCAAGTTGATATATATGTAAGCATTAAATTTGAAATTTATCTAATGATATTATTGATATTAGTCATGTGATTCATCTTTATTATTCCTTCCTCTATCCATAGAAAGGCCAAAGAGACCAAATAACTACCTACAATTGTACTATGAACCATGATGATATAGTCAGGCATGATGATTAAATGAGGTAATTTAGGGGTTTATATTGACTGATAACAGGTGTATGAGGACATGAATACACTCTATTGTAATATTGAAGAAGATAAAGGTTAGTTTTTATAGCATTTTTATCTTAAGGGCTAACACCTACAGTCACTCATCCATGGATCTCTATCTAGTCATGTTCAATAAGGTGCCTACCTTGTTTAGAGAGGATATTTGTTTAGTGTGAGTAAAATTAGTCTAATGGAGGATGTATTTTTATTCAAGGATAAATCATGAGGGGAGTGTAATTTTAGTATAACATCTGCACACTTGAAGAGTTCAAGACTATGAGGAAGTGTGTTTCTAGGACCTAATGCTAATAATACAGTCAATCATCACTTTAAAAAATACAAATCACCTATATGTAGGTCAAGGAATATAAATTCAATATCATTTTATATGTCACAAATGATAAATAAAATATGAGTAAGATTGGAAACCTTACAACATCAAGATCAAGACAAGTGAGAGGATTCACCCTTTTTAATCTTCTAGCCAAGTAAAGATTGATGACACCTACAAGTTTGTTAAAATGATGGTGATAGATGAAACCATGAAAGTTTAAGGGAATAATAGTGTCTAAATTTAATTCAAATATATATCACATATTTTTCATTATGTTGATAATAATGGGGATTAGGTTGTTCTAGTTGAAGAGGCATTCAAAGCCTAATAAAGATCTATAGGTATGCCTTAGGACCAAATAAGATAAAATAATGTGTTAGTGTTGTAAATATGTCATATAAATGTATATATGGTGGTAACTAGGTTAAATACTTATTAAGACACTATGGGGGTTATGACTAACTCATAATACCTTATTTTAAGAACTCACCATGTGTGAACCCAAGCTACCATCTAAGCCTTGTCTTGGAAAGTTTTAAAGAAGGATGTATTTGTAGTGATAATGGAATAGATAAAATGGATAAATAAATAACATGATGGATATGAAGTACCTTTTAAAACTATTTATAGTCACCTAAATTCAAGTATAATTATTAAGGTCTATAAGCAAGCTTTTATCAAGAGGCATAATACATGCACATTCACCTGAAAAGTGTCAAAGAATGTGGAGAAAGTAAAATTTGTGATGGTAATAAGTGTTAAAAAGTTGAATTATCTATAATAATAATTTTTAAGGTATTTATATCTATTTTATGTGATAATAAGGTCAGACTCAGTGAGACAAGGCTCAGACCAAGCTGACATAGTCCATTGAAGACTACAGGTCTAATCTAGAGAAAAGTGAAATATTTATCACTAAATTTGGATGTATAATGCTAAAAAATGATGTAAAAGACATTTATAAATATTTACATCAAGTTTTTATCTAGTGGAAAAGGAGAAAGGCTCAAATAATAGACCTCTAGAGCCAAAAAACTCAGCTTGCCTAAAAACCCTTAAGTGGTGAAGAGTTAAGGTTTCAGACCTTTTGAAAGGTCAATGATTATGGAATATATTTGCGAACTATGTCATGGATCATTTAATATTTTTTTATAACCTTGTTTTCCATTATAATTCATTTCAAGGTCTTAAGATCCAAAATGACTTTTCTCAACTTTCTCACATAGTCCATCTTGTCTAAGAAGCTAATTTATAGAGCTCAGAACTTCACCAAAAAATTGCATGGTGGTAATATGTTACTATAGGTTATTTATTTTTAATAATAATTCAAACATCTTGAATTTTTTTATTACTTAACTCTCACACTTGTATGAATTATTAATAATAAGGATAAGTACTTAGAGAATCCCTTCTTCACCTTGTAAGAGCTCGAGTAGTTAAAAATTTTGCTTAGAACTTATTGGAAAATTTAAATGGTGATAGATGTCCATTTAAGGTGTTATATAGGTCAATTGGATCCCATATCCCAACATTGGTTCTTGGAATTGACCCTTGTACTTTATAAATCATTGTTTAGACCTCATACCTCTCTAAACGCTTATTAAACCCTACAAGTAACCCAATGAAGGAAATGTAATTATTAATGCCTTAAAATTAAATGTTATGGCCTCAAAATGAAATTAATATAATAAAAAATTCTCTTGATATCCATTTCAAAGTAATGGTTCACATGTGCAAGTATAATACCATATAGAACAAGGCTAAAAATGTAGTTGAATGCTTCTTTGTGAAGGTATAAATTATGGAATGATATCTAAAAAATGTGAAAAATGATTATAATTAATTTATAGAGGTTATAATATCATCCAAAATATTATATAGGTATCTCAAAATATTATACTATCTATACAATTTGGCTACTTGGTCAAAAAGTGAGGAAAACCTAGTTTTGCAAGTGAAGAAGCCTAAATGAATGCCTATGAATGAAATAAGAGACCTCAATCTCAAGGAATGAGTTTAATAAGGGTTTTATAGGTCTCAAAAATTAATTTACAAGTCTCATAATATGCAAGTTTTGTGAAAACACACCCAAACCACCTCTCAAGCATGCATAAGCACCTATGCTTACCAATAGCCATTTATTGGTTTTCCCACGTACACAAGGCCTAATAAATTTAAATTAAACATGAAACATGGCATTAGGATAGGTAAAGTGAATCAAACACTTTTTAGATTTTTCACGCATGTGGGAGGCCATTTGGGCCAAATCTCTATTTTTAGGCCTAATTAGAGAGAGAAAGTGAGATAAAAAGAACACTTCCACTCAGATTTGGATCCTGTAATTTTTCATGGATATGTAACGAGATACTAGGTCCTTAAAATTTTTCTCATTTACCTATTTCACTTGGTACATTTTTATTCACAAGGAGGTTTACCCATTTTGAGGGCTTCAAATAATATGTTGAAAAGTAGGGTTTTAGTGTAAAAACACACCTTTGAATTATTCAATGGTTCTAATTATCTTGTTTTAGGTATAAAATTATGTTGATAACCCATCCATATAGGAATATTTATTTCTTCAAATTAAAACCAAGTTCTCTATCCTGTACACAATATTGTTAAAAGAGGAGTTTAAGTGAACAATCGACCAAGTCAAGGTATAGAAGTTATTCAAGGAGATTTTCAATGTTTATTATCTCTTACATGTCATTTGGAGGAAAATAATAAGTTAAATTTAGTTTAAAATAACATTCAAATGGTTGAAAGAGTCTCTAACAGTCGTAACAATACCTTATTTTCCTTATATGCCTAACAAGTTGAAAAGGTCAAATATGCATAAAGGAGTCTTCTAATATCCCTTTTAAAGTGGAAATACCTCATTAATGGATTACTAAAAGGTTTCAAATGAGGGGGTAATTAATACTTGAAGACCTATTTTTAAGGATGTGACTTATTATTTAAGAAGGACATGTAAGCTAGTATATAGGGTATACAAGAATGGATTTAGGCATTTTCAAGTGGTCAAGTTTGACCAATCAATTTTGAATACTTATTCAAGTTACTCCAACAAGTGATAATTGACCCCTATGCTAATTTTGGGAAATATTGAGAAGAGATAATCTAGGAAACACTACACAATGATTTGGAGGGTTTGAAGATAAAGTTAGTCACCCCTATTTTGAGGCTGATTTGTCTTCCCATTTCACAATATTTTATATTTGTATCTCCTTTTATATAATTATAATATCTCTTTTTACTTTTGATATGTTGAAAGGCTATCAAAAAAAATTTAATACACCTCTTGAATAAATAAGAAGCCATTTTCATCTATTTTCAAGCTATTTATGTGAAGTGTATGGTGATTTCCATTGATATAACATTGTGAATTAGTAGCTCTCATATGTTAATGTATGGCTTTAGTACCTTCTTTCAACATATTTTATTTTTTATAGGTCATACTAAGTGTCTCAATTTAATCTCAGTCTAAGTTTGGATGTGAATTCAATAATCTTTCATTCCTTCCATACAAAGAGTGAGTGTTGTTAAGTCCTTTGTATGAAACACTATTGTAGAATCCATATATCTAAAGTGAAGAGAATGTGTGTAGGATAATTTTATTATTAAGAGTGTAAATTGTAAAAAAAATTGGTCATAATTATTGGTGTATCACCTTTATTCCAAGTTTTCATTTTAATTCTAGTGCAAACATTATTCCTTCACTCTTTCCCTTAGTCAAGAAATTGGTGGTTAGTAGGATTATATACAAATTTAGTGAGTGCATCAAGGGAACCAAACCTCTACCTATAGATTATCTCCATTTCAAATTCACCCACACTTATGAGAGATTATATTATTTTAGTAGGAGTGGGAAGTATCACACATTCTCAAAAGGGTAACACTCTTGATTGGTGATAAATATTGGTACACTCAATGGGACCCATACTCTTTGGCATCACTTAATTTTATAACTAGATAAAATTATTTACAGAAATAGAGGACATTCCTCATATTTTGAACTAGAGGATTCCTTAAAGTTGTAGGATTCTTAGCAGTATATTAGCACAAGTTTCATACCAAAGGTTACCACAAGATCATCAAGCAAAGGTATTACTTTTGTATCTACTGAGTTGCCTTCTCATTCATATAAAAGGAAAAGATTCATAGGAGCAAACCACTATCCTATAATTTTTTTCAAATCTCTTAATCATCCCATTAGATAAGATAATTCAATTCCCATTATCCAAATTATTGTGCCTAGGAACTAGGTGTTTATCTCATTCAATAGAGGAAACCCATTGAATCTTACCTAGTATGATGATATAATAGCTTTATCTATTAAGAAGATTTTTTTTATTCTTAAGCGAATACCAAACTATACCTATCGAACACATAAAATATGTAACCAACCTTTGTTCTATCTAAAATGTTGTCCAGGAGAACTTTGCTATTTCAATGCTTACTACATTATTCAAAGGAAAAGCAATGTATTTATATAGAAACCTTCATATGAATTCTATTATTTCTTAGGATGACTTAGGTTTAGCCTTTTGTAGGGAGTTCAAAGACAAATCTGACCACTTGTCCCTAGTTGAACAACTAACAACCATAAAGAGGGATCCTTATGAGTTCATGACATATTTTAACCTTAGATTTCACAAGACATGGACTAGGATACCTATTATGATTAGGTCATCTCTAGAGTATGCATTTTTTTATTATTTAAGAACTCTAAATTCAAACATCAGTGTTATGATTTAGTCTATAGATGTCACTACACTTTTAGATGTATATGAAGTGGCTATTAGAGTAGAAAATAGTTTCATTCAAGCTAAAAAGTTGGCATCTAGACCTCATGTACCTTTTTTCTTAGAAACACAGCCAATTCTATCCCCTTAATCTCCTTCAATATTTCCCATTCTAGCTCCCCAAACATAAATTATATCCTTTCTTAGTCAATCAAATAAGATTGGATAACTCAAGAGAATGTTTCAATCCTTTAGGAATGAAATTATTCAACTAAAAATGTAGTAGTACCAAGCTAATAGGCCTGACCAAGAACCTAATCATCCTATCTATCAACCATTTAGAGATAATAGACCTCCCTATAAAGGCTTCAAAGAACAAAGACCTTCATATCAATCTCAAATAATTATTACATAGGAAAAACCTTATGTTATAGTAAATAAAAATTCTCCTTATTCATTAAAGCCATTGTTCTTGTACCAGAACAAAATAATATAATGCCAAATTTAGGTTGGCAACCATCTAATACAAATTATATGCAAAATCAATCCTTAGTGAATCAATTTATGGTGATGCCTTAGATGACCCAATAAGAGGATTCTATTCAATAAATTCAACATAGTGAGGGTATGCCATAATAAGATAAGTTACATCATGGATAAGGGTACCTAGATTCAACCTTTATGAACTGGAAAATTTATGACCATGTAGTTTTGAATCAAGTTGGTGACTCTAATACTTCAAAAAATGTGGTTGAATCTATCACTTGAGAAAAGAAAAGGGAAATTTAAGAGACTAAGTAGGTGGGTAATGTTCCAATCATTCCTCCCATTGTTCATAAAGGTGTTCATAATTAGTTTACTATCCCAACATCTCATAAAAAATAGAATATGGAAGTTGGTAGATATCATCAAGTACCACAAGTGAAAGATCATCCAATTGTGCCAAGAATGCATCTGAAGGTGAGTGTAACTCCTTTCATTATTATTTATGATATGAATAATTATAATATCATAATGAGTATGTGGGATTCCTTATCAATCCTAGGATAAAAGGACATGTCTATTTAGGAGTTTTCAACCCTCAAGTTAACTCCAAAACTAGCTGAAAAAGAGAGTGTAGTTTTAGAAAATTCAAATAAGTCAATGAAAAAACAAATACATAAGGAGGTAAAAGTGAGTAAATATTATTTAAAACTAAATAAAACACCTCCATTTTATCTGTATTTAATTATTGGTAATACCTTAGTCCATAATTGTATGGTAGATAATGGAGCTAGTAGTATGGTTATGCCTAAGTAGATTGCAAACAAACTTGGTTTGGTGTATGAACCAAACACAAAAGGTATATTTAATATTTATGGATCCAAAAAAAATTATATTTTCATGATCAAGGACCTAAAATTAACTTTTCATCCTTTCTCATATGTAACCATTTAACATGATGTAGTGGTCATGGACTTGCCTCCACATTTTACCATGTACTTGTCTAGAGATTTCACATCAAAGATTAGTAGTTACTTATAAGATTATTGGAATTATTAAATGTTAAAAATAATATATGGTAACAATTCCAATATTAAATTTTTACCTATTTCATGCTTTCATTTGGATCCTTACATGTTAAGTGTTTTGAACACAAACTATGTCATTTCGGATGTGGTGAAACAAACTAGTTAACTAGAAGCCAACTCACCTATTGAATGAGTTCCTGATTTATTTATTGATGAATGGGATTATAAATTTAATTAAAATTATCCATATTAAATTATATAATAGGATGGACTTGATGTCTATTATCTTCATGAAAATTATGTATAAATACTAGTTATATTGAAATAAGATGAGTCAAAAGATGTCCTTTGCCAAATCTACTTTGATGGGTCAAGGAACAAGAATGGTATTAGGGTTATAATGATTATTATATCACCTAAAAAATAAACTAATATTTTACTATTAATTTATAGTTTGTATATTCCAATAATGTAGTAGAGTATGAGGCTCTAGTATATGGTTTGCAATGGGATGGGAAGATGGGAATAAGTGTTCTACAATATTTTAGTGATAGTTAACTTGGGGTTCACCAAGTTAGAGAGATGAATGTCAGTATTAATTCATTGATAATATATTATAAATGTATAATTTGGCATCTCCTTGAGTTTTTTGATGCTTTTGATATTCAAGCAATGCCAAGAGAAAGTAACAAACATGCAGATAGATTGGTTACCATAGGAGATCAATTCAGTATTCTAGATGATGTGAGGCATGAGAAAAATTATAAAAATATCAAGACTATGGTGAAGCCTTATATTCATAAAAATCATGATAACTATAAAGTTTTTGAAGATGACAATCATATTATTCACTTCTTGCAAGAGGAGGCTGAATTCTCTGTAATAAATTAGTCAAATATCTTGAAACAATATGGCAATCAAATTGTCCAACTTAAGTCCAATAAGACACCCAAAGGTATTATAAATATTTAAAACATATTTAGTATATATTATGAGGTGATAAAATAGAAGTCTTCATTGTATACAAGGGAAGAAAACTATGCTAATATTGAGATAGCAACTGGAAAGACTCTCAAACTAGGTAAAGTATGAACTCCGTCTCAAAAGGAATCATTTATTGATTTATGTAGGGCATAGAAGTATAGTGAATTTAAGGGATATGATCCAATTTTAAATCAATGAAACATTGAGATATAGGTTGATATAAAATCAGTTAGACAAAGGCAAAGACCAATCAATCCAAAACTTGATCTTTTGATGAGATTTGAACTTTATAAACTAATTGAATTAGCCATCATTTTCCTAATCAAGCATTCTACTTTGGTGGTAAACATTATTATAGTGAGGAATAAAAATATATAAATTAGAATTTTTGTGGAATTATGTGATTTGAACAAAACCTCATTCAAATATCATTACCCATTGCCATCTATGGAGAAAATATTGCAACTGGTAGCTAGTTTGGAATGGTTCTCATTAGTGGATGGTTATAGGGGATGTAACCAAATTATAGTTAAGGAGGAAGATCATTTTAAGAAAACCTTCACTACCAAGTGGGGTAATTTTTTCTATATGAAAATGTCATTCATTTTGTCTAATGCTGGAAAAACTTTTCAAAGAGCCATGGATATAGAATTATAAGGTCTAATCAACAAGTTTGTTCTTATATACTTAGATGACATTACTATATTTTCAAAGAATGAAAGTAAAAACATGGTTCATATTAAGGAAGTGTTTGAAATATGTACACAATTTGGTATGTCTCTTAACCCCAAGAAATGTGTCATTTTAGTACATGAAGGTAAGCTTCTTGGACATATGGTTTCCATGCATGGTTTAAGCATTGATCTTGAGAGGATAAACTCCATACTTTCCTTATCTTTTCATTAACATAATAAGGTATTACAAAGTTTTATAGGAAAAATGAATTTTATAAGGAGATACATATTTGATTTTTCAACTTTGGCAAAGCCACTTATAACCATGCTTAAGAAGAATCAGAGTTTCAGTTGGACTAAGGATGGCATGATGAGTTTTAAAGAGATCAAAAAAGCAATAGATAATCATCCTACCCTTATTAATATTTATTTTTCAAGATATTTCATCTTGTATAAATATACTAATGTGGACACTATTTTATTTATACTCATACAACAAAATCAACAAGATTTGGATCAGCCCATAGCTTTCTTCAATTGCGGCTTGGAGGAATATGAGACAAGGTACACCTATGTAAATAAAAATGTAATTTCAATAACTATATGGCTTAAGAAGTTTATATACTTATTATCTAAAAACATGATATATCTAATGGTTTCTGATCCAAATACCAAGGAGTTTTTGTTGAACAAGGACATAAGTGAGAAGAGGGTAGGTTGGATAATGAGAGTGATGGATCATTATGTTTAAATAAAGGTCACTAATCTAATTAAATGTAAAGGATTATGTGAAAACCTAGTCAAATACTTTTAAGAGAATAAGGATATAATTTTATTACTAAATGATGAAGAAATTGTAATTGAACAAACATCATCTTCAAGCTAGTTTTAAGACTTGGTAAGGTACCTCCAAGATAGTTTTTATCCTCCTGACTTAAGTGCATCAAGGAAAAGGAATATTAGATTGAAGTCCATTTATTTTATCCTTATTGATGGAGTGATTTTCAATAAGGACATCAATGGTATGTTGTTAAGATGCATGAGCCAATCCAAATAGAAATATTAATTAATTAATTCCATGATGGATAAGGTGGAGGACATTTATTAGCAATAAAAATAACCTTTAAGATTATGAGAGGTAGGTATTATTGGCCAAGCATATTCATACAATTCCATTCTTGGGCGAGAAAGTGAAATAAATGTGTCATGTTTATGGGAAAAGAAAGACTTGTTGCCTTACCTCTCTAACCAATTTCAGTGGATCAACATTTTCTCCAATGGGGTTTAGACTTCATTGGCCTCATTAATCCACCTTTAAGCTTGGGTCATAAATGGATTTGTACTACCATGAATTACTTCACCAGATGGATAGAGGTAATAAATTTAAATAAAGTAAATGAATTTAGTGTGTTATATTTCTATGAAGGTTTTCTTACAAGATTTAACATTCCCTCCACCATTATTTTAGACAATGCCATGGATTTCTTGTGAGATAGAATTAGGTAATAATATGTTAAACATGGTGTATACCTTATCACTTCATAAAACTATTACCCACAAGTCAATGGCCTTATTGAGTCCACCAATAATAACCTACTGAAGATCTTAAGAAGGACCACTAAAGATAATCAAAGAACATGGCATTTGAAGCTTAAGTCAGCTATATGGGCTGATAGAATCAACTATAAAATTTATATATCTAATTCACCATACAAGTTAGTCTATGGAAAGGAAGTCAGGTTTCCCATTTCACTTGAGTTTCCTACTTTTGAACTAATGCATCAACTAGATATATTGGAGAATGAACCAATAGAGGTGAGGTATGTTGAGCTTATGGAGTTGGAAGAAATTAGAAATTAATTCATGTTACCCATGGAAATACATTAATCACAAGTGATGAGAACCTTTGATAAAGGAGAATCTTCAAGATGCTTCAAAGAAGAAGACTTGGTTCTCAAGTGGGATGAGGACAAAGCTAAACTAGGAAGGCATAAATTTTTTGAATCCCTTTGGAGTGACCCTTACACAATCTTTAGTTGTAAATACCACAATGCTTTCAAATTTTCCAAGATGGATGGTGAGGAGCTTCCAATCCCAATCAATGGGATACATCTAAAACATTGTTGTTGAGAGATAAGTTCTTTTTTACATAGTTAATTTTTTTTAGTTTCCTCTAAGTGTTGTCTTAACACATTAGTTTAATTATGTTTTATTTCAAATTAGTGATTATCTTGTACATGTGTTTTGTTAGTTAGTTTCCATTGTTTTTGTGTCTTCCTTTCCTTATTTTTAGAAGAAAAATAGATGTGTGGTTTTAAGTCAAGAGTTGTAATCACTATTCAAAGCTTTTTCATGTTAATTTAAGAATTTAAGAGAGATTTCATGAGTCCAAACATATTTCAATTGTCTAGTTCATAAGCATAGCAAGCATTCTTCCCAACTAAGTCACCCAAATGTTGATAAGTTTGAATTCAATGGTCAAATTGTTATCCCTATAATTTGAAACTTTGATCATCATGCTTATTTACCTCATGGATCATGATGTTTGTATTTTTATGTCCTTTAAATGTTAATTTGAAACATTATTTATCAAATTTTAAGGTAAATTTAATGAGTTTAAGGTTTTGTTCATCATAGTTATGTGCTTGTCTAGCCACTTCTTGAGCTATTTTAGTGGATTTCAAGTGTTGAAAGGAGTCTAGGGTGTCTTGATAGGTCTCATATTAGGTTTAAAGGTTATTACAAGATCTAATAAATATCAAACAAGTTGGTGATATTTTTGGCTAACTTCATAACCTAATTGGTTGCATTTTGGATCACTTTATGGATTATAAAGTAGGTTTCACATGATAATTGTAGTTTAATACTAGAATAAGGTCATGATATACCTATTAAGACATTAAAAGGTCTAATGAATGAATTTTTTAGTATTTTCATGAAGCTTCTTAACTGCTTAAGGTAGTTTTAGTGTCAAAAATAACTCTTTTAAGGCTGTTCATATAAAAATCTAAGGTAAAATTAAATTATAGACATATTCAAGAATTTATTTATTAATTTGAAGGTCAAATCCATGGATTATAATAATTTTTATGTGCCAAAA
The DNA here is from genome assembly GCA_037957365.1 of Torreya grandis. NCBI lineage: Eukaryota > Viridiplantae > Streptophyta > Pinopsida > Cupressales > Taxaceae > Torreya > Torreya grandis. The sequence goes on from JARHVA010000217.1 coordinate 283,766, forward strand.
TGTATAAAACCAATTTATCTCTCATATCGACTTCTTTGGTAACTTAAGAAAGGCGATCATTTTTTATCAGTGCAGTCAAGAGAGAGAGTTAGGTACAAATATCTTGGGAAATGATAGGGACCCTAATGAAATTAAATTTAGTGTAATTATTTATCATATTCATCTTCTTATCTTTATGAATATTCATTAAGAGTGTAAGGGGGTCATTATGTCTTAATCATCTAGATAGGGTCTAGGTTTGTCTCCATTTATCCACTTTAGAACTTGATGGAGAAAAATGGTCATGGTGGGGTGATTTAAAGTTAAAACAAGACCATTTTCATGTTATAATAATTAGTTACTTTTTTTTAATAAGGAGTATTTGGTAGGAAATGTGTTGCCTATGTTGATTGCCAAATTCAATAATTTTCAAGCATGTTTGATCTAGCAACTAAGTGTCTTAATGTTCAGGGGTTATCAATTTCATGTTTTAATTATAATAGACCTATTAATTTAGAATTTCATATACCTCCATCCTGAATAATTATTTCCTTGATATGGTCATAGTGAGAAGATCTTTAGCAAGATTTTAGTCATAAAGTCATCATTTCTTGTTGTTGTTATCATACAGATGTAATCATGAAGATTAAGTTCTTTGATTGAGAGCCTAAAGTGGTTTCATAATTAATCATAGGATATTCAAGGTGATAATTACTACTCAATAAATCAAAATATCTAGATATGTCTTATATGCCTACATGACATAGTCAATTCTATGTATTACAAGCTAAAAGAGACTTTAAATGATCAACTACATCAATAAGATGAACCATGAACATGTAAAATTCATGTTAAAGGTAATATAGGCCTTGGAGAGATAATAACATGAGTATTTTTAAACACACTTGAACTCTTGGTTCAGGATACTACTAATGAATAAAGAAAATTCATAAAAGAAGACTTTGAGACACATCTTAGCAAAGTTTAAGGTCGTTTAACAACTTTTAATATTGATGACACCTACAGGGTTTTTAAGATGATGGTGATAGATTATACCATGAAATTTTAAGGTAAAAATAGTGTCTACATGTCCTTAAAATATCTAGCATAAATTTTACATGATGTTGAGAGTAGTGGGGATTGGGTTCTTCTAGTTAAAGAGGCATTCAAAGCCTAATAAAGAACTATAGGTATGTCTCAAGCCTGAATAAGATAAACTAAGGTGTTAGTGTTGTATAGAGGTATTATAAAGGTAGAGAGTGTGGTAAATAATTTAAATTCTTATTAAGACACTATGGGAGTTATGACTAACTCATAATACCTTATTCTAAGAACTTACCATGCATGAACCCTAGCTACCATCTAAGCCTTATCTTTGACATTTTTGAATAAGCATGTATTTGTATTAAAAATGGAGTAGTTAAAAGAGATAAATAAATACCATGAGAGATATTAATTATATTTTAACACTATTTATATTCACCTAAATTCAAGTATAGTTATTAAGGTCTGTAAGCAGGCTCTTGTTAAGAGGCCTAATACATACACATCCACCTACAATGTGTCAAAGTATGTGGAGAAAAGTCACATTAGTGATGATAATAAGTGTTAGATATTTGAATTAGATGTTATAATAAGGTTTAAGGTATTTATTTGTATTTTATGTGCTAATGAGGTTAGATTCAGTGAGACAAGGCTCAACCCAAGGTGACATAGTCCATTGAAGACCTACAAGTCTACTCTAGATCAAAGAGAAATATTTATCACAAAATTTGGATATATAATTGTCACAAAGTATTTATATTACCTTGAAAAATATTTACATCATGTTTTTATCTAGTTTAAAATGATAAAATCTCAAGGAATAGACCTCTAGGGCCAAAAAACTCAACTTGCCTAGAAACCCTTAAGTGGTGAAGACTCAAAGTTTTAGACCTTTTTGAAATTCAATGATTATGGATTATATTTTTGATCCATGTAATGGATAATTAAATAAAATTTTATAACTCTTTTCCATTATAATTAATTTTGAGGTCTTAAGATAAAAAAGGACTTTTCTCAGCCTTCTCACATAGTCTATCATGCTTGAGAAGCAAATTTGCAGAGATCAAAACTTCACCAAGGAGTTTTATGGTGGTAAGATGTTAATATAGTTGATGGTATGTTACTAATACTTCAAATATGTTTCATTTTGTTAATATTTACTTATCACACGTGTATGAACTATTTCTAATAAGGTTGAGTACTCAGAAAACCCCCTTTTCACCTTGTTAAGAGCTCGAGTAGTTTAAAATTTTCATCAAAAAATATTGGAGAATTTTCATGGTGATAGTGTTGGTAACATAATGAATAAATTTGGGGGTTAATATGTCTCTTAAAACTATATTTATCATGTACTTTAACATTCCTTGAACCATCAAGGTAATACAAAGATATAACAATGCATAGTCATTCATATGAGCATAACACAAAAACCCTCAAGGGAAAGAAAACCCATTGATCCTTGAAAATTGAATATAGTCCTATAAGTGAAAATATCACAAATTTGTGAAGTAACAAATTCACATGGAGCACCATCTTCACATGGAGCACCAACTCCAACTAGATAACCACGAACTTAGCTAAGCTTTAGCAAACACCAACTTGCAAGAAGGGTCCAACCCCCTAGATGACTCAGCACCAACTCAACTACCTGATTGATTTGATCACATTTAATATAAAATTTTTATCATACAACTAGTTATTATCACCTTATTCATCTCTTATCTCTCTTCTATCCCTCTCAAACTACCTTTTAGGCGTCTTCACTCAGCTAGGTTCGTTCAATAAAGATTAGGTCATATAACCTTGATATTCATCTATATTACCCCTATTAGATATTCATGATACTTTATAGATATATTATGGTCTAAAATACCTCCTTCATCTCTTATAATTGTTATATCCTTTGCTTTTTCTCACACACTCTCTCACAAATCAAATATAATGAAACCTACAACACCTACATAGGTAAGTCATGTAACCAATGATATTTAAAGGGCATACATCTACATAGGTAAGCACATGTATGCATTCCTCTTCTTATTTTACTCTATTAATTTCATTTCATTTCACTACTATAATAAAGGAGGGAAATGTATACACCCTGATTTGGTCAAGAAACCACAAGTAGTATGTATTTTGTTGCTCTTTCACATGAAGTTCTTAGTGATGAATATATCCCTTGTTCACATAATCATTTTAAGTCTTTTGATATTTCTTATTTTCCTTATATTTTTAGACCCCAGTGGTCTTGAGTCACCTCTTCCTAGTCACGGGGGCCCTTAGCCTATCTTGCTTGGTCTTAACTCTATTTTTTAGCCTCATGACACTAGTACCATTATTAGGATGGTAGTATCATGTGGCTCTAGTGTCCAATTATGGATCTAGTGTCCAAAAATCATTTTCTTCCATGTTTTTGGTCTTAACCCTACCTTGATCCTTCTCTTATGTTTTCACCCCTCTTTGTGACTTATCGACTAGTGAACAAGGCCTGACATTCAAATCAAAATTCCTTATATATAAAGATCCCCATAAGGAATTTTACATCTATAAATTACTATTTTGGCACATAATTACATAAAATCAATCAAGAATACAACTCAATACTATGCATACTACTTAGCTATTACATTTAGACATTGCATGATTAATCAAAGAAAGTCCTAAGCAAAATTCATTTTATCTTACTATGTGCATTGATTATGCATGTTCCCTAAGGGAGAAATACATGTGATCTAAGACCCCCTAGCATTGGGGTTAATGTAGGAAGTGGCTATGACAACATGGGTCTTGCTTTGTGTGATTATAATATCCCACAACCTAGTTTTTCCATTTATTTTACATTTGATCCAATTGTTGTTTCATGTGTGTAGGTACTCATTAGGGTTTCAAAAGATATTAAGTGAAAATAGTGACATACATAAGCTTATATAAGACACAAAACCACTTACAAGTCCCCAAAAACATCTTGTAGTTTCTCTAAAAGTTTTAGACAGCTCTTCCAAGAGGGACACTAGCTTTATAATTAGACATTAGTGCTACGTGGCACTACTATCCACATAAAGGTGTTACTATCTGAATCCTAATTTGAGCTACAATCATAAAACAAAAGGTGTCTTACTATTTTTTTTCTATAGATAAGTTCTCTTTCTTTACATATTTTCTATTTTGGGAAGGATTGTCAAATCACTTATTTCCTATTTTCATTCTAAGTTATTGTTATACTCAGCCATTTAACAACATAGGATTTACATACCCTAAGTCCTAAATAGTTAAAACACCCACAAGGAAGTCTCTAAAAAAAGAGAAATATTTTTATACTTAAATGCAAAATAATATAAAGGTATTATTTAGGGTAGGTAAACTCAAAAACTAAAGAAAACTAGGAGTAAAAAAGCTCACTATTATTTTTCCAAGTATAACTCACAACACCCCAATAGTAACTGATAGAAAATAACAAACACAAGAAGCTCAAGAAACATAAGGATAAGAAAGGGGAGATGAAAATGGAGTATATTGATTCAATATGAAGTAGAACTAAAATAGTCCATGAAGAAATACCCTTTATAATAGGTGAGTGACAATACATAGTAGAAACATGGGTGGGTTTCAGAGGACAAGAAGAATGTAAAAAAGGATGTATGGGCAATTACTTTAACAAACAAATGGGAGAACAAACCATACTTTGAAAATAAAATAAAAAAATATGAAGAGAACTAAGAAAGAAAATAACTATATCCCCACATCAACACCACTAATATGGTCACTAGAAGTTGTTAATGAGTTATTAAACATGAAAAGGAAGCTTAAAGACATATAAGTAAAGGAAAAATATGAGAACAACAAGATTAAAAAAACCATGTAATATAATTTTAAACTAGTAAGTGAGAATAAAATACTCGAGGAGTAAGTAAACAACTTACAAGACACCATGGAAAAGGGGTAGTAAGAGCTGGTAATGATAATAAAAGCTATAAAACAACTAAAAAATTATGCCATAACACACACACACACACCCACACACACACACACACACACACACACACACACACACACACACACACACACACACACACACACATTTTAAATTTAAATAGGGACCCAATATTGTTTGAATATCTTTATTCAAGGTCCTAAAAGCCTTACATATCTTTTATATTATTTTTAATATGTATAATATTATGGTTGTCCTTAAATGTCTAAATTTACAAAAATTTGAATTATGAAAATCAAAGCTTGGGCATTAATTATGATTCATTTTAAACCTTGGAATTTCATAATTTTTCTTATAAATTGACTTTATACTTTTTTGGACTAACAAAGATAATATATCGTGTCTTAGAGTCTCTATGATTTTCATGTGTTTACAAGACTATTGGTAAAGACTTGTAAACTATCTATATTCGGGCCCCTCCTTCACTATGTTCCATAAACTTTTTGATCCATAAAATCAAGAAAAGTGGTAATATCACGTTAATATGAGATATTTGGCCTTCTTAAAAGTTCTAAGTGTTCTAAAATTTCTAAGCTTTGAGGTCTTGATATATGGCACTATCACGTTACTTAGAACACACCACAATTTAGAAAAATATTTGTACCTTATCAAAAGTCAAGTTACTATGATTTGTTTATGTGGTAATACCATGTTAACCAATACAAATTTCACTCCATAAAAATTATAAGTCCTTTGTGCTTTCAAGACCCTAGGACCACACCATGTGTCATAATTCCACTAACCCAGAACCTGGAAGGTCAAAGCAAAACCTAATGGCCCTATAGTCTAATTGCCCTGAGGTTCAGAGCTCCAAAGATTTTATAGTTATCATAAATACATTAACCTAGAGCTTTAAAGAAAAAAATAAAGTTAATGGCCCTAATTTTTTGAGGTCCTAAGCCTCCAAGTCTCTATAGCTCTGATATCACGCCATGTATTAACATCCCATTACTCAATGCCCTCCGGGAAGAGTACATAGTTTAAAGTTAGAAAAATAGTGGCCTCAAATATTTGAGTTCTTGAAGCCCTGAGACTATTCCACATGGCTCAATTCCATTAACTTGTATTCTTGGAGCATATAACATAAGATCAAAAGTTTTAATATCCCAAGTGAATGATAACTAGACAAGTGTCATGATTAAAGAGATGTGTGACTAGAGTACACATAAAATGAGTTTAAAGCTAGGAAAAAGGCCAATAAGTGATAGATTGACACTTGTCTTAAATAAAATGATTGGACATGCATGAATTAATTAAAATATCCATTTGGAAAATAAAAAGAACTTGTCAAATTTGACTAACAAATTTATATCTAAATGAGAACAAAATTAAAAGGCTCTTATTTGTATTGATGTCACATGAATTATGCATTCAAGGTGAAGCCTTTGATAAAATATTAAAAATATAAGTAAAGGCAAGTCACTTCACCATTAATCAAGCATTCCAATCCTAAGCTCTCAAGCAACCAAAATCCGTAGCATTTTTCAATGAATCCATAGGAGCATCCAAACAATCTTCAAAGGAAATACACAACCCCAAACTATTGAAATGGATTCCCAAAGACCACCATGTAGTCAGGATTCTTCTACATAATCTATTTTTAGAAACATCAAATACACAAAAACTATATTTGATCAAAGTGCCCTAGATTTTAGGTTTCCATACTATTCAGCCATATGGAATTTAGTAGAGTCAAAAGCATTATACTCTTCACAATATCATCTATCCCAGGAGGATAAGTAGTACATTGATGATTTTTTACTAATAAAAACCCTTGGACTCCATCAAGAGGCCATGAAACTAGAGGTAATGTCTTGTATCAATTTACTTCATGTTTTTTTCTTCAATGGTACTTTTACTAGAGACTATCTGCATCTTATAAAATGAAAAAAAATAATTTCATATGTTTCTATAAGGGGAATTGAGAGGTACCTTAGGCTTCCAAGGCCTAAGGTTTCCTATAAATAAGTCTCAGCCAATGTATGGCTCAAGCACAACATTGTATAGTTAAAATTGAAGTAGTTGTTATTAAAGGGCCAAAGGTTAAACCCCATGGTGGTGTTTCATCCAATGACATCACAGAATTTAGGCCTAGTATTAGAATAGCCATGGACCTTTCGAATAGATTATATGGTTTTGATAGTATTACTTATGTACAAGTGGAATGGTTCCCATTGTTGGACATTATTTTGACTTCTAAAAAAATTATTGCCTTAGTAGATATCATTAGTGTTATATTAAAGGAACAACTTGTCAAACATGAATAGAGGCCTACTAATGGAAATTTTTATATGATGTGATATCTATTAGATGCATTCTTTGGGATGGTCTACATAGCCTATGGATAACTATGGTAGTTGTCTAAGGAATATGTGGATAATAGAATCTATGAGGATTATTCTTTATTATTTATCTATAGATTCAAAAATGAGATTACAAGGATTTGTGAGGAAATTTATCTTCAAGTTTACCAATCCATTCATGGCATTCATACACCTTGAATATATGAGAATTTGAAAAGAAACATAGCCAAAAGGGGGACTAGTAGTACTATCCAGATTGTACCATAATCAAAATTGAAGGGACAAGGTCACTCCTATTTTTATCATGCCATGTCCCAAAAAAGGTGGTTGAACAATATATTTCCCACTAATTATACATTTATGTAAATGAGGATTTGGACCTCAAAAATCAAGCTTACTACTACAAAACCCCTCTAAATATTGGACAACTTTAGTTTGTGGTGAGGGCACACTTTAATCAAGTGGGAAAGGTTTTATCTTATTACAATTTAAAGGTGGCCTAATTTAAGGAATGTGATCCCAAAAGAAAAATAAAAAATTATCTTCAACTCCTCAAGGAGAAGAAGGGGTGACCATTATATATGTCCACCAAGAGTATGAACATGATGTTATCTTTTTAAATGCTTTAGATGATTCTAAATTCTGGACCCACATGAGGGACAAATAGATGTCAATGATTGTTGACTAGGATATTCAATATAACCCAAAAATCACAAAGAATAGGAAAATTAAATGGTAAGGTAAGTCAAAAAAGCCTAAAATCACTAATGGCCCCAAACATAGCCACAAGACCCAATAGAAAAAGACCAACCTCCCTCTCCTATAGAAAGAGAGACCAATATACAAGAGAGAGAGTCCAATGGTTAAAGGGAGGAAAACCTCTATATTAGAAAGTAAATTCTCAAAGGTTTCTTTGGTCCCTAAATTCCCTTCACCCATTTAGCTACTACTATTATGAGAATAACCATTATATTTAAAAATACCTCACCTCCTTAAAATAGACAAAAGAACAAATGATATTTCCCTTAGGATCTTAAGAGTGATCAAATGATTCACATAAATGCTCAAGAAACCTCATACAACCAATCATGCCTATGTGCACTAATTTCACCAATCCATCATGTTATTTTATACACAAAACTAGGCATTATATGTACATACCTTTTCAAGCTACTACAAGGCTCAGGAACTTGATAATTTTGACAAGGACCATCCATGTTGACCTTCACATCACTCATGTAGTCATAATAACATATAATAATCATATATTAAACTCTAATAATTATTAAAATACTAATCAACATATGCTCTTATAGCTACACTCATCAAAGACTTCATGAAGACCTTCTCAATAATGTTTGATATAAATGACAACATCAATGCCAAACCTCAATAGTATAAACAATGCTCAACAATCTCCCCTTTGTAATTGATGGAAAAACATATTGTAAACTGATCATTCTTATATCCTCATTCTAGTGTTTTTCCCCTTTTGACATAAATGACAAAGTCATGTCTAAATCTCCTTAGATCACACTTTTTCAAACCAAAATACTCAATACATAACACTATGAGTCTATGAGACATAATACAAACATTCTCCCCCTATCTCTATACATACCTTCTTGTTAAAACTCACCTATTATTAGAGATAATGATCCTAATTATCTCCCCCTAGGTACTTGGCTTCTTTAGTGATTATTAGGGGCAGGAATTACATCTAATTCCTATTTTGGGTGTTCAAATGTTACCTTTCAAAGTGGTTTGGTCAAAATGTCTAGAATACAATCATGTATAGAAACATATTCAAATCTGACACTTTGTTCACTTACATGCTCTCTTATAAAATGATACCTAATGAGAATGTGCTTAGTTCTTGAGTGTATGACAAGGTTATTTGATATGCTTATATCACTTGTAATATCATAATAGATAGGGATAAGACCATCATACTCCACCTTGTAGTCTTTTAAGATCTTTCTAATCTATAGGACCTGAGTAAAACATAAATTTGTTGTAATGTACTAAGCCTCACAAGTAGATAATGCTACTAATGGTTACTTCTTGCTTATCCATGAAACTAGGCACCCACCTAAAAAGATGATCCTCCACTGGTATTTTTTCTATCATATATAATTCTTGCCTAGTTTGCATCTATATAGGTTATAAAATTAAACTCTTTACTCCTTGGATACCATAAACTATACTCCATAGTCCCCTTGATATACCTGAGTATTTTTTTGACTACTTGTGGATGATTTTCCTTTGGATCTTCTTTAAACCTTCCCACAAGACCTACTTCATGCATGATGTTAGTTTAGAGGTAGTGGTGTATATCAAACTTCCAATCATTGATCTATATGACGTCTGATTGAATTTTAGAGACTCGTATTCCTTTCTCAACTTACACCATGTGATCATAGGTGTACTAACTACCTTAAAATATTCCATTTAAAAATTATTTAACATCTTTATTATGTACTTGCCTTATGAAATGAATATACCTTTTTTAGATTGAGTGATTTGAAACCCAAAAAAGAATGATAGTTCTCCTAGTATGGAAATATCAAAATATTTCTTCATCACCTCTACAAAGCCCTTAGTCATGTTCTCATCTTTACACCAAAAATGATGTCATACAAATAGATAAATAAAATGAATTGATTATCATCTTCTGAATTTATGTATAGATTACCATCTACAACTCTTCTTTTGAGTCATTGATCTAATAGATACCTATCCAACCTGGCATGCCAAGCTTTATGAGCTTAATTTAGACCATAAAGAGATTTTTTCAATTTACAAACATAGTCTTTGTCACCTGATAGTGAAAACCCCTTAGGTTACTTTATGTACACCTCCTCTTCCAAACTCCAATTCAAAATGGTAGATTTGACATCCATTTGGTATAGTTTGAACCCTTTGAATCCTGTATATGCTATAAATAATCTGATGGCCTCCAATATTTATACTTGTGAAAATGTATCCTCAAACTATATCCCTTCAACTTATGCATATCCCTTGCATACCAATCTATCCTTTTTCCTAATGACTTATCCATCTTCATTTAACTTGTTTCTAAACAACCATTTTGTCCCAATGACATTCTTGACTTTAGGACTAGAAACTAGTTCCCAAGTCTCATTCTTCTCTATTTGGTCTAACTCCTCATTCATATAACCTATCTAAAATTTTTCTTTGATTTCTTCTATAAGACTCTTAGGTTCAATATTATATAGTATATAAACATTGTCCTAATTTAGATTACTTACCTACCTCTTCCTTATTTGTATACTTTCATTCTTGTTGCCAATGATTTGAGATTCAAGATGATCTATTTGAATCCATCTTGAGGGGCCTTTTGAGTATTATATCTCCTTAAATTCTTCTTATTCCTCATCAACATATATATCTTTCTCTTCATTCTTATATTCCATATTAATATCCTTTAATTGTTAGTGTGATTTCCTTGTCTCATAAATTTTCACATTGGTGCTCTCCATTATCCTTTGTAACCTTTTATTTTAAAATTTATAGGATGAACTCACTTATGAGTATCCTAATAATATACCTTCATCAGATATGATATCAAGCATTCATAAGTATTAATAATCTCTATTGATGAAACATTTTCTCCCAAACACTCTAAAGTGTTTCACATTAGTAGGTCTACCTATCCATAGCTCATAAGAAGTCTTGTTGCCATTAGTATTTATCTATCCTCTATTCAAAATTTAGACTATAGTGCTTACTACCTCTCTCTAATATCCATTAGATAACATCAATTCATTTATCATACTTTTATCCTTCTCTTTAACTATCTTATTCTTTCTTTCTAGTACCTCATTCTGCTAAGGTGTCTTACTAAGAACTGTCTCCTTATTCAATGAACCTCAAAAAAGTCATCAAACTCATTGGAAAAAAAATCTCCTCCTCTATCAGATCTTAGACACTTGATCTTCCCATTCTTTTCATTCTCAATAATAGCCTTGAATGCCTTGAGCTTCTCAAGAGCTTTTGAATTTTCTCTCAATAATGCTACCCAAGTCATTCTTATGTAGTCATCTATGAGTAACATAAAGTAGATATCTCCTTGAATGCTTTGAATTCTTATAGGCCCATAGATATTAGTGTGTATTAACTCCAAGGGTCTAATAGTAGATTAATCCTTAGACTTGAACCTTCTTCTAGTCTGATTACCATGTTGACATGCTTGGTAAAGTATGTTTGTAGGTTTGGTGATCATAGGCATGTTCTTCATTGACTTCTTAGTGCTTATTTTGACTATATTGGCAAAGTTTAGGTGACCTAACTTTATATTCCATATACAAATTTCATAAATATTTTTCATAAATAATCCCTCCTTTTTAATGTCATTCAAGACATATAGATTGCTCTCAACCCTCTTAGCATTGACAATTAACCTTCCTGATTTGGCTCTCCTTATCTCACATACTTTGTCATGAAAGGTTAGTGTGTGTCCTTGATCTCACATTTGAATTACACTAAGCAAGTTATGTTTCAAACCTTCCACATACAACACATTTTGTGTCTTGGTATTCCAATTGTCCAAACTCTAGATACCCTTGCCAGCTATATTGGTATTTGTGTTGTCTCCAAACCTCACTATTCATATAGGATTCTTCTTTTAAGAGATGAAATTATTTTTATCTCCTGTCATGTGGATTGAGTAACCACTATCTATATACTATTTCATGCCTTCATCTTGAATATGAAAGGTAGTTTGAACTAGCATAGAATCCACTTTAGTCTTATGTTCTTTCTTAGCAACTAGTCCATCTTAAATCTTGGTCTCAACATGATCAGTCCTAATTTGATTTGAATTCCATACAAATGTTTGACCCTTCTCATGCACTCTATTAGTGCCCAAAATTACATTAAAGTAATTGAGTCCTTATCAAATGTAAATTCCTAAGTCTGGCCTGAGTTGAGTATCAAATCCCAAGTCCTTATCCCAATTTTGTCTTCAAATGTTCACTCTAAGGTCAAGTTCCATGTTAAATTGGATAAGTGTTAATTTAGTCTTTACTTACCATATGTGTAAATGCCTTAGACTTTGTTAGACTTTTTTGTGCAAACACTTTGCTCGATGAAAATAGCTCTTTGGGATTTTTATCTCAGATTAAAAGTCTAAAGACTTATCTCCATTGGGAAAATTATCCATGATAAAAATCTTGAAGAAATTCAATCCATCGAGGAAAGTGTTCACATAAAGTCCGAATAAATTCCATTTCATTGGGGAATGTGTTCACATAAAGTCCAAAGAAATTCCATTATGCTAGGGAAAATGTTTCATAGAAAGGTTGAAGACTTATTAATTTTTTTACTTTTTATCTGTAGCAAAAAGACTGAAGGGTCATTTATTTTGGGCATTTTGCTCATGCAAAAAGTCTGAAGGGCCATTTATTTTAGGCATTTTTTCAACACAAAAATCTTGAAAAAATTTAATTATTTTGGGAAAAAATTTAAGTTCAATTCTTTTAGAAAAAGTGTAAACATTTAGCTTTTTTTGGGAAATTGTTTCAGATAAGATGTCTAAAATAATTATCCCAATAAAGATAAAATGCTTAAGGCTGAATTCTTTTGGGCATTTTGTCCATGACAAAAATTCCATAGGTCTATTGTTTTGGGCATTTTGCCTATGAAAAAATTCCAAAGGGTCATTTATTTCAGGCATTTTACCCATGTAAAAAGTTTGAAGGGTACTTGCCCTTTAGGCATTTTTCCCATGTAAAACACCTGATGAAAGTTTATTTCTTTGGCAAAAGTGTAAGACTCAATTTATTTGAAAAAATTGTAAAGTGCAATTTTTTGGGACAAAATGTCCAAAATAATTGTCCCAATGAAGACAAAAATACCAAATACCAAATTGTTATAGGAGAAGTGTTCAAGAGAGTTCAATACTTTGGGAAAATTATCCTGGATAAAATATCTGAAATAATTATCTTAATAAATAAAATCCCCTAATAATTTTGTCGAAGATAGAAAAGTCAAAGATAGAGAGCTCATAAACCAAATTCTTACAAAAAAAAAGCCCCAAAGAAATGTTTTGGTCTAAAGAGGCTGAATGTAAATAGGAATAATGAAGATAAAATGCCTAATAAACAAAGTCCCCAAAGAAATTTTCCCAAATTATAGGTATGATGATATTTTGTACATATTTTAATAGGGGTATAGATGTCAATCTTAAGGCATGACAACTAGTCATTGGGATTCAAAAATTCCAAGATGGTTATGTGAACATCAAATTTAGACCACATGAAGTATCCATTCAATTTCAAATGGAGGTAGATCCAATGATGCACATTTGATTATATGAAAAGATCTAATGGTTTGAGATCATAATTAAAAATTCAATACATAGTCACAAGCTAAATATTGAGCACATTCCTAGATATTGATGGTATATGTTCAAATGTACATAATCTGATCTATAATGTATATTAATTTAAGACTTTTCAACAAAGCCCAGAATGAATGCAAGACTACCACTTAGTATGAGCACATTATCCTGATAGAACTAACAAAGTAAGGTATAAATAACCCATAGGGATACCAAGTGGTATGATCTTAGGGCTAAAGATAGCTAGCAACCAATAACACTTTGTCTTTTAGATTAAGATCGATAGTTCACATCAATCCATGTAAATGGATCTAATAGTGTACGCTGAGATGGGTTGTTAAAAGGACTCATGACTAATGAAGAAATGACACATGTCATAATATAATAAATGGTCAAATTTCAAGGACTAGTGAACAAAGCAACATGGAAATGCCACATAGGCATATATGTCTTAGTCAAAGACCCTGTGTAAGGACATTGGTAGAGCTTCTACTACTAATAATAGGTTGACTTGGCAAAATTTCAAATGAGGTATGGGAACCCCAAGGGTGAAAATAATTATTTTTTTCATTAAAAAATATATGAGGGAAGCCCTAAAAGGATAGATGTGAAAAAGGTAAATTTTAAAAATGTAAAGTGTGAAAATACAAGCTGGAGCCAAAAAGTAAAAAGTTTAAAATAACCTAAGTTATTGTATTTTCAATTTGTTTTGTTTTATTAAGATCTTATATGGAAGGTAATTGAAGGTTTTAAAATATAATGTGGGCCACTCCAAATAAGATCATTCAAAGGGTCATGGATCCAGAATAATCCTAAGAAATCATGGAAAAATTAGGTTGTTCCATGGCATGCATGAGAGGGAGGGCATCTATATAAAAATTTATATATATGCATGCAAGTGGTCAAGAGTATCCCCAGGTAGTTACACATAATGATAAAGTTTGTTTGGCCCTCTACCATGAATATTCTCCTTCTAGATCATGTGAAAAGGCATATCCCACCATGAAATCAAAAGTTGTGCTCCAAATGTTCATCATTCCACATAGAGGTAGTTAGAGTTAGGATTTTTTTTATAAATGGATAAATATTTTAGGTATGGAAGGGAATATTTTCTAGCTAAAAGCATCTCGGAAAACTTGAAACTTTGTTTTTTAATGTTATAAGTCATGACCCATAGTTCTAGATTTAACAATGTATAAATATGGGGCTTCTCCTCTATTCAAGGTTGTTGTTGGTCATTGTTGTAGGTGTTTATTTTATCTAAGTATAGGTTCTATAGGATTTATTTTGGGATCAATTGTTGTGTATATATATTTTTTACCTTGCTAAGGTGGTTGTAGTTATATAGCCATTAGCAAACTTTAAAAGCATGCTTCTCTCTCCCTTGTCAAAAGAGAAATCTCACCATGCTTATCCCCATGAAAACATTTTGAAATATTGATATGTTTAATATTTATTTTCAAGTTAATGAAAATACTTTTGGTTCTTTATTGTTTCCTGTAAATGAAGTGTAGTGACATGTTTTGAAAGAATTATTGACTAGACATTTGGGTTTATGCTCACTACTAGTTGTCATTTTGACCATAGATTAGATTATAAACTCTTTCTACATTACTTCAAGATATGTTGTTGAATAACTTGTTAGGTCGCCCTAGGTTTATGGATTTGACAATGAAAAGCATTTGAAATATTATTTTTAGTGTATGTTCTAGTATCTCAGAGATCATTTGGTATTTACCATTATCTTGCATTTGAAATTTTTTTGCATCTTTGCTAAGGAATATTATCATGAAATATTGTAAAATATTATATTATTTGGAAGACACCATCATTCCACACTCCTTTTTAATCATCTAACTTGTCTTACCCTATCCTACCCTATAAATAATACACCCTGTGCATACTATAAGTGTTATTTTCCTATAGATGCATAAATATTGTATACTTGACATGTGTTTATGTTTTGCATTTTGAAGCTTAGCATTACATTCTTCCCTTCATTCCCTTATTATTGAAAAAAAATTCAAATAAAGGTTGTAATCATTGTGATATCTATCTTGAGTAGCTTGTATCTAACTTCAAACATTTGCTCATTCCATATGACAACCCTTCCTAGGTGGAGTGATCAAGTTTGGTTGTGTTCTGGTTAGATTCATGTCTCTTTGTGATAATAATATCCATGGAGGTTTAATTTCATAATATCTCCATGTGGTCAAGCTACCCCATAGATCCTCTCACCTTGGTTTAGACAAAGCCAAAAGTATTAGGGAGATGACCATGCCCTTTGTAGGTGCCTCTCAATCATTTTATATGTTTGTTCCATTCTAGATGCCAAACCCTCCCCTATTTACAATGACATACTAGTGGTTTTTTCATCTTTGTTTGTCATTTTCTTGAAGTCTAAAATTCTAAGCATATGAGCATTGAGATATATAATTGGGAACCAACACACTCTAGGATCTTCATATATCTTGTTGAATCTTAAGGGATTTTTAACTCTATTAGAATAAAATCTTGAAATGTATCCCATATTACGACAATTTTATAAAATGACATTTTTGTACTTACCTCTAGACTAATTACTCCTTTTCCCATGGTTCCATGATAAATTATCCCTTATTACATTGGGTTACATGATTAGTTTTTTCATGTTAGTAATCTTGGCTTGTTTTGAATTCTCATGCTCTTTCTCAAATTTTCTCATCTTGTCTATGAGATGATCATGTTCAACCTTCAAATAATATAGATCTATCTTTAATTGGTCATACTCAAATTCATTTGACCTAAAACTTATGTTGACATCTTCTGACTGACTCCTGAGATCCTTAATAGTATTCTTTTGATGCTTCAAATCATCAATGACACTTATGATCTCAACTTCAAGGTCTACTTTAGCTTCTCCTTCTTTCCTATCATAGTAGACTTCTTCATCATATATGTTATCTTCTTCTTTTTTATCACTAAGCATCATGTGCTTCTTAGGATCACCTTCAAGATGTTAGAATTGCTTCAAAGGACAAAGCCTTGATACTAATTTTTGGAAACATAATGACTAGGGGTAAATCAGCATCTTAAAAATTTCTTTCACATGTACTTTAACATTACTTGAACCATTAAGGCAATATAAAGATAGACAAATAGATAAAGAGTCATTCACATGAGCATAACATAAAAACACACATATAAGTGAGAAATCATTAAGGGGAAGAAAACCCGCTGATATCTACAAATGAACTACAGTCCTATAAGTCAAAAGTGAAATATTTATCAAAACTCTTCAACCAATATCTCTCTAATAAATCATTACCATAGTCATTGATACTTTAGCAAAAAAGAGAAGAAACCAATTGACAAAACAATTATTATACTCAAAATATGTGTCAATATATTATAAAACATAAAGAAGTATTTAATATCATAAAGAAGCATAATATTATAATGAATAAAACTTACTTTTATAGGTAAGGCAAAACAAGATGAAGGCTAAACTACCCAATGTGGGACAAATACCCACATAGGACAAACCCAACAAGGATGAGTAAAATATACTCTAACACCCCACCTCAAGTGAATTTAGGGGATAATAATATAGGATGCAATGTGAATTCATGTGTCCCTATGGATGCCGATCCATCTTGTTGGAGTACATGGAGTCAAGTCACTATAACTACCAAGTTAAAGTAGGAATGGTGCTGAATATGAGGATCACTAAACATAAATGTTGTGCTCTAAAGTACTAGGTAGAATGATGAACCTGAGGAAGAATCACTTGAACACCCTCTAATATGATAGTGATAATTAAGCACAAAATATTGTTGGGGTTAGCACACTGGTGTCACTGGTGGGGATACCACACTGGTGTCACTATAAGAATAACCAAGAAGGCTATGAAGTCAAGTAACAATCCTCATATGGGTTTTGGTAAATAAAGTGCCTAAATAAGATACCCATGTACAATGGAGAAATATATAAAATACTCAAAATTTCAAAATATATATATCTCTCATAAAGTGGAAAAAAGAGAGAAAACCCATAGGAAAAACTCCCCCCTACCAAAAGAGAGAATAGAAGAAGAGAGAGATAAATAAAATCCCCCCAAAGATGATTTTGAATAAGTCTTCACTCCAAGGACTCACAAGTCATAAAATAATTCAATCTACATGAGTGGTCCAAATCCACTACTCAATTATAAAATAACTAACACTAGGATTCACCATAATAACTTAAATTAAGAAGACTATTAGTGGTAATGAAAGTACAAAAAAGTATAGCATGTGCAAGGAATGATCAACATCAAGAAGTATAATGCACATCACACCCCCCATACTATTGAATGGATGGAGTGGAGAAAGTGTTTGCATGAGTGGTCTAAATCCACTACTTGAATATTAAACATGTTGGCACTATATACACTAGAATATCTCCAAACAAATAGACTATCAACTATCAAAAATAGGTGTTGAAAATATAGATAATTCTCTCAAAGATGATGGCCCATGGTGGTGATGAAAAAGACAAGTAATTAGCAAAGTGAAAAGGTGCTCAGAATAGGGCACATAAATACATAAAGGTAAACAACAGTAAATCAACAAACTTCCCATGGCACTTTATAAATCAGTGTGAGTACAATATAACCCATACATAAAAAACACTAGATGGAAAAGAAGAAGACACTAAGCTTGACTAGAATGTCTCAAAAATGAGGATACTATCAACCTATCATATAAGCCATCAAGAGAGATTCTCCAAAAATAAGAGAGAGAGAAAAGTGTGTCTCCATAGAATAATATGAGGCACTAAGAAAGGGGCCTTGTGAAGACATGACACAACTACTAGTGTGTCAAAGTAATAATGCATGTAGTGGGCTGATGAAAGAGTGTGACAAATGGTAAAAAAATCTATGATGTATGAAAACACACCAAAAAACTATTAGCAATCAAAAACAACAATGTGTAAAGCACAAGAAAAAATGACATCAAACTCAGTGAAAAATGGATTTGAGGTAGTGTGTGCATGGAGCACAATGCAATCAAAATAATCAAGGAAGTTTGTGTTGCTTGTGAGGGGATTTGACCTCTTTCTAGATCAGACCTCACCCTTCGATATTCAAAAAGTGAAAAAGATGAGGTACATGCAAAACAATAAATAATCCCTCAACAAATGATCAAAACATAGCAAAAATGTATCACCACTAAATATGTCACCACAAACTATAAGCAAAGGCAACACAACCAATGCAAAGAGACCCCCTAGAATGCAATACTTTATAAAATAGTGTGTTTTTATAATTTAATAATACTAATGAATACATAATTGAGAAAAATGCACTTTTGGAAAAAATAGTACTCAAATCTGAGTTATGGTTCAAAGTTATAAGCATTTTGATTTCCCATAAAAATGGGTCAAAACAATTAAAAAACACTACAAATTGGAATTTGAGATCAAATCAGTAATAAACATATCTGTGTAACCATTCATTGGAACCAAAAATTTTCCATAGACTTAAAAAAATCAACCAAAGTAAAAAATAGTCTATTTGGTTACCTTGGTATGCATGCAAGTGAATTTGATTTCTTCTTAAGAAAAACATACAACTTGTAAAGAAAATAATGGATAAAAGCAACTATTTTTAGAGGAAATAAGGTAGATTAATTTTTTTTGTCACCTATCAAGTGGTTGATCAAGAAAATGAGATGTTACCAAGAGAGAGAACACTGCTAAGGTTGATTTTAGACCTTGAAATGCACCTTCACACACCTCTAATAGTATGGGGGGTATGATGTATATTTTACTTCTTGATGTTGAGAATTCCTTACACATGTTATACTTTTTTATAGTTTCCTCACCAATATTGTTATAGTTTCAACTTACCTTTATGCTTAGCTACCTCATGAAATCAGGTGAAAATCTTAATGTCAGAGTCCTAGAGGCTCTTATGCTTCACTTTAAGCTTACATGGGGTTGTAAACAATACAAATCTAGAGCCATGAAGGTGTCAGAGAATGGATGGGAAGAAGTGGCATTGCTTAAGGGATGCCATTCTTGACCAAAATTATTGTGAATGACACATGAATAGAGGTCATCACCATTTAATAAAGCCTTTGGAAGGCCATACTACTAATCAAACTAGAACCCACACCACCTCCATTGATGCTAGTACCACCCCATTTTAAATCCTACTCAATGTCGACAAGTATCTCAATGAAATGAAGGGGGACTTATTGGGCCAACTTTTTGAATCTTAATCCCAGTCTATGAATAATATCCTTTTCAATGATAGTGCATGGAGATCTAAAATAGTACCACCAGTGGCTAAAATTATGAGCTTTGAGACTCAAACCTTAGTGTGAAGGTATAAGTTGGTAGTGGAAGAATCACTCAAAAAGATAAATCCAATTGACATAATAATTATTATACTCAAAATAGATTCTAATCTATTATAAAACATATTAAAACATAAAGAATCATAATATTACAATGAATGACACTTGTTTTTATAGGCAAGGTAAAAAATAATCAAGGCTAAAGTAGACAATGTGGGACAAATCCCAACATAAGACAAACTTATCAATGATGATTAAAAGATACTCTAGCAAAAATATCACAAATTTTTGAAGCACGAACTTCACATGGAGTACCAACCCCAACTAGCTAAGCACTGGCTCAACTAAGCTTTAACAAACACCAACTTGTAAGGAGGATCTAACTCCCTAGATGACTTAACACCAAATTAGACACCTAATTGATTTTATCACCTTTATTATACCTTTTTTCTCATACAATATATTATGATCACCTTCTTCAGCTCTTCTCTCTCTTCTATCCCTTTCAAACTACCTTCTAGGCTTCTTTGCTCAATTAGGTCTCTTCAAGATAGATTAGATCATGTGACATTGATATTTATCTACAATACCCATATTATATATTCATTATAGTTTCTATAAATACTTATGATGGTCTATAATACCTCCTTCAGCTCTTCTAAGTGATATATCCTTCACTTTTTCTCACACATTCTCTCATAAATCAAATAGGCCTTTTAGGCCTTGTTCTTATGCTAGGCTCTTGATCATACACCTTTTGGTCATCCACACACATTTTACCACTTATATTTTACAAAAAATATGACTTATTACATTCCAAAAACATGAATCAATCATTACATTATTTTGGTCATAGCTTAGATGGACCAAATCCTTCTTTAGGCCTTAAGGAGACCTAATTCAATTAGGCCTTCATTAGTACATGTTACCCTTTGATCTCCTTGGAATAATTTTAAACTTCATATATATAAGTAAAACTTTATATTCCACTCAAATATAAACCTAATAATATCATCTTATGTCCATGACACTTTCTATCTCCAATCGCCACTTGAAGCATGCCATTAGTATTATTTACATTAGGACTTCACACACACAAAAAGGTCTATCTTGAACAATTGAAGACAACACAATGTTTAGCCACGTAACCATTATAATATATTATATGTGTAGAACCTAAAATAACTCAAAACCTTCACCAAGCTCATTATAATTCATTACATAAGGCAAAAGGACTCAAAAACACTCCTACAACTTGCTCACTCACAACTGCCACTTTTTCTTAAAGACCAGTCATGGTGATTCAGACCTCCAACACCTATATATATATATATATATATATATATATATATATATATATATATATATATATATATATCTTAAAATAATTTTTATGAATATAAATGATCCTATAAAATAATTATATCATTCTCATAAATAAAGATAATATGGTTAAATGGAAATATTGTTCTTCTAGACCAATCTCATAACCTTATGTCTCACTATCTCATTTAAACTAGATAGGTCAACTTGTGAGAAATTTTTTCACTATAACCACTGAAATCAAAAACTTATACCAAAAACTAAAATGTCTTAAAATTTCTTAAATAAATCTCCATGCACCTGGTTTCATCACTAATTCATGATAACACATCCCTAATCATCTTCTCACTGCTACCTAGATTTTTCACTATTTCCACCATAAGGCCTGTTAGTGACTGGCTAACTTGAATTATCATTTTAGAATAATTTATGGATATAAATTATCACAAAAACTTCATGGACATAAAAAATGAGTCTCAAACTTCATCCTACATCCATTTGCATACTTTGACTACTTCAACTCTGACTATTATAGCAAATCTCTAAGAAATGTGCACTTTTTTGTAGTGTCTACTCATACACTTGCCAACTCAATCACACCTATAGGTTCCTAGGATATTTTAATAAAACCTCTAATAGCTTTATTTATCATACAAATCCATTCTAGGCACTTTTGAATCATATCTTCAATATAGCGTCACTATTAGGGTTCTAAGAGTTTAAACACACTTCTACTATTAATAATTGTTCATAAAGCATAGCCTTTTAATTTAAAAAATAATTCCTAGAGTTTTGAGCTATGACCATTCCCCATATACCATGAATATATTATGTTCCCATGTAAAGGTTTGATGAGTTGATGATCAATCCTTCTCGAGTAAAGAATCATTCATTCTATGCATTTGAGAGACCTCAAAACCACTTTTCATACCTTTTCTTTCAAACCATGACTTAAAAATTTGTAAACATGCTTGAAACAACATATAATACATTTAAAACCCTCATATATCCATACTTTACTTAGAAATATAACCCCATAAACCATTAGGCCTATTATGATCCACACTTATAATATTCAGAAATAATGTAGAATATAATGTAGATCAACACATCACAAAAGATATAAGTGGAAAAAGATGTACAAATATGTAATATATGTATAAATAAGATACCCTTAAGGTAGGTAAAATCCATACAATACTCCTTTAGGAATTAATAACTCCATAATGTCTCTTCAAAGGGACAACCTCAAATATACTCTTATAATAGAAGACTCAATGCTTACTTGATTCCTTTACAATGATAATCATGTCCTTTATATAGACCTCTATATAACTAACAATGTATGGGTAACCTCCTAATACTAATTTAGTACAACCATTACCCAATGCACTACTTTCATAAGTCACTTAATTATCCTAATATATTAGACCCATATAACTAAATAAGGGGGATGTGTGTTACATGTCAGCATCTACATCAACCCATATACATTAATATATCATATCTCTAGGTGCATATCATTCCTTCCCTCTTTGACATGTTTCATCCCCAAAACATAGGAAGAAACTAAATAATGAGTGTGCTTCAAATCATTGCACACTTATCTCTAATCTCCATATGTGATCTTGGCAGGTGATAGCTCTCCAAGCTTATTTTCAAATTTCATTATGCTCCTCTGATTCCATTCATGAACATAATTTTACTACTTTGGTGTCCATGCATAATTATTCCTCTTTTGATTCCATGTACCATATTTCATTGTGCTGCTCTGATTCCATACATGACCATAGTAGGTTTTCTTCCATGCATAGTCATATTGATTTACCCATTCATTCCATGTTCCATAGGTCATGATGTTTCTTTGATTCCATAATTAACCATAGTATTTCTTATTTTTATTCCATACATAGCCATAGTGATTGGAAATTTGATTTCTTATATATCCAAAATGATTATTTTTATGACACTTCCTCACCTGGCTCCATGATTATTTCCTTACATGATGATGTGGCTGTTTATATACCTCAAATTTTTCTAATACTTTGACATTATCCAAATTTTCTTATACCTCTTCTACTTGTTCCTTATTTGTATCTTGAGTATATGAATTTTTTTTTTATTGTAGTGTGTATTTATCTATGTCATTTGAATCTTCCTCATACTCTTTATCACCTATTTCAATCTCATCCTCATGATCTACCTTGACTATTATTGGTGTCTTTCCCACTATGATATCCTATAAAGTGACCTTTTTTATATACCAAAAATTCATGAACATCTTCTGAACATTAATATTAATTATTCTCAAAGTCTCTAACCATAGATATCCAAAAACCATATCCACATCATCCATATCCAAAGCATAAAAATCTGAATGCAAAACATTTTTTTCCATAATGATATTCAAATCTTCAAACAGTGGGATAATATTACCATCCAATTGAACCTCCTTCATATTTTTTGCATGAACATGTAGATTATTGGCCACATTCATGTTGATGAAGTTATACTTACTAGTAGGTTTTATGGACACAACAACCTTCTTCTTTTGAATGCATCCATAAAATTGAAAAATTGACTCAGATTTCTTTGGAGCCAAATTATTTAAATCCTTATCATCCAATTCTTCTTTTTGTTCTTTGAGATCTTCTAACTCTCCTTATACACCATCTATAATCTCCTTATTATCAATATGCTCAATTTATTCATCATCATCACTTGCATATTCTTCCTCATTATCATTGTTTTTTTCCACTAATTTTTCTTCTTCATCATCTTCATTCTCTTCTTCATTACCATCATTATTTTATTCATCCTCTTTTTCTTTTATATCCCATTGATCTATGAAGATCTATTCCATTTCTTCCCATGAATAATACCTTTGTAATAAGGTCAACTGATTAAACCAATGTTGTGTAGGCCTAGACAAAAAAAGAGACAAATATGTTTGCCAATTTTTTTTTTTGAGTATTATTCTCATTAAAAAGGAGCCACCATTCTCTAGCATCAATATCATCCTCCCTTAAAAATACTTGTAAATTCATTATCCATAAAAACCAAGGTTAATTAAATACCCTAAAATGTCAATAAATCATTATAAACTAATAAAAATAGTCCCACATTTTGACTGTAGCTTTCCCTTATGATAGTGAAACTTTAGAAAAAAATTGAAAAAAATCCACAAATTTCAGTCTATAGAGTGAATATATGAAAAACCATAATGTCATAGTAACCCATTCCAAACATATCAAAAAAATATAAAATTTTGTTAGTCATTTTACCATATTATGATACAACACCAATAAATATTTCATAGAAAAATTACTTATATTTTATAAGATATGATGAAATGAGTACAAACCCTAAAAGATGAATAACTCCATCAAAAATGATCATAAAGGATCGATTTTTTTACTAAGTATTCCTTAAAATATTCTTAATATCTAGTAAAAAATTGTTCTAAAATTCATAATGGATTGAAAGATATTGATGATTCCAAAAAACTAGGGTTTCAATCCACACAACTTGCTAAAATCAAAGCTTTAATACCACTTGTTATGATCCACACTTATAATATTTAAAAATAATGTAGAATATAATGTAAATCAACACATCACAAAATATATAGTTCGACCAAGATGTCCAAATATGCAATATATGTAGAAATAGAATACCCTTAAGGTAGGGAAACACCATACAATACTCCTTTAGGAAGGAATAACTCCACAATGTCTCTTCAAGGGGACAACCTCCGATATAATTTTACAATATAAGATTAAATGATTACTTACTTCCTTTATAATGATAATCACCTCCTTTATATAGACCTATATATAAATAACAATGGATGTTTAACCTCTTAATCCCAATGTAGGTCAACCATTACCCAATACACTAATTCCATATGTTACTCAATTATCCTAATATATTTGACCCATATAACTAAGGGAGATGTGTGCCACATGTCAACATCTCCATCAACCCATATACATTAATATATCATATCCCTAAGTACATATCAAGGCCATACTCTCTCTTTTCTTACTTATACATTGACTTATAAACCACTTTATGCCTTAAAACTAACCTTCATACCTCTTTCCATGCACTCTCCATCATACTCACATACTCAAACAACCTATCTCATGCTTAAATAGTGTCATATATCATTAATATACCTTGAAATATATCATGATGCCTCATTAGGAAAATTAGGGTCTATAAATGGTCTATTTATAAACTTGATATGTATGTCCTACCCCTATAGGCTTACCTTGATACTATTATGAGTGCTCCAATGATTCACATACATGATCAAGAAACCTTATACAACCACTCATGCCTATGTGTACTAATTTCATCAATCCATAGTGATATTTTAGGTATAATATTAGGCACTATATGCACATGCCTTGTCAAGATACTAAAAGGCTCAAGCACATGATAATTTTGACAATAAGGACCTTCCATGCTGACCTTCACATCACTCATGCAAGCATAAGAAAATATACTAGTAATATCTTACACTCTTAGAATCACTAAAATAATAATCAATATACTCTCTTATATCTACACTCATCAAATGCCTCATGAAGACCTTCTCAACAACCTTTGACATCAATGACAACCTCAATTCCAAACCTTAACAATACGAACAATGCTCAAGAACTAAATGGCCATTAGAGGTGTTAGAGAGGTCCCTTGGCTCCCATATCCTAGAATTAGTTCTTGGAATGGACCACTGTCCTTTATAAATCATTTTTTAAACCTTATACCTTTATAAAACCTTCTTAAACCATGAAATTGACTTGATGAATGAAATGTAATTCTTAATTCCTTCAAATGCAATGTTATGTTCTCCAAATGACCTTAATGGCATTGACAACTCTCCTAAGCTCCATTTCAAGGTATTGGTTCACATGTTTAGGTATAATACCATATATAAAAAGGTTAAATATGTAGATAAAGGCTTGTTTGTGAAGGTATAAATTATGGAATGATCTCTCAAAATGTTATACCATCTCTGCAAGTTGGCCACTTAGTCAAAAAGTGAGGAAAACCTAGTTTTGCAAGCCAAAAAGCATAGATGAAGGTTTATGAGTGAAATAAGAGACCTAACTCTCAATTAATGAGTTATATAAATGTGTTACATGCCTGCAAAATTCATTTCCAAGTCTCAAAATCTACAAGTTTCATGAAAACATACTCAAACCACCTCTCAAGCATGCACAAGCATCTAGGCTTGCCAATATCCATTTATTGGTTTTCCCCACCTACATAAGGCCTCAAAACTTGAAATTTGACATGGGTCATGTTATTAGGCTAGGTAAAGTGAATAAAACACTTTTGAGATTTTCCACATGTGTGGGAGGTCATTTGGGCCAAATCTCTATTTCTAGGCCCAAGAGGCATAATTATGCCTAATTAGAGAGAGAAAGTGAGATAAAAAGAACACTTACACTCATATTTAGATCCTAAAAATTGGTATGGAACTGTAAGGGGATATAGGGTCTTAAAAAATGTGTTGATTTATCTAGTACACTTTGTACATTGTTATTCATAAAGAGGTTTACCCCATTTTGAGGGCTATAAGGAATAGATTGAAAAGTAGGGCTTTAGTGTAAAATCACATATTATAGACTATTTTATGGTTCTAATTGTCTTTTTTAGGTCTAAAATAATTTTTATAATCTATCCATGGAGGAATATTACCTTTCTCAAATCAAAACTAAGTTTTCTCTCTTCTATGCCATATTGCTAAAGGAGGAGTTCAAGTGAACAATCAACCAAGTCAATGTATAGAATTTATTTAAAGGGTTTTTAAAGGTTACTTCTCTCTTTCATAGTAATTTTAGGATAATAAAAATTCAAATTAAATTTTAAAGAACATTCATAGGGTTGAAATCATCTCTAATAGTCCTAACAAGACCTTCTTTCCCTCTTATGCCTAGCAAGTTAAAAAAGGTCAAAGATGTTTCAAGGAGTCTTCTAGCAACACTTTAAAATCATTTAGACCTAATAAATGGATTAAGAGAAGGTTTAAATTAAGGAATTAATAAATACTTGAATACCTATTTTCAAATATGTGACTTATTCTTGAAGAAGGACATGTAAGATAGTATATAGGGTATGCAAGCAAGGATTTAGGCATTTCAAGTGGTCAATCTTGACCAATAAATGTCGAAGACTTATTAAAGTTTCTCTAACAAGTGATACTCTAAATCTATGCTAATTTTGAGAAAGAGTGATAAGAGAAAATATACAAAACACTACCTAATGATTTTTGAGGGTCTAAAGACAAAGTTAGTCATCCCTATTTTAGGGCTGCTTTATCTCCCATCTCATACTATTTTATATTTATATCTCCTTTTCCAAAATTATCATCTTTTTTTTATTTGGATATGCTGAAAGTATGTCAAATTTTTGTACTACACCTCTTAAATAAATAAAAAGTTATTTTCCTCCATTTTTAGGTTATTGTGTGAAGTGTATGGTGATTTCCATTGATATAACATTGTGAATCAATAGATTTCCTATGTTAATGTCTAGTTTTTATACCTTCTTACAACATATATGAGTTTATACAAGTCATAATAAGCATATAAGTTCAATATCAGTCTATATTTGGATGTTAATTCAATAATATTTCATTCCTTCTATACAAAAAGTGAGTGTTGTTAAGTCCTTTATATGAAACGCTATTGTCGAATCCATATACATGAAGTGAAGAGAATTTTTACAGGCTCTTTTCCTTATTAAGAGTGCCAATTGAAATAAAAAGTGGTCATAAACATTGATGAATCATTTTTATTCCAATTTTTTATTTCAATTCTAGTGCAAGTATTATCCATTCACTCTTTCCCTTAGTCAAAAAATCAATGGTTAGTAGGATTAGATACAAATTTAGTGAGATCATCAAGGGAACCAAACCTATATCTATATATTATCTCCATTTCAAAGCCACCCACACTTAATAAATATTCCACTATTTAAATAGGAGTGGGAAGTAGCCCACATTCTCACTAGGGTAACACTCCTCATTGATAAAAGTAAGTGATAAGAATGGATGAAAACACAAGTAGTCAAGGACAATGAAATATTAGAAGAAACATGAAACAAGTGTCTTAGAATAATTTTAATACAAAAATAAGGCAAGTACCATGCATAATCTAGAAAATAAAAGAATTTAATCAAGCTCAAGAAAAAGGCCCAAATCAAAGTCATAGATGGTGACATATAAAAATTAATATGATAATGTGATGACGTGTTATAAATAACATGAATATATCCATGCACACATATAATATATGTACATTGTGTGTAAATGAGTAAGAAATATGATATATGTAAAAGTAGTTAAATATAGATTAATTTAATTATTTACATGATAGCAACATATCCATTTATATAGAGATTCAAATAAAATTCATAACCATATTTAAACACATTAACCTACCTCTACTTAGATCAATGCATACCATGTTTTAATATTATTTTACATAATAATGTTAATCCTAAGTGTAACTATAGGATAGTTTTTATCTCATAGTAGTAGAAAGATAGTATTCATAGGAAGTGAATAGTTTTATTGGAATATCAAATGAATAGTCATACATTTGTCTATCACTATTGTAATCTCTCATTCATTCACTAATGTAATGACTTTGATTTTCATGAAATTTTGGTTATTTATTTATCATCCATTCCTAGCTTAACATTGGTATTAGAGATCAAGCTTCCTAAATTAATTTTTTCTCCATTCTCCCCTTGATACAAATTACATATTTAACCAATAAAATACATTAAAAATTAGTTAATTTTACTAATAAGGACTACATGCTACTGAGTTTGACTACATAGTAAGACATATATGTTAGTGTTTAGACTATTCAAAAGCATTTCAAGATGTTTTGAAGGCATTTCAGGTTATTTTAGGGTGTTTCAACCAATAGAAGGTGTTTGAACCTATCATGGACATTTTTTGGGATATGTGGCACTTAAAAAGAGGTAGATTAATGTTGGGCATGGTGATTTTATAGACATGTGTGGTGTTATTTCAATTATGTGACTATGTATAACTTATTTAACTTCATTCTTTATTGTTTTCTAACTAGTTTAAAATTTTCTCTAAAATTAAAAGACCACACACCTATCATAATTACATGATTTTGGATACTACATGATGTTTTTTTTTACATTTAGAATCATTTTTGACTATTTTTTGACATTTTGGATAATTCTTTAGGCTCTTTATTACTCAATAACTGCACCACATTCATCCATTGGTTGTGTTTAACATTAAAAAGACATTAATTTGTAGAAAGGCATCACATATGAAGCCATAATCACAAGGGAAGATAAATAAGTAACTTTTATAAGTCAATTTAATTTATTTTATGGACTTTTTCAAATAAAAACATAATTATTAAATGGAGAATATTCATACAAGGGAATAATAAGTACATTTTTTATTTGTGACTTACTCAAAAACAATATATAAGTCATTTTTAAAACATAAATTATTTTCTATTTTTTTTAAATTTAAAAATAAATCTAATTGTGCAAACATAAATAAAATTACAATGCTCAGTATCAATAATTACTTTGGTTCACATTTACGAGCCATGTTGTTGCTATAAAAAAAACTACACTTATAGCCTAATATAGATACAACAATGGTGTTTATGGTATTATCCCTATAAACTACTAGGAAAAAATAAGGATTTATTTAATTTTCCTTTTCCTGTCATTACCATTTGTAACTATCACTAGATGTAAATCCTAAAAGTGAGCAAGAAAACTCTGAGTATATAGTGTCATCATGCCCACATATAAGAACATATTGTTAAGCAAGTGTCATAGATATAGAAAATCCTTTTCACATAATACCTAGGTACCATTTATAATTTTTATCTCATGTAATTTAGTGTCTTGTTCATGTGCCATTAGGTATATACAAAGGATGAAATTATTCCATATATTGGTGAGAATATTATAAGGGTGAGCATATAGAGAGGTTTGGTATATCAGTCAGGTGGTACATATAAAATGTAACCTTTTTAGAGTGATAAAGAACCATTCCATCTTCATATATAGAAAATATGCATTCAATCAAAAATATTTTTGGCACAACCCTAACCAAGAAAGATACCTACTTAGAATGGTCAATCCAGGTGGAGATTACACTCATCTATAATGACTTGTGGTTCAACATCTGTGGCAAGGATGAACAATTCACTAAACCTAAAGAAGAAAAGGAGATACCATCATAGAAGCAAAATAATTCAAAAGCATTATCCTTGATGAGGGCACCAGATGATGCAAATATTTTTCATCACATATAGGGATATAACACTCCTTGGGAAACATTTCAAAAATTTAAGTACTTGTATGATTATCACTTAGAATTAGAGTTCATATAATTACAGTTGAAAGTTTTCAATCTTGAGGTTAAAATGGTGATGTCATGAATTTGAATTATAAAATCCATGAAATCAAACATGATGTTGATGTAGTTGATATAAAAATTGATGTGTATATTTCTACCTTCATAAAGTATTTTATTCATACATACTCAACCCACTTGAAGCCTTTGCAAGAAAGCAATCTATTGAAGACTCTCACATTTTATCAATTGTTTGATAAATGAAAGGAATGGAAAATAGACTGTTCTAAACCACAAAAATCTCAAGTGTTAATGAAAAAACATCACATGAAGGATATGAATGCAAAAAAATTAATATGTAGAACAAAGATTATAAACATCATATAATATCTCCAAAAAATTATCAATTACAATTAGATTCCCTTACATTTATAGGCAAGGAATATCAATGATATTCATAGGATCATAGGAAATAACTTAGGTATAGAAAACCACTATACTCAAATATTTATTAGCCATA
>JARHVA010000217.1:320000-462500 GCA_037957365.1 Torreya grandis
ATGTATAAAATTGAAATGTTTGGAAAAAAATTTAATTCTTGGATAGATTTTTAAAAAATAACTTGGGACTTAAACCACCACCCCCCCCCCCCCCCCCGCCCCCCCCACATGACCATACCATGTGACTAAAGGGCTAAGGGTGAGGATGAAGAAAAAATTCAAGAGTTTAGTATAACCCCTCTTCCTCTCACACCAATTAAAAATGAAAAAATGGTTTTTAATCCACAGATCCAATGATAGCCTCTTCTTCTCACACCCAAAAAAACAAAAATAGGGTTTTCAATCCATAGATCCAATGATGCACTCCAAAAATATAAGATAGTTTGGATAAAAATACTTTAAAGTAACTTAGTGAACTGACAAATGGATGGTTACAACACCTACTACTCTAATATCATGAAAGGAATGAAAAAATATATTGTTCCAAGTTGTATAAGTCATAAGTGTTAACAACAAAAAATATCACATGAAGGATCTGAATACAACAAATTAATATTCAGAATAAAGAATAATAATATCATATAATATCTCCAAAAACATATCAAGTACAATGAGAGTGCCTTCCATATAGGTAAGGAAGATCAATGATAGCCTAGGATCATAGGAGATAACCTACGGATATAAAACCACTATACTCAAATATTTAATATCCACACCTAAGTGGGTGGGAAAAATTAAACAATGCTTAAAACAAATAAAACACATAGGAAACATAAGTTAAGGTAAATAACCTACTCTATCACACCCCCCTCACCCCGCCCCCCCCCCCCTCCCCCCCCCCCCCCAAAAAAAAAAAAAAGTTTGGGGCTAAAAAATAACCAAAAATAAAGTGGCATATCCACAATATGAGTCTTCACAACAAGGCCCGATTAGGTACTCATGTACAACATCTCCATGAAAAATGAAGAAGGTAGATTTGCTCATGAACATAAAATTGATGAAATAGAAAAATCCTTTGGAATTAAATATAGACCACAAGAGAAATCATTTGTTTATACTAATCAAAAGGAAAATTACTCAAATAATATATAAAATGATAGAGTCAAATGGAAAAATAAAGGGTGAGGTAGTGTTAGCAGAGGTTCCTAGAAAACCCATCAAAGCATGTTATTAAATGGATATCTTTGCTAGGTAGAAACATAGTTATAACATAGACAAAGTCATTGACTGAAAAAAGGTATTATTTAATTAAATATGGTGTATTTGGTAAGAGAACACAATATTAATAAATAAAAAACATATAGTATTACTTTACATGATTAAACAAATTTAAATAAATAGAGCATTTACTCTACACAAAATAATGATAAAAGACATGCGATAAAACCATTTTAGAACTCTATATTAATCCCTATCACATCGAAACTATTTTAAAATACAATTGAACACTATATAAGTTGTGTTTTTTTTGGTGCAATTTCATAAAATACATAAAAATATTTATGGTGTTATTTAGGAAATGTGTGCCTTTATCATTGACCAATTTGATTAGACACCCAAATATGGTTATAATAGTTTCATACAAGAACTTGGCTTCATCCTTAGCATTGTAGTTTGGTGTCACAGTAGCTTCCACCTATTTGGTGAATTAGTCCATCACAATAATGATGTATATTGAATTAATGCACTTATTAGGTGGATTTATTGGCCCTAAAAATTTGATTCCCCATTACTTAAATGGATGCTCCACTAACATAGGATTCAATGGAATCTCATCTCTCTAATTAGGCTTGCCCATCCTTTGGTAGATATCACAATGTTTTATGACTCAATATGCATATTAAAATAGAATAGGCCACCATAGAAAACTTTACAGTGTTTTCCTTGTAATGTATTTTGCTAGGAAATGTCCACGTATGATTCCCTAATTTTCCTCCTAAATAATTTGAGGTCACTCATTTTCTAAAGCCACTGTATGTAGTACATCATCTTTACCTAACTTGTATAGAAACCCATTAATGATGTTGAACAAGATAACTCTTGTAATTAACTACTTTTTGTCCCTTTCTACATATTTCACATGAAATATCCCATGTTATATAAAATATATTATGTCTTCTATGTTCTTAGGAATTGTAGAGACCATGAAATAAATGTGTATCTGGTGACTCATCTTGTAGTTACTTTGGTTTTTATCCATTCCATATTTAACTCAAATGATTTAAAACCCAATTTTTATCTTCCTAATTTGGCATTAATCCTAAACTAAAAGTCTTGAAATAGAATCAACCAATGAGATATCCTTCCCCCTAACATAGGCTTATTCACTAAGTATCATAGAGTCTGATGATCATTTAAAAATCAAATGACATTGCTAGAAGGTAATGTCTAAAATTTTGGAGTGAAAACACCATGGGAAAAATCTTCCCATTCTATAGGTGTATAGTTTTTGTCTGGAGTTGACAATTTGTGACTTAAAAATTTGATTATATGGTCTAATCCTACATATCTTAGTTGTGTGAGAATAGTTTTCTACTATAGTTCATGAAGCATCTACATGAATGTGGAAAGGTTTTCTCTAGTTAGAAAAGACCAAAATGGATGTTGTGGTTCATCTCTACTTTAGATCCATGAATGTTTTTTGGCACTCATTTTTCCACTAAAAAATTGTATCTTTAAACAATAACTTATATATTATGGAAAATATAGTTTGCATATCCTTTTACGAATATATTATAGTATTATGTATACCCCAAGAATGATTTCACTTGTATAGAACTTGTGGGAGGCAACATACTCACAATTATTATGATTTTGGCTTGGTCTACCAAGATCCCATCCCTACACACTACGTATCCCAATAATTAAATTTCAGTGCAATGTGAAAATCTCAACATCATTTTAACATAAGTCACAACTTAGACAAGTGCTCCTTGAACAAGGAAAAGATAACGCAATCAACTAGGTAGATTTCAAAAAAATCTTGGATGAAATATTTAAAAGCATTGACAACCACCCTAGTGAACACAAATGGAGAATTATTCAAACCAAATGGAATTACCCTACATGAAAAATATCCCCACTTTGTTTCAATTTTTTTTAGCTTGATCCTCTACTATGATTGTAATCTAGTAGTACCTATTGAACCCAGCAGTGAAATATTACACTTCATGTCCTTCAAATGATTCCAAGACTTCATCTATGAAAGGAATTGGAAAAAAATCATATATAAAAAAATCATTTAGTACATGACAGTCACCACACACTCTAATTTACACATACTTCTTAGGCTATACCACTATTAGACTGACCCATTCTTCCTTTTCCATTAGATATATAATACTTGATCAATCATGTTGGAGGAATAATTTATAAAAATGTATTCAATAAAAACATGTATTATTTTTGTACAATGTAAGATTTTATAAAGATTATGGAGAAGAAGTTGGTTAAATAAAACCAACTCATGGGTATAACCAACCTGATAACCAACTAAAACTAAATAAAATAAAATCAAATAAAATATTTTGGATCATAAAATAATCCAACAAACTCCCCTTTGATTGAAAGGGGTATAGTAGATGAATGAACTAAATTAATGACTCTGAAGTCATTAAAGAAACTCTATCATAATTAAAAGTGGTACACTATACCTTGGCACTAACCAAAAACTAATGTTGTTCCATAAAGAATCCCACCCCTGTGAGTTATGGAAAAAATGGTTGATGAACATGATCAAGGCTTATTCATCCCTGATAATCATCATACTGTACTACATTAGAACATAATCTATCATGTCCACCTACATAGATCTATATAAGGTCCCACATAGGAACCCATCCAAGTGACAAACACATACTATGTATGCCACATCTCCTTGATGTCCAAAAAATGTTGATGACCTTTTCTTAACATTGAATATGCTAACAACCCTTATCAACTCATATTTTCACCAAAAATTAATTAAAGACCAATAAATGTAATATATTTTCCCCTATTAAGAGAGAGATGAGAAATTATGCACTAAGAGAATAAAAATAAACTAACACTATCTACTCCATGTTATGAATAGCAATGAGAGAAAGCCAAAAATGGAAATTTAAAAAAAAAAAGCACAAGACAAAATACTGATACTATAACAAATCCTTGTCTTGATCTTAGTAGCTTACATAAGATGGGTGAATCACTAAATACTCAAAATATGGTGTCAGGTACATTGAGACCATAGACCTTAGCCACATATGATGCCTCCTAATTAGAGGAAGTGTCAAAATTATTAGAATAACTAGAGTAGCCATAATATCTGCTACTAGAATGATCCACATAATTAGCCTCAGCTTTCTTTTTATGTAGAGAGCAGGGTCATCAAGAAGTAAAGGCATCTACAAGATGTCCAATACCACCACATTTGAAACATTATGGCTATTTATAGTGCCGATGAGATATATAATAATATGAATCACTTGAAGAACTATAGGAGTGATAAGAATGCCTATGGTGATGTATGTGTTTGGAAGACCCTATAGAGTGTTGAAGTGAATGTTGTGGGGATCATCAAGAATGATGTGGATAATGTCACTCAGAGTGTTTCATATAATGCTTCTAAAAATTTCATTATATATGGTGGTGATCTTTATGGTAGGACCTATTCTTTCATAGTGAGCCTCTTCAATAGGTGTACTTTTCTTCTTTGTAAATTATCTCACATGCTGAGTCAACAACTCATAGATGGAGTAGAATGTGAAACCATTAAGTTTATCAATAAGCTATAGCATTTAAATAAATTTGGTTTATGTATAACTAAGGTCATTAAATGTGATATAAATCAACATGTCATCATCAATTTTACCATTAGTTGTGTAGTCTTCTTATTTTAATGTTTTCATGCGAAAAAGATATTTAGAGACGTCTTCATTATCTACCATTTTATTGTTTAAAAGATGCATAAGGTCAATATTTTTATATGTATGTTTTTTATCATAAAAATATTGTAATTATTTCCATCCACGAATTTTAACTACCTTAATATGAATGATAACTTGTTCAGTGCAAGATGATTTCAATAATGTGAGTGCATGCTTATCACATTTTTGATATCCAACCAGTTTCACCACTTCAATTGATGGTGTGGTCTCTTTCTCAGTGATTTCCCACAAATAATTAAATATGAGGGTATTACCCATATTTATAATCCATTCTTTGTAGTTTTTAGGTGATAATTTACCATTTTTAGAAATGATATTGACAATTTTAGCCATGATGCTAAAATTACAAACAAGTTAATAAAAAAGGAATGTTATTTGATATTTTTCCTTTACCTTCAAAAAATATCTTCCATTTACAAAAATCCATATATTTTTAGACTTTGTCAAAAAATACACCTTATAACTCCTATTACACCCTTATTTTGCCAATTATAAAATAGAATATTCTAAAAATATTCCCTTTAACCAAAAAAAAATAGTTGGAGGGTTTTGACCCTGGAACCTCTATTTCACAAACAAAATACAATTGACCAAATTAACTTTAATGAATTTGTGTAAATAAAGGCAAAATATTATAGATAATCTTGACTATGGATTAAAAAGAAAAATTACATGCACGATAATTTATTTCTAAATGATTTTACTTTACATGTAAAAATTATATGCTTTGTGCTTGTATGGTGGAGCCCACAGGTGAAATTAGGGTTTTTTTCAAAAATTAAGCATTGTGAATCATTTTTTAAGACACCATAGTTGTATTTATTTTTTAGTGTGTTCCTTAGGAGATCCCAATCCATAAATCATATACAATTTACTCTATTCTCACTTTTTTAGAAGCATGCTAATGAACCATTATACAATTCCCAAATGAATTTATAATGTATCCTATAATGATTCAATTATATAGGTATGCATATATTTTGTATGTGATCTTCCCTTTTTAAAAATGTTTGGCAACCTTAAATTTGGGTCTATTCTTCACAAGCTACCAATAAAATACAAATAAAGGTTAAACCTTATAAATTCTATGCCAAAAATTACAAGGGTCCCTTTTGGTTTGAAAGAGTCCTTTAGAGTATTATGTGTGTGTGTGTGTGTGTGTGTGTGTGTGTGTGTGTGTGTGTGTGTGTGTGTGTGTGTGTGTGTGTGTGTGTGTGTGTGTGTGTGTGTGTGTGTGTGTGTGTGTGTACTTTACAAATTCTCTAAAGGACTCTTTAAATCCAAAAGGGACCCTTGTAATTTTTTCAAAGGGAACTTTCATTTTTCTGAAGGGTAACTTTTCTGAAGGGCACTTTTCAAGCAAAATGGATCCTTGCAAAACGTTTGAAAGGTAAATTTAAATTTTTTTGAAGGGTACATTTCAGAATTACAAAGGGTTATTTTGTAGAAAAATGGATCAAATAGAAATTCCAAAAGGACCCTTGAAAATTTTCCAAAGGGTATGTTGGACACTTTAAAATCTTCTGAAGGTTAGTTTTCAACAAGCTGAAGGACCATTTCAATTTTTTGAAGGGCCAAATAGAAAGTTCAAAGGAATTATTTAGAAAGATTATCTGAAGAATTATTTTAGAAAACTTGAAAGTGTGATAAGTTCCATTTCTTTTAGACATTTTGTCCAATACAAATAGAGCTCTCAAAGACATGAATTCTTTCAGAAATATTGTCTAATGAATTATTGTGAGAAAATTGTCTCCAAGAAAGGGTCAAGATAAAAAGTATAAATGAAATACATAAAATGTGATAGCTCATAGAATTTCAATTTCAAACTACAATAAATAACTATTTCTTGTCAAAAGACTTAGTGAGAACATGAGAGAAAATAAAGCAAGCAAAAGGGACATGTTGACAAATCAAATCATTGCTGGTGGTTGACTAAATAAAAGAGATTCTTATGCTATCAAAAAATATAGGTGTCTAGAGGATAAATATTAGTTACAAAGTTCATTTTTTAAATATCATCATGAGTTTAAGTAGTGTAATGTGTTGGCTTATCTATTTTCAATTTTGAACTCTCATGGATGATCTTTGATAGAAGCAGTTTCATGTGCCACTCTTAAAGGTTTTATGCCACTTGTGACCATTCTCATAACTATTTTTGGAAGAGTAAGACTCTTTACATGGCATGGATCACCCCATATATCCATTTGTAACTAATTATCACTTGCCGACACATGTCCTTGTGCCTTTTCAACTTTTCTTCTCTCTCTCTTCCCCAAAGTTCTATAAAATGGGCCATTTCAATCATTGCAGATAACCACATTTTTGGTATGGTGAAGCCCTACTAAAATGACATTAAACTTTGTTTTTAAACATTGAATGTAAGACCAATTCTACGTTATGAATTTTTACCTGAGTATGTGAGTAATGTATAGAAAAGTTGAGTGATAGCATTATCCTTAGTCCCTTTATCCTTCATGTTTGAACAAAGGCTCTGATGTTAATAGGTCATGTGAAGTGTGTTGAATGTATCAAAATCTTTTTCAATTATGTAATTGTATCTATGGTGTGAAATTTTCCCCTTAGGTCAATTATCTTGTTGATTGTCTCAAGTATGTTACCTTCACATTGAAACACTATGTTAATATCTTTCAATGCATGGAGTTAGTCTTGGAAAACATTGTTACTCGTTAGAAGTGTGATAGTCAGTGGGATAAATTTTTGGTGGATCACCTCTTTAGCATAATTTTTTTATTTTATGCAAATTATTGATGTTTTTCATGAACAAGTAGTAGATTACGTGATAGACACTTAGAGAATAATATAGGGAGCTATCCCTTTTCAATCTTAGAGACACATCTCTATTACAAGTTCCTAAAAAATTAAGGGATGATTCGATGTTGCATCAAATTGAAGGAATTTCATAGAACATTCTAGGGTGTATAATTTAATGATGATAGTTCTAGCATGCTTGGTGGGACAACTAGTCTTAATTATTTCCATGTCAAGGTGAATGTTGGCCTTGACAAGTACAAGGTTGTAGAAGTATTCTAATCTAGCATTTGGAAACTCCAAAAGGTAAGAATATCTATTTGTAGATCATTTTTTCCATAGTATACTTTATGGTCCTCACTAGATCATCTTCTAGTATGCTTTTTAATCAAGTTCCTCATACTAAAACTTCTCTTGAAGAAAAACACCCTAAACTATTCCTAACTTTTAGAGATCCTGAATAAGAAGGTTTTGAAGAGGAAGAAGAGGAGGTTGAATAATTAGTAGATCAAGAGGAAGAAGAAATGTCTAAAAGACATCTTTTCTCAACCTTCAATACCCAAAATCTAATTAACCTTCATGCGTATGATCCTATTCCTCCTAATGCTACTAAAAGTCTCCTAAATTTAAATGGAGAGGGCCCTATTACCCCATCTAAGCATATTAGGGACATTTAAAACTTTTTCAATTTACACAATATCACCCAAGCTAACATAGCTATTAAAATACTTGCCATGTCTCTAAATGGGAAGGAACTTGATTGGTATAGGACATTGGAAGGTGGTTGTATTACTAATTTGGATAGTTTTGGAGAGTTGTTATTAAATAGGTTCAAAAATAAGAGTGACCATACTTCACTAATTCACCAACTAAATGTGATAAAGAGAGGTCCTAATGAATCCATGGGAGATTTTAATGAGATATTTTAAATAACATGGCATAGGCTACCACCTATCTCCAAGATTTGTATTCCCCACCTATCTTAAGTATATTGGCACTGATGTAGCAGTAATGTTGCAGTCAATGGGAGGATTTACTTTACCCTAGGCATATGAGATAGCCATTAAAGCGAAGAATAGTCTGTTATAAGCTAGGAAACTACCTCTAAGAGTCTCCATGCCTTTATTGTCTCATAATTTAGTTGAATCCCCAAGCATAACACAAGCTCCCAATAGTAATTTCAAACCTAGAACTTCTCTCAAAAAGGTGGATGATGCTATAGATAAGGATGAGATGATTCGATCTTTGTAAGTCCAGATCAAGCAAGCACAAATGTAATGCAAATTCTCCACCCAATACTCAATATTATCCTTAGCATGGCTTTAGACCTCCACCCCAATAAACCAACCAAGGAAGAGGTCAAGGCCAACAAGGTTTTAATAGGTAACCCACCACCTATAATCCTAATTCTATTTCATTGACAAAGGCTATTGTTCTAGCCCACACTAATCTAGTTTAAGGAGAGGAGCATTTGGATCATTGGGGGAAATCTCAAGGTTAGTTTATATATAATGGTGGAGAAGGTAATAAATATTTGGTAACTCAAGGATCTACTCCTTATGTCACATTAGAAGAAGCAAATATCATTCAAAGAGATGTTCAAGGAGAAGGCAGTAACCAAAGTACTAGTTTTATGAATTTACAAGTAGAATATGATTATGTGTTGAATCAAAATACATCAGTTTCAACAAATAAAAGGCATAAAAAGAGGTATTTAGGAGATATTATAGAATCACAAGTGATTCCAGGTAGTGCCTCTCCAAGGTCACAAAGTGTAAGTACCAATGTAGTAGATCCTACTAGTCACACTACTCCTCAAAGTTAGAATGTGAGCAAAGCTACCAAAACTCCAGTATAACAAGTTCAAGTTTCGTAATTTCCTTCAAGAATGCAAGACAAGGTGAATAATTCCTCTCTAAATATTATTGACTCTTTAAAGAATACCAAAACTATCATTTCTCTTTGGGAAGTATTACATATGCTTGGTTAAAAGAAAATCCTACAAGAACTTGTTAATATCAATGTAACTCCTTAAGATCCAAAGTACAATGGTGTAGCCCTTACCAACATACCTAATTATTTTTTAGATCCCTCCACTAGATCTAAAAAGCCTCAACCTTTCTACCTCATGTTCATTATGGGAGACAAATTGGTTCACAACTACATTGTGGATAGTGTGCCTAGTATGATTGTTATGCCTAAAGTGGTTGTTGATAAATTGGGACAAAAATATGAGCCTCATAGTAAGGGTGTGTTGTAACTTGATGGAACTCCATCTAAGACTTTGGGGTTGGTTAAAGTTTTGAATTTTTTTTAATATGATTGTCCAAGTTTCCCCATCTTACAAGACATTATGGTGGTTGATCTTCCAGCTCATTTTACTATTTACTTGTCAAGAGACTTCATGACTAAGATTGGAGGGTACCTTGTAGCTGATTGCTCTTTTCTATATTTTATAACAATATATGGATCTAAAGTAACTATAATAACATATCCCTTGGCAAGGTTCCACATTAAACCATATATGTAGACAAGTTCAATTCAGAATTGTATGATTAGTGAGCAAGAAGAAGGTGCCATTGGTGGTGAAACATCCTTTCCCATTTAAGGTATTTTTGACCTTTTCTTGATGAGTATGGTACTAAAACTTATGATCATGATCCCTATGAATTCATACAATAAAATAAATTAGGATTATATTGTATGCATGAGAAGAACACTCATATACTATCACTCACTAATGAAGATCATGAGCTTGAAGGGATATGGGAAATTTTTTTGATGGTTCTAGAAGCAAGGTGGGGATAGGAGATGGTTTCATGTTAGTTTCTCCTTAAAATAACTAGTATTATTCTTCATATGTATTCCATTTTAGTTTTACTTTTAATGCACCTAAATTTGAAGGCTTAGTTCATGGCCTCCAATGGGCAAAGAGAAAGGGAATAAATTTTTTGAAGGTATATGGAGATAGTGAATTGACTATACATCAAGTGATAAGCCAAGCTATAGCCAAGACACCTTTGCTTAAGTCTTAAAATCATAGGGTTTGGGATCTAATTGAGGACTTTGATGCTTTCAATATATAATTTATACCAAGAGACTTAAATAAACATGCTGACAGGTTGGCTGTGATAGGAGCACATTTTGATATAGTTTCTAATGTAAGCAAAGAGAAAGACCAACCTCACATCGAGGTCATTGTGAGACCTTCTATTCCAGATAATAAAGTGTCTTGGCAGGTTTTTGAGAGTGATAAAAAATTATACACTTCATTCAAAATGAAGTAGAATTTTCCTCAAAGAATCAAAAGAAGCTTCATAATCAATATGAAGAATAAGTTATCTATATGAAGACAAACAAGATACCAAAGGGGCTGGTAACCTTGGAGAGTGTGTTTAATGTATATGATCAAAGAAGGAAAGAAAGGGTAAACATGTCTACAAAGGAAGATAACTGTGACTTAATCTTGATATTTAAGTACATACTTCTAAAAATTGGTAAGATTTGTTCTCTTTCCAAAAGACAAGCCTTCACTGAATTGTGCAAATAATTTCATAATATATTTTCTTGGGAATACAAGGATTTGAAAGGGTTTGATACAAGTATATCCCATCACACCATTGAGTTATAACTTAGAGTTAAACCAGTTAGGAAAAAATAAAGGCCTATCAATCCCAAGATAAAGGAACTCATGAAGAGAGAGCTTACCAAATTGATTGAGTCTAGGATTATCTTTCCTATCAAGCACTCAACTTGGGTAGCTATCCTTGTACCTATTCAAAAAAAGAGTGGAAAGATCATAATTTGTGTGGACTTTAGGGATCTAAATAGAGTTTCACTCAAAGACCATTATCCACTACCTTCCATGGAGCAAATTTTGCAAGTAGTGTCAAGTTCTCACTGTTTTTCACTACTTGATGGCTATTTAGGTTATAACCAAATATTGTTGAATGAGGAAGATCAATTCAAGATAGAATTCAACACAAAATGGGAAACATTTTCATATAGAAAGATGCCTTTTGGTTTGTCTAATGCTAGTACTACCTTCCAAAGGGCAATGGACATGGCCTTTAAAGGTTTGATCAATGAGTTTTTTCTTGTATATGTTGATGATATAATTGTTTTTTTTCAAGGTTGTTAATGACCACATGAAACATATAAGTCAAGTCCTTGAGAAGTATAGAGATTTTGGATTTTCTCTTAATCCAAAAAATTGTATCTTTATTATTCATGAAGGCAAATTACTGGGTCATGTTGTGTCAAAAGAAGGCCTATCTATTGATCCTGAAAGAATTGAATCCATTTTAGGCCTATCTTTACCTCTACACAAGAAATTTTTGCAAAGTTTCTTAAGTAAGATCAACTTTATAAGAAGGTTTATTCTAGGATTTTCTACTTTGGTGAAGCCTATTACAACCATGGTCAAGAAGAACCAAGCTTTTTATTGGACAAAAGAAGGTAAGAATAGTTTTGAGGGAATCAAACAAGCAATTACATAATATCCTACTCTCTTGAACCCAAAATTTGGTAAGGAATTCATACGCTACACTTTTTCTAACCTTAACACAATCTCATCTATGCTTATGCAAAATAATGATGAGGAAATTGAACAACCCATTGCATTCTTTAGTCAAGGATTGTAAGATTATGAAGTCAAGTACACATTTGAGAAGAAAGATATAAATATGATAAGAATTTTGAAAAAGTTTAGGCACATGGTTTAAAATAATAGGATACATGTCATGGTCTCTCATCCTAACACCAAAGAGTTCATCTTAATCAAAGACCTGAATGAGAAGAGAGTTGGGTAGATCACAAAGGTAACGGAGTATGATGTTGATATCAAGGTAACAAACTTGGTAAGAGGAAAGGAGTTGTGTGAACATCTAGATTTAGATCTTAAAGGGATAAATGAAGAGGTCTTGGTCAATCAAGTTCATCCCCAACTAGCTAGTCACATACCAATTCAAAGTTGGACACAAGACATCATTGGTTTCCTCAAAAATGATGATTGTCCTAATGGTTTAAAAAAGTCACAAAAAAGGTATTTTAGATTACAAACCATTCCTTATTATCTTGTAGATGGTAGAAGGATGTTAACAGTGTACTACTAAGGTGTGTTGACAATGATAAATTTGGCATCTTGCTAGAAAATTTTCATAATGGTGTAGATGGAGGTTATTTCTCCCCAAAAACAATAGATACAAAAATAATGAGGGTATGGTATTATTAGCCTAACCTTTTCAAGGATTGTTACTCTTGGGTTAGGAGGTGTCCTCAATGTGCCTTATTTATAGGCAAACAAAAACTTTCAGCCCTTCCATTAAATCCTATCCAGGTGGACCAACCTTTCATGCAATAGGGCCTTAATTTCATTGGTATGATCAACCCTCTATCA
Organism: Torreya grandis; assembly: GCA_037957365.1. Taxonomy (NCBI): domain Eukaryota; kingdom Viridiplantae; phylum Streptophyta; class Pinopsida; order Cupressales; family Taxaceae; genus Torreya; species Torreya grandis. Next base: position 333,033 of record JARHVA010000217.1, read on the forward strand.
TGTTCTAGACACAAATGGATATTAACTGCTACTGACTACTTCACAAGGTGGGTAGAGTCTATTACATTGAAGGAGGCAAATAAAAATGCAATCTTTGAATTTTATGAGAGTATCACAATAAGATTTGGGGTCCCCTATACTATCATTTTTGATATTTATCTTGATTTTATGAGTGATAAAACTTTTGAGTAGGCAAATAAGAATAGAATTTACTTGAGTACCTAATCTAAATATTACCCTCAAGGTAATGGCTTGGCTGATTCTACTAATAAGAACCTCATCAAGATCATCAAGAGAACATTGGAGAATAAGCAAAGATTATCGCACACCAAGTTGAAGACAAATTTATGGGTTGATAGGACTACTCCTAAGAGATCAATTGGTAACTCTCCTTTTGTGCTTATTTATGGGAGAGAATCTAGGTTGTCCATCTCTCAAGAGCTCCCTACTCAAGGACTTTCACATTAGCTGAAACTATTAGAAAATAGTCCAATGTAAATTAGATTTATAGAACTAATGCAACTAAAATAAGCAAGGGACAATGTACATAACACCATGAAACACCACCAAGTACTCATGAAGAAATCTTTTGACGAAATAGCAAGTAAAAGAGTGTTCAAGGAAGGTAACTTGGTTCTAAAATGGGATGAAGATAGAGCAAAACTAGGTAAACATATAAAGTTTGATGCTTTGTGGAGTGGCCCTTACATCATCAGCAAGTGAAAGCAAAACAACTCCTTTTATCTGACCAAGATGAATGGAGAAGAATTGCTTATCCCTATGGATAAGATAAATCTAAATTTTTATTATTAGTCCTTGCAGGTCTGTCTTGTAAATAGTAGCATAGGTGTGTGTGTTTAGTCTAGTTTTGTTTTGCTTTGTGTTCCCTAAGTGTTCTAGTTGACACATGTGTGTTTCTTTTATTTTGATTTGTGTTTTATAATTGGTTGGTAGCACAAGTGTGTCTTTGCTTGTGTGTCTTATCTAATTTCATTATCTTACAGTCAATCCAAGGTTTGTTAATGATAATCTGAGTGCTCATTTGCATGACACTATGCCAACTAGAAGGATTTAGGCAACTAGTCTTAGGTATAGTATCCATGCCATACCTAGGAATCACCAGGAATGTTGGTCAAATTCCAACCCTAGGTTTGCACCTTTCAAATTTGGCCAAGTCCAGTACTTAGTTTTCCTTCAAAAGAAATGGTCTTTGACAAATCCCACATAAATACCAAGTGTTATTTATTTTGGAAGGTCCATTTTGGCCTTTATTCTAATCCTTTTCCTAATTCTTTTAGGTTTTTTGTCTGAAGCATTTTGACGAATTCTTTCAAACTTTTTATCTAAGGTTTTTCCTTAAGAGTATTTCTTCAAGGTTTCTTCCAACCAAGTGATGAATTATTTCATATAATTTATCCACACAATTCTTCTAAAGGTACTTTACAAATTCTCTGAAGGACTCTTTCAAGCCAAAAGGGACCCTTGTAACTTTTTTGAAGGGCACTTTCATTTTTCTAAAGGGTATATTTTCAACTTCTCTGAAGGGCACTTTTCAAGCAAAATGGATCCTTGCAAAAAGTCCAAAAGGTACATTTCACTTTTTCTGAAGGGTATATTTCAAAAGTCTGAAGGGTTATTTTGTAGAAAAATATACCAAACAGAAATTTTGAAAGGACCCTTAAATTTTTTTTGAAGGGTATATTGGACACTTTCAAATCTTATGAGGGTTGCTTTTCAATAAGCCGAAGGACCATTTCAATTTTTTGAAGGGCCAAACAAAAATTTCAAAGGAATTCTTTCAAAAAGATTGTCTAAAGAATTCTTTTAGAAAACTTGAAAGGGTGCTAAGGTCCATTTATTTTGAACATTTTTTATGATACAAAGAGAGCTCTTAAATACATGAATTCTTTCAAAAATATTATTTGATGAATTATTACAAGAAAATTGTTTGCAAGAAAGGGTCAAGGAAAAAATTATAAAGGAAATACCTAAAAGGTGAAAACTCATAGATTTTCAATTTCAAACTACAAGAAATAGCCATTATTATTCAAAATACTTGGCAAGAACATGAGAGCAAACAAAGAAAGCAAAATAGATAAGTTGACAAATCAAATCATTGTTGGTGGTTGACCAAATAAAAGATCTTCTGCAAGATCAATAAATATAGGTGTCCAGATGATAAATAGAAGTTAGAAAGAGAATTTTATAAATACCATCATTAGTTCTAGTAGTGTAATGTGTCAGCTTATCTATTTTTAGTTTTGAACTCTCATGAATGATCTTTGATAGAAGTAGTTTCATGTGCCACTCCTAAAGGTTTTATGCCACTTGTCACCATTCTCATAACTAGTTTTAGATAAGTAAGACTCTTGACATGGCATGACTCACCCCATTCATCTATTTGTAACTGATTCTCACATGTGGACACATGTCCTTGTGACTTTTCATCTTTTCTTCTCTCTCTCTTCCCCAAAGTTCTATAAATTGGGCCATTTTGACCATTGCAAATTACCATATTTTTGATATGGAAAATCCCTACTAAAATTACATTGCAATTTGCTTTTAAACATTGAATATAAGACCAATTTTGAGTTGTGAATTTCTATCTGAGTATGTTAGTGATGTATATCAGAGTTGAGTGATAGTATTATCCTTACTCCCTTTATCCTTCATGTTTGAACAAAGGTTTTGATGTTAATAGGTCATGTGAAGTGTATTGAATGTATCAAACTCTCTTTCAAGTATGCAATGTATCTATGGTGTGCAATCTACCCCTTAGGTCAATTATCTTGTTGATTATCTCAAGCATGTTACCTTCACATTGAAACACTATGTTAGTATCTTTTAATGCATGGAATTAGTCTTGGAAAAATTTATTACTCAGTATAAGTGTGATAGTGAGTGGGATAAATTCTTGGTGGATCACCTCTTTAGCATAGTTTTTCTATTTTATGCAAATGCTTGACTCTTTTCATGAACAAGCAGTAGATTAGGTGATAGACACTTAAAGAAGAATTCAAGGAGCTATCCCTTTTCAATCTTAAAGACTCATCTCTCTTAAAATTTCCCATGAACTTGAGGGATGATTCAATGTTGCATCAAATTGAAGGAATTCAAGTCTATTGTAACACTTAAGTATTCTATTCACCCATAAATTATAAATATTTTCAACTTCTACAATGTTTTTTACTAGAATATTCTCATCCTTAAAAACAAAAGTTTGAATTAAATCCTATTGCACCTATGGCCAATGTTTTTTCACTCTTCTATATTATTGGTACATGTACCAGACTATTGACAATGCTAGTAGAGTATATCTGAAGACATGCATCTAGTATTTGGGTCATACACCCTACATAGACCACACATCCACATACTTATGAACATGTATTTTTGGGTATTATGCTTCTTGGAATAAGGGCCATTACTCCCTGATAGTAGGTGATATTTAGAATTGAGTGTGAAGCAGTTCACAAACCTCATCCCTTGGTAACTAATTTATCCTATGGACTACCCACCAAGTATAAACAAATACTTTAGTGCACCTACCCTTTGGTAAATATTTGGCACATGATGTTCTATCCTTAAAAAAAATTATTCAAGTCATCATTTGTAAAGTATTGAGTCAATTTACATTCTATGGAAAAAGTATGTACATTGGGCATACCTCTGATCTCACCTTGACCAATTCAGCATGTAAGTATCTAAATCATCACTAACTGAAGATGCAATCTCCCAAGGTAAAATACCTTATTTTATAGGCTCTATGTATTCTATGTCTATGGCACCTACTTTATATATTAAATATAATTTTGACCTAGTTAGTGATCACACAAAAGGTGACTTGCACTCATCCATCTGAAACTACAAAATTGGTGCCTTTGTAATCATGGGTCTTGAGATAAATTGTTAAATCGAATGTAGTTATTGTTGAGGCTTCACCTATAGATGGAAAAATTTATATTCTACATCTTGCAAAACATTAGGTCTAGATTATATACTCACCTTAAACTAGCTACTATCTCTGCATGCATATGGTGAATTCAAATATTTAGGTATAATATATGGATTGTGTTCTACTTTATTTAGGGATATAATGATGATTTTATCCCCATGGTATGTTTCCAACTAATTTTACATTATGTTAATGGTCATTTGACCATCATGGGCCCAAATTTTATCAATTAATGTAGGGTAGTGATTTTTATTAGTATTCATGTCAATGTCTTCAAAATCACCTCATAGGCTTAGTTTAACCACTTTGACTTCGACATCTTATAGTTGACTGATAGGCTATACCCTACCATATTCTTCAAGGCTTAGTGTGACTGGACTATAATTGAGTTATGGGCATCCAACAGATTCCCAAGTATACCAAGGAATCATATTAACTATGCTTCAAAAAATTAAATACAACATTGGGTACTTCATATCTTGCTATCCCAATACCCATGTGGGAATCAACATCCTAAGGTTTCTTAGTCTTTACATAGAAAATTACCTTGTTAGTATGTTTTTGACCTCATTATATGTACTCTATCAAGTTGTGAAACATATTTTTAATATTTTGTGATATATCTTCATTTTTTAGAGTGCTCAAAAGTTTTAAAAGGTTAGTCAAGGTAGTCACCACTCCCACTTTCCTCATTATATGGATAATTTGGCCATACATCTTCACATTGATGACTATGGAATTGCCCTTTGATATAGCCTATTATTATATGTTTTGAATAATGTGGGCTATTTGGTACATCAATCCTTTTTATGTTTCAAGGTTAGAATAATTATCCTCCTGAACCTTTCTAATTAACTAATCTTGTGGCATTTATAAAAGAGGCAATCCTTGCTCTATGTACTATTAACTTATAACTTCTTGTATGAATTCATTTTACTTGGGGCATAAATTTATCATGTTTACATTTTTCACATGTTTTTATTTCTTTTACTTCTCCAAAACTAGATAATATTTAGTATGGTTTTATCTTGAAACTCTACAATAGACACAATACATTTGCCTTTTAGGGTTAGTTAGGGAGTTTCATGTAGATTGATTATATTCACCACATAGAAAGTAATGAATTAATTGAAGAGTTTAATGGTTATCAATATGTTCACCTCTTTGGTATCCACCATGGGACCCTCCTTTATATCCCCCTCTATTTTTTTAGAAACACCAACCTTGTAATTATTTCCCATCAAATTATTCTTGATGTTGTTTTTTAGCATCATATCTTCCATATTACCACTAAGGAGATAATGTAACATGTATGCAAGTGAAATAAGATAGATATACAACTTATCCTACTTAATAATATCCAAGCTCAGAGAAGGTAATCAACTAATAATATATTTAGTAGTACTTTGTTATATCGGGGTCATGATAAATTATGGATCCACTAAACCTAACTAAGGGATCTCTTACTACACAATGACTAAAGAGAGGTTTTCAAGGCCTCTAGTAAAATATCATCATAAAATAACCCTATCTAGGTCCTATAATGTGATAAATGTAAATTAACTAATCTACTAAACAAACATACAATCTAATATATTAAATGACCATACTAGTTAATCTAGAGCTCACCAAAGCTTATGAAATAAATGGGGAAGATAATAAATAAGAAAAAATAATTCTATTCAAGATAATATATAATTAATCTAAGTAAAGAGAGATACAATTAAATCCATTAGTTATATCTAATACCTACTTATTAAAATACGAAGGGATATAAGTATACTTACCTTATTGAAATAAACCCATCATGCCTCAATCTCTCCCTTTGCCAATGGTGCTTTGAAATAGGTTGTTGTGGCTTGTAAAGATCACAAGGATAGATGAGGTCTAGGCTACAAGATTTCTTCTATGCATCTAAGACCTCCCAAAGATAAGTGATAATACTCCAAGGCAAATCTCTAAGTAATGAAACCTCCAAATGATAGTATAATCATATTTTTGAGCGCTAATGATGTGAAATTAAATGATCTTATCTTATAAATGAATTGAATAAAGTATTTATAGACAAGGATTGAACCTAAACCTTCCTAATAATTTATATGACAAAGTCAACTGGGTCAACATTTTTTGGCTAGAAATAGAGTTATTATGCATAAAACTAGGTTTGCTTGGGTTGATAGAGTTTCGTAATATGTGTTAAATTACTAAAAAGGTCAATTGGGTTGACATATTAGGAAAAATGATAAAAATAAATAAAGGTGTTTGCCTAGGTAGGGGCTATTTTGGTTGGTGAATTGCTTAAGGGAATGTATAAGTGGGTTTTTATTGCTTAGGGAATTAGATAAAATTAACTTGTAGTATTTTTAGGTAATAGTATAGGGGCCAAAAATCCTATGAAGAACTAAATGTCTACCAACCCCTTTTTTGGTATAGTCTTTAAAGCATGCACTCAGAGAGATTGGGTCTTAATAGGTTCCTATAAGAGATAAAGTGTCAATAAATGATAAAGTTAAAAATATTATGTGTATACATATTACCCACTCAAATATCATCATATGTCACATAGTTATAACATGAGATGGTGCTTGGATAAATAAAATAACAACACACAACACTAAGATAATAAATTGCAGTACAAAACATAAATTGAAATGATAATAAGGAAATAATTGAAATAATTTGAAAGTATCATATACATATCTTAACTTACCTTTATTTATAAATGGTTGTCTATTATATTTTTAGTCTTGATCATGGAGGGATCATTAAATACTTTGTACAAACCCTAAGGATATAAAACTAAAGAGAAACAACAAATAACCATAGGAAAATCAAAATAAATGAACTTTACATAATTAAATAAGTCACTTAGATAATTAGTAATATATGAAAATAAATGATAATTTAGAACCAAAATTCCAAGGAAAAATGGATAGAATGAGAGTAAATCAAGTAACCTCAAAGCCAAGGCTACTAAGTGATCAACAAACCCAAAAAAGTATACATAAAGTAAGAAAAGTAACAAGTCAGATAAAACCAAGGGCACACATAAATAAAAAAATAGATCTAACATCAATATACAAGAAGTAACAAACCATAGTTAAACAAATATGGAAGAAGAATATAAAATACAATAACATTTATGAATGAGAGGTAACAATATAAACTCAATTAGTGATGGAAAAATTGAATAGAGAAATAAAATGAAATTGTCTAAAAAAAGAGTGACAAACTTAGTTATATTTTAAATTAAAACCAAAAAAATCCTATAAGGACAAGGTAAATTTTTAAAAATGTAATGCATAGTCACTCAAACATACAAATTTTGTTCTTAACCAAAACAAATTTATTATGAACATGTCTTAATAAGAGGTGAAGCATAGCATAGGGAATATAGAAGTTGGGAAACAAATTTAGAAAAAAAATCCTATCAAAGGGGGATATGAAATAGGTGGTGGGGGAAATGTAAGTGATACCAAGGTAAAAAATCTTTATCATAATTAATACACTCAAATAAAGTTGGCAAAACAATAAGAATTTTGACATTAAGGACTCTAGAGAGCTTGCATTGGCTACACAAATTTGGGTTATCTAGTGAAGTATAAGTATCATCCCATTAAGGTTATATGTATGAAAATTAAAATGCATCTACATTCTCAAATTGTGTTCCCCATTTCTCAAGACCACTTACAAATCCATCAATCTCCTATAAATATTGGGTACTTATGTGAGAAATTTAGTAGTACTATAGAGAATTTTAAAATATCCTATCCCACTCTACTATCCTACTATACCCCAATGGACCTTGGCTTTATTATGAGGCCAACTATAGAGTTTGCACTTTGAATAGAATAGGAGATGTGCTTGATAATCTAGTGTTTTGGTGTGATTTTGAATTTTGATTTATAGATAACTTTTTATCATTGCCTTTTGTTTTAAATGATTTAAATTTTATCTTTTTAATGTATTTTCATATTCCTCCATACAAATTTAGAAAACCAAATATGGGTGTTTCACTAGAAAACTTAGACTTGATATCTAATTAAAATAACTAAGAGAGCATGATGTCTAGGAATTTTGTATTTGCATGTTAAATAATAATGTTTTATTGAAATCAACATTGGTGTGCTCAAAGTGTAATTAACATAAGGATAAATTATACTAAACATGGAATAATTGAGTTACCTCAAATCATATAAAATATGAAAATGTGAAAAGGATACAATGATAGGCAAACATGATTCTATATCATAAAAAATAATGTAAGTGTAGGAGACATGAAAAATTAGTTTTGTTTAAAGTTGTTACCACAAAATAAAATAACTAATTTTAAGAGTATGAAATTGTGATATAAGAATCAAAGAGTGGAGTTAGTCAAATGTTAATATGATAAAAACATAGTAAAAAATCTAACACCTAAAGCTTAGACACTCAAGGACAAGATAAAAATGCAAGTAACTAACAACAGAAGACAAAATAAGTATTATTTACCTTACTTGAGAGTAAGAGTTACATGTTGGCTATAAAGTAATCTGTTTGGTCATGTGCTCAAAGAGTCTTTCAAAATAGTGCTCCTTGTATTGTTTCTCCTTGTCACCTTGGAATGTTGGGTTTGGCTTTGGAAATATGTAGCAATATATCAATATTTTTGCATTATAAAATTACAACAATGTTTTGTCTCTAACATTATAACATTACATAAAAAATCTCTCTTTTAGAAAACTTTGGCACTTCTATATATAACCTTTCAAACTAACCCTAACCTAAGTTAACTTAGGTTAGATTTAACTATGGTTGAGTTAAGGAGGGGATAAGCAATTCATATTTGGGATAGAGATCCTATTTATTAAGCGTGTCTCTCCATTTTTAAATTTAAGGTTTAATAGAGATATTTTCAATTCCTTGACTTTGAGGATGATGACATCATCATGACCTCAATTTTATTGGAATTTCATTTTGAAAAAAATAATTTCACTAATTGCACGTAGAAATTTCACTAAAGCATTTAATTTTATTTGCTTAGTTAATCTATTTTACTTAGAATTTTTTCATTTTAGGAATTGTTTAAGTGCCCTACTTAATGGGTCCAAAGGTCATTATATCAATTTGATAGGGTATAAGTTGACTAGAGATGAATCTATGAGAGGTTACTATTACATATAAGATAATATCCCAAATAAGGATGCCTCAATATGATTATGGGTACTAATGTCTAATGTGTGGATGAAATTGGGACATTCAGTGATTTATAGGCTTAATTTGCACTATTTGGTAGAAACCAATATGAAGTCCAGTTGGAACATAGTTGTGGCCAAAATGGGGTGTCTACAAATTTCCCTTATTTGGGAAATCATTATAGGACACATGCATAGTAAAATATTCTCAAATAATGAAAAAGTTATCAATGCCTTGGTTAATTCCTTATAAGGCAATGGATGAGGCCTGGATGCCCCCTCGAGGGAGTAGGCGACAAAGAAATAGAATCATCAAACATTCCATTAAAATGAAGGAAATGACATGATCTAGATGGTAACATAGTTGGAAATACTAATTTTAACAAAGGAGGTTATAATAATTGGTACAATGAGGTGCCCTAGAAGGGTAGATGGGTAGAAATAATGATTTTCCCAAAGGTGTTTATAATCATAAGTGCAATGAAAAATTACCTAGTAGGGTAGAGGGATAAAAATAATGATTTTCCCAAAGGTAGTTATTATAATTGGCATATGGAGGTGCCCCAATAGGGTAGATAGAGATAATAATTTTCCCAAATATGGTTATAATCATTGGCATGATGAAAAATGTCCTATTAAGGAAGATAGGTTGAAAGATAATGATTTACCCAAAGGCAGTTATAATCATTGGAACAATAGCTTTCCCTAATAGATAAAATTTAAACATTATATAGCTAATCTTTATCACATATGTCATATCACACAAACACATTATGGAAAACAATAGTTTCCTCAATCACCTCATTTACCATCCCATAATGCCCCAAGGACATGTTGTCTAACTCCACTTCAATACTAGCATGTTACTCATGTCTTCCACTCTCATATTAGGGAAAATAATAAATTCATCAATCACCTCATTCACCATCCCATAATTATCCAAAGACATGTTTTCTAACTCCTCTTAAATACTATCACGCTACATGTGTCTTACATCTCACTATAGGTTGCTAATGGTCCATTATCCACACCAATAAATGTTATTTTCACCTCATTTATACCTCTAATTTTAGCTTCTATGCATGGATAAACCTTCACTATCATCTCCTTGTGTGCCCTTGATTACACAACATCAACATCCAATTCTTCTTTCAAATAAACATGCAACTCTTATTGTCTGCAATTTTCACTCGTAACTCTACATGGCTGAAATTTCACTCATATATTTTTTTCACTCATAGAAACATTTATCAAGGCTTGGCTTTACTCAAACATACTACCATCCAAAATAAAATTGGCACTTTAATTTCCATCACAAACCAAGGAAAAATCATAATTCTCACACTCATGGGTCTTCACAATCACTTACCCATCATCACACAATGGGTCTCCATCTCCAATTAACAATGTATCACCTCCTCATCCTCCTTCATGAAGATATCTCCACTTATGGTCTTCTCACAACTCACATACACATTGTTGTTCTAAAAATAAACATTAAGATATATATATATATATATATATATATATATATATATATATATATATATATATATATATATATATATATATATATATATATATATATACCTCTCTTTATTTCCTTCTAAGACAACCTACTCTTTTTTGAGCCTATGCATGTATGTGTTACTTATCAAAGTAGTCTTTATCTATTCACATAATATCTCACTATCATTATTTCCTCTATTGGAAATATGTTTCTCGTCAACTCTCTCAATCCTCTTAACATTAATCTTCCTCAACCATTTTGGTTGTAAATTTGGGTACAAAAATTGACCTAACATCTTGGAAAACATATGTTCCCACTCACACACCTTTTACTTATATTTCTCTTATCTCCTCACTTGGAGATAATTCCAATACACTACTAAAACTCAATTCAACCACTTACACACAACATTCACCCTTGTTGGGTCAACAATATTCATATTCTCAAAACACATCTCTATTTCAACTAAGTCATGAACTATTCTAAATTTTATTATCCATAAAAAAAATATCATTCAGATAGTTACCTCTTTTCTCCACCACAACCTTGACTGGTCTCTTTCATCTATTGGCCTCTTTTCCTCCACTCACTTGGAATCTATACAAAAAATCTATCAATGATTTTAGGGACAACAAACCTAGAATCAACTCTTCCTTATCACCATCACACACAATTTCACCATCATCACTTTGTATAAACATATTTAGTCTTTATTGGAACACTTTCAACATCTCTATCAACTTACACATCTCATGTGCCCTTCTCTTATGTGCCATCTCTCACCATCAATCAATATGATCCTATTTTATAACCTGAAATGGACTCCAAATTGAGCCTCTCACAAACTCCATCACACTCTTTTATTAATTTAAACACCTGGAACCACCTATGTAATCTTTTCAACAACTTGCATCTATGTGTAGACTTCTCTCTCATAACCTAAAACAAACATTGAGGATTCACAATCACAACTATAATGACACTAGCTTATAATGATACCACTTGGTGTAAGCATGAGGAAGGGAAGAATATTTAAATTTTTCCTCTAATTACCATGTTTCATGGGTTAAAATCATAATCCATGAGATAAGCATTTCTTCAAATAATTGATGCACAATCTTCAAAGATTAGATTTTCCATACATAATCATGACAAAATTCAAATTTGGTTTATGCCACATTTGGGCTTATTAAACCATATAAGTCATGGAGGAAAAAATTATAACCATCCTATAATATCATATAGAGCTTATAACCCCACATTAGTAGTAATACAGTCTAATCTGGCCAAGAATATGAACAAAAATGTAATTTTGGCCATGTTCCCCAAATACCCAATTGAGAGCCAACAACCCTTCAAAATGGGAGTCATTTGCCTTTTATATGATAGAGTAAGAAGAAATATATACTCCAAATAATGTTATTTGTCTTATAAAGGTGTTACATTCATGCTATAATTCCTAAGAGAATGTAATGAGTCCCAAAAAAGACAAGACTCAATTCTGCCCACACAGACAGTCCTAGTTAAATTGTTCTTATCAAAATAGAAGATAATGGATGTTTTTTATGACATTTTTATCCTATCAATATTTTGGTAGAGAATATTAAAAATTAGAGACCCAATTATACTTTAAAAATCATGAACATAAGGATAGACCCCTGTTAGATTTTTATGTAGTCACTTTTCACCATAAACACTAAATTGAGCTTGTGAAGGGACTTCCAATTATGTAGTTGGGATTTATTGAAACACTTTACCATATGTCTAGGGACTATCAAGATTTGAAAGGATGATTCATCATTTTAAATCTCCCATAAATATGTCTTGACCCATTCATAATTTTCAATGACTAGTTCAATAGTGAGCAATAACCTAGAGATTATTAAATACATTCACGACCTAGTTGGGTTAATAAATTTGACCACCATTGAAAAACCATTTACTAGGAATATAGAGATATTTGGAGTTTTTGTTTCAAAAACCAAATAAAATACCCTTGATATTTCCACTATTCCCATCAGGATTAAAGTCACACAAACCAAATATTTTTTCAATTTGATGTTATTATGTTCTAAATTGGTAAACAAGTAACCAAGTAGCACTATCATGAACCTAGTTAAAAAATAACCAAAACATGTAACTAATATGAATCTTCAAGTCCAAATAAGCTTTGAAAACTTAAATACAAATGAGGACTATGGGAGACTACCAATAAGATCTAATTGGACTTTTAGTATCTAATTACCATTTTATGCTCGAAGCATTGTCCATATGACCAAGTTGGCAACCAAAATATTCTAAACAAAGATCCAATACACTTGATGATTATCAATTCAAAGATGATGTCTTTTCCAATAAAACATCAAGGAAAAAAAACAAATAAATAATATGGATGATGAAAGGTACAAGAATATGTCACCATAAATATTAGTCCAAGTGAAAGAATGACTAACACAGATCTCAAGACAACTTAATCCACACCAAAACACACCAAAAACCAAATTTAAAGAATCAAATAAATAGAAAAGAAACACACTAATATTTAAAACAAAAGATGAAATAAAACAATGGAAATCAAATACCACTCTATTTTTGGTGATGCAAGATTTCTGAAGACCACAGATACTTTTGTATCATTTTTTAGTTATGCCTACCTATTAAAAGACTATAAAAAAATTCTACTACTAAACTTATTATGGGGGGGGGTGGGTGGGGGTGGTTTGTATTTTAATAGCTAGGATGTCCTCTTATACATCTTTCATAATGATGTTAGTACTCTTGAAATGGGGATTTGTTCATTGTATATGATTTATCCTATTTTTTCACTTCAATACCTAAAATAGGTTCTTATTGTATGATTAGGCCATAAGTGGTGAAGTTGATGATTGAATTATATTTATTTGAGTACACTAATGTTATACATTATCTACTAGACAATCCACCCTTTTTCCTTTTATTCCATACTTGAGAAGTGAAATATTAATTTTTCTTATTATATGAATTCTCTTTTATTTCATTCGGAGATGTTGAGTTTTGTGGAGTTACAAAATGTAATATTGCATAATTTCATAAAACTTAACAATATTCCATTATGGGTAACTCAATCCTCTATAGGGTCAAGTAGAATCTATACAACTCTAAGGTATCCTCATAGTAGAAAACTTATATTATTTATAATGCATATTGAATCTATACCTCCAAATCTGCCAATGGATTCTAATATTTGAGACATTATGTAGGATGTGTACACAAGGCAAATTTTTATGATTGATTGATCACTTTTATTATCTTACATTTATTTTATGAACTGTATCTCTAAAAACAATCTACAATCTTGGCTCTAAGTGGAAGGGAATCCCTATTAAAGGAGAAGGTTAAAGTGGCCCTGTATGTCACTGATGATTTAGGATAGGGTGATTAAATTTTTGCCACATATTTATGCCATTTGATTTTTATCTATGATATAATAACCTTCTAAGATAAAATTACTTTATTTTGTATGCCCATGACCACTAATTTATCCTCAGGTAGGGTTCTTAGAATCTCCCAAATGATACAACTTCATGGATTTTGGTATATATGTCTTACATGACTTTATCTACATTTGATTTAAATATTGGGATCTATGCTATGGAAAATTATATTAATTTTAGGGCTTGTTAAAAAACCAAAATTTCATAGATAATGCTTTACTAGTACAACCCAAAGACTTCATTAAATAGGTCAAGAGACATAATTTCCCTTCTATTTTTTATAATATTATTGAAGATTATTCTAAAGGTATTTTAATTTTTCCTATACATCTACCCAAAGCATATCCAAAATTTTCTTATATAGGTATATTTATATGTTTTCTACTTTAGTTTCCAAATATTTGATTATGACCTTAGAATCTTTGAGGTTCTTAGTTAGAAGGTAATTTCTTTTTCTTTTTAGATTTTCACTCACATTAAAATAATATAATGATATAATATTAGATTTTATACAGAAATTTTCCACTATGTCTAGAGGTTTTTTATTATTTAAGGGCATTACATATGAGAAAGGGTCTTAGTCTAAAGGTTTCATATGATATTTAGATTTGATAGTCTAATGAATAATTTTAGTAAAGTAAAAAAATTTATATTATGAGGTTATTGTTGTCATCAAAAGTTACACCTTTGAGGAGGTTGTTCAAGCCTCCTCACTTAAGTGATAACATGGGAAAAATCCTAGGTTGTGGGTGACCTAAAGAATGGATTGAACTTATGGATAGGGTTATATACCTAAATTCATCACTTAAGAACTATAAACTATGATACTAATTGCAAAGGAAAAGGGTAAGAGAAAACTATAAACTAAAAGGAAGGTGATGCACCAAATGTTAAGACCACTACCAGTAGATTTCATGTGCACTAAGACCTATAGGACTGCCATAAATATACACTTCCCCTATAAGGACCTATCACATGAATGATTTTCAAAGAGTTGAATCCATATTATAATATAAGGGAAGATGTTTTCCACTTCTAATCCACTTAGAAATCCTGATGACACTCTTTAAAACCTAAAATAGAGAAACCAAATACAATAATGTAAGAAGAATAAGACAATAAGACAAGGTGAGATAATTTTACAATTTCTTAAATCAACCATTCATTGATTTACACTACAAAAATAGCCATAGAAGGAGGTAAAACACCCATTTATTTATCAATAGGCATATAAAAGAGCAAGGATATGTCATAATCATGTTGGAAGGATCCTTATAATGCCAAAATCAGGCATATATATATATATATATATATATATATATATATATATATATATATATATATATATATATATATATATATATATATATATATATATATATATATATATATATATATATATAAGTGTGTGTGTGTGTGTGTGTGTGTGAGAGAGAGAGAGAGAGGCATAAGAGTTGCATATAAAAAATGTCATATCATGAGGAACAAGTTAAAATAAAGGAAGTATATAAAGAGGTATTTATGAATCCTATTATCAACATGTGTATTATTGATCTGATCCTCTTTTTTATCAAGAGTGGCATATGGTGATTCTTGACCTTCTTGATGACTCATCAACCTCATTTGAAACTACACATTTGGAGTGGTTGTGAAGTGACAAGTCATAAATTGTGGTATAACTAATTTTATAATATTAAAAATATATTAAATTCCCAAACCAAATAATTTTTCCACCTTCATTATGTAATTTCATTCATCATTCTCATATTTTCTCTCCAGGCAGGTCTACTCCTTGTAACCCTGTTTTAGTCTAAATCACCTTGGTTTGAGATATATATAAAAATTATAGGAAAAATAAAATAATATTTGGGTGCCCATTATCCCCTTACAACTTAAACCCAAATTTCATGATCTAAATCTCAAAGTAGACCTACTTTCTCAACCTCTATTTTTCCTAATTAGGCCTAATGCAAGCCAACAATACTAGAGACCATACAAGGATGTATAGTACCACTCCAAAACCTAAAAAATAACTTAAGGGACATAAAATTAGGTATTTTGGTAAATTTTATAGTCATTTCATTTGTTAAAACTCAATTTATGTAAGTTTTTAACTTTCTAGCCCTAGTTGGCAAAAATGCAAGCCTAAGTAGGTCAAGAGCTAAAATAAATGCATAATTTGAGTTTTAGTGGGTTTCAAGAAAAAAAAAATCCTATTTTAAGTCTTTCCAACCTCCTTCAACTATTACAACCATTATTTTTCATGTTCAACCTTCAAAACCTTCCAATCATGCTAGTTTCTCCTAATTTTGTGTGCATTTTGGACTGTTTGCATGGCTATAGGTGTTCATGTGGTTTTTAATCACCTTTAAAACATCATAAAACATTAAAATACAATTAATGGATTGATACACACTTAAAATATACATTAAAATCACCAACTCAAATGCAAACATTGTACATTCTCTTAGGTTCTTGAAAACATGGCTAGAAAGAGAGTTTTTTATCATATTTGAAGGACTTGTTTGGGCTTGATATTTGTTGAAGATCAAGAAGAGGATATTAATAATTTATTATACATTTTATATACTCTATGGAATCTTATAACATATAATCATGGTTATAAAACTTTTTGTTTCTCTCAAAACATCATTTTCATGTAAAGTTAGCTATCTTATTTGAGGATGTTGACCTACAAGTCTATAAATCTATAGGTCTACATTCACCTCAATTTGAACCATGGATGATGTAATTTTTGTTATATTATGAATATATACACCTTAATTTTATCAATACAAACCATAATCTCAATTTACTCGTTGCACTTTCTCTCAAATCCTTGTAAATAGGCCTACAAAAGAGAGTTCTTAATAGGTTTATAGGTCTTATTTGATTTCAAGCCTTATTAGGGATAAAAAAAAGTTTATATTAAATGAGTATTCATTTTAAAATCTATAAAAACCTCTCCATCATCTCATGATATTCCTCACCTATCAACTCATTCCAAAATTGTATGTTTCTTCAAGTTTCAAAGGTAGATATTGGTGCTCATCTAGGCTTCTTGACTGAGTCTGGTTGTGAAAGGTTCCTACTTAGTGATATTTGGATTTTATTATCATTATTATTATGATAGAGTCTTAAATAACCATATTAATATATTTTATAAACCTTATTTACACTTATTTTCACACCTCATGTGTGTTTCTTCTCTCATTTTACCTGATAGACCTAAAACTCACCATTAGGCTTATTTAGGTTTCTTGCTCACCTTGACTCCCAATGAAGGATTTAATGGCACATTGAAAACCTTGTATACATATATATTGGGATCATAAACATTATTGGCATTATTATTTAACACAAAAGTGTGTTTTTTCTTCATTCCACTTGTGACAGGCCTAACACAGTCAAGTTGAGCATATATATCTATAGTTGTAAGCATCTTCTCAACTAAGAATTAAAGACATCATAGGTTTTGAGAAGATTCATGGTTATATTATAGAAAATATTAAATAGTTAACCTAATTAAGGTTTATTCTCAATTTAGGAACAATACATAATTTACCAAGAAAACCTTTCAATCTATCTATAGACTTGACATATTCAGGTTCCTTTGTAATCATGTGGTATTTTATTGTAGCTTGGTCTCATGTTTGACTTGATATATACCTGGGAGATTTGGTGAGATTGAACACAATTATTATCATCTCTTCTCAATCAATGTTATGGTTGTTGTTCCCAAAATCAGCTACGCTCATTTTTGGAACAACCCTTACGAAACTTGTCTGTTTCATGTTTTTCACTCTAAGTTCATCTTTCGAGGCAAGTTTTTCTTGATCTCATGTTTGGTCAAATAGCATTGTTAAAAGTTCATGACGTTCCCTTGTTAAAATTTCCCAAAAAATGTGAAAATCATTATGATCTTGATGTGATCAGATGACAAATTTTTGTATTTTCAAGTTAGGTTTTTTTTAAAGTTTGCATGCAAGGGCAGTAATTTTTGCTGCCACTACATGTGTTTTTAAGTTTCTCAAGCAAAGGTGGCAATTTTTTCCACCCTTGCATCCTTCATATAGGAGTGGTAAAAATCACCACCCTTGCATTTTTCCATTCGTTTCATGTAGGAGCGGTAATTTTTTCTGCCCTTGCATCCCTTTTTTTACCTCACATATAAAGGCGGCAAATTTTTCCACCCCTACATGGTCTCATTTTTTACACATAATATTTATGGCCACACGTGCTGAGTGGTTGAGGTCAAATTTTTCTCCATTTAATCCCTTTTTGCCTCTTTTTGTTTCATTCCTCTTTGTTTCTCCTCCTCCCTACGTTTGGACGATCAAGTGAGCAAGTGGAATTGAGTTTTCCTTGGATTCAAGCATTGTATCATGATTATCAGGTAGGGTTTCACATTTTTACTCTTCTTGTTTTGGTTTTGTTTTGTTTTTGCTTTTCTTTTCTTCTCCATGTTGTTTTTCCTCTTTTCCTTCTAGGTCTAGGTTTTTGTCTTCTTCCCCTTCCTCCTCTTTTCCCTGTGGAGGCAATCTAACCACACCTTAACCCTCTTCCCCTCCTTGCACCCATTGGCCACTCTTCCCATGTAATGGCAGCAAAAATTTATGCCCTTACTACCATTCATTCTTGCTCGTGTAAGGATGGAAAAAATTGCCACCCTCACATAGTTCTTCCCTTGCCAGTTCATGCAAGAGCAGCAATTTTCACTGCCTTACATGAAAATAGCAATTTGTGTAAAGGCTTAAAATTTCACTACCGATGCACAAAATCAAAACTTCCCAATGTGCATAGGTGAAAAAATTCACCACCAATGCACATCTATCTTTCTCCATGTGTACAGGTGGTAATTTTTGCCACCTATGCACAACTCAACAACTAAATTTACACATGCATAGGTGGTAAAAACTGCCACTAATGCATCCTTCATTCCCAATGTGCATAGGTGGCAATTTTCACTGCATATGCACAAAGACATTCCTTAACATGCAAGGGTGGCAATTTTTTCTGCCCATGCATGTTTTTCTTCTGATTTTTTACTAACTCTAGGAAATTTTGATTTTCCTATTTTTTGAGCCTTCTTCCCTTTCAATTACCAATCTACTTGTGCCTTAGCCCATTCAAGCACATTTCCTTAGTCGTGATCATCCAACGTGAAATTTTGTTAGATTGCCAATATTTCTCCTAATTGCACGATCATGATTCTTATCATAGTTTTAGAATCATAGTTTTTCTTCAAGATCCTTCTTCGTCAACATACTTTTAACAAAGGCTCATCCCAATAACTGAGGTTTCTCCAAAGAAGTTGAAGACAATGAAGTACCAGTATCAAGGTGTTTTTCCAATCACCTCAGTTGCTTCTAATATCGACGACATTAGGGATACAAAGATCAAACACGTAGATATGGTTGAGTCCATAGAGAGAACCAAGGCAAAAAATCCTAGCTCTAAAATGAAGAGGATAATTGAGAGCAATATTCATCTGGTCTCCTCTTTTCTTGAGGTAGCTCATCACATAGAGTTCATTCTCTAGTGCACCCAATTCTACAACAAAGATACCAGTATTGTGGTAGATGCTAGTAGCAACATAGTAATTAGACTAGATCCTGAGTTCATCGTTAAAGTGTTCATGTGCCCTCTCACTACTGAAGTGTTGAAGATCAACTTCATTGAAGCAAAAAAATAATATATAAATATCTTGAGAATGTAAAGAAAGTGATCAACAATAGATGGCTCAAAATTATCAGAGTAAACTTATCCAGATGGCCACAAAACTTTCCAAGAAGTGATTTTATTGAAGAGGTTGGTGACTTGATTACTCTTCTCAGCAGAGTATGAGGTTTACCTTCTTCCTCTCAATTTCATGAATGGATGTATCCCTTCATTAAGATAATCCTCCAACGTAAACAAGTCATTTTTTGGGGTGAACAAATTATAAATGCTCTGTGTGATCAATTGACAAAGCTGTCTACTACCTTGAAATTCTACATGACTTCATACCTGGTATACATTGTAGAGTCAATAAGAACCTTTCTAGGTTTAACATCAAAAGGAGATAGGAAAATGACCCGAGTATATCAATATTACCCCCAATTGACATTGAAGGGTTCAATCCATCATTTTAGAAGGGTAAATGACACTTTTTTTGTAATATTTTTGTGTCTCTTCAACCCACAATTATAATAGAAAAGAGTGTCAGATGAAGCCTAAACTATTGTGAATGACTTTGGGTGTATGTTCTTATAGTTCCCTTCTTTTTTTTATCTACGGGTTAACCTTTTCAAAGGTTATCCCTATATTCTCCCAAGATTTCCCTCAGATAAATTGGTCCTGATGGAGTTGTGTAGGCAAATTATTATCGTACACAATAAGCAGATGGAACTCAAGAAACTCGATTTTAGGTTCCCAATTGAAATTGGTAGGTAATCGGTATTGACCACTACAAAAGCAAGGGAAATGGAGACCAAAATTCAACTTGTAACCATGAAGCATTTCAAAAGGAGACCCAAGTTTGATTACAAAGGTGTGAAGGACATGATCAAGAGGAAGACCTAGTTCCATGAACCTATGATCGAAGACATCCAGATTGATTTGAGGACATCGAAAGATATCAGAAAGATGGACTACAGTAAACTATCTCTTGAACAAATAGAATATTTGGGGCTCACTGATATCTCTGTAAATCTAGTAGATGATGGAGACCTAATCAATAATAGGTATCATGCTAAACAAGTTTCCAATGGTCTTAGAAAGAGTTGACCTCCTTGAGGATGAGATTTGAACTAATATTGGCAAACACCAATGATTGGTTAACAAATAAAGGAATCACCTTAAAAGAGTTCATCATGGGATCAGAGGCCAAATTTCAAGAAGAGACAAAGAGGAGAGTGGAAAATAGAAAAAAGAATAAAAGTGATGTTCCTTCTCCTTTTAGGCCCTATAAGCCTAGGATCATTTTTGTAACGAAGAAATCAAAAGTTGTAAAGAAAGAGCTAGAAATGATAGATATGGGGGTTGATAAATAAATCACCAAAGAACTAGTGGCAAAAGAGATGGAAACTGATGACAGGTCTGCAGGTCAATAGGGAACATAAACTCTATCTCTGCAAAAAGGTGCATAGCTAGACACATGAATTTCTTCTCCACCCCACTCACCTAGTGTAATTCCTTTTCCTATTTATCTAATTAGTATTCCCTCTTATGGAGCTACCTCTCCTTCTAAAATTATTTTTGGTGACCCTTAAAGTGCTTCTGGAGATGTTCTTCGTTCATTAGGATCCATCCCTAATTTATCATCTCCATCTTTTAACATCAAAGATAGTTACACCTTTGACCATTTAGCAACAAGTGTGGTTTTAACTAATACTACACCCATTGTTTCTACCAGTAGTGTAGGTTATACCCCAGTGATGCCAACTACAGGGACTATTGCTAATGTAAGTGCATCTACTCTCCCACCTTGGCTGTCAAATTTTACACCTAAAAGGAAAAAACAAGCCATCTCTCTAGATGACTTTGACTTCAATAAAATGGTGTTGGTGAAAGCTAAGACCCCCAAGAAGCTGAAGATCCTTTCAAAGATGATTGGAGATAAGGGGCACAAATTTATAGAAATAGCTAAACCTCCACAGGATGCGACTCTTGAAAATTTTGATATGAGCAGCTACTCTATCTCTCGAGTTGAGTTAGGGAAGATAACTCATGAAGGTGCCAAGAGTGATTTGTAATCAGTGATGGACATTATGGTTCAAAATTTTGAAAGGGAAAGAGAAATGAAGGATCATTATAAGGCGATGGTGGAACAATTGACCGTAGTGATAAGGAGATTCACTTTTGCTTCAGAATCAATTACTCCAGAGGCTTTCTCTATAGACGATCTCGTGATTTAGAAAGTAGAAAAGACTTATCTAAAGGAAAAGGTACTTGAAGACTACTTGGATAAGATGCATGCACAAGGGATTTCCTTATTCTCAAAGTTGTCTGAGAAGATGGGTAAAATGAGGAAAGTGCGAACAAAATTAGATGATCTTATCAATATCATTTCTCAAGATATTGAAAGCATAGATAAATATCTTAGCAAATGGGTAGAGATGAAGGAGCTAAAAATATGTACCCTAGTATCAATTGGCATCATTGCTGATAGAGATTATTATATTGAAACTAAATAATCATTGATCTATAGGATCTGGGTGCTTAAGGAATTGATCAGCGACCTCGAATCTTCTAAGGATGCTAGTGAATAAAGTGATATTAGTTTGTTGCACAAATTGGAGGAGTTGCCTTGTAGACTTACCTCTCAAGACAACCAGTTCATTTTAACAGAAGAAATGATTCAAGATTTTGAAGGTATGATCCAAAAGGAATTCAAGGAAAAAGCATTCTCAATGGCTTTTGTGGACAATATCTTAGATAATACATTAACTCTGGACAATCTAAGAACTAGGTTAACTAGTCATGCAAAATCAATCACAGCAGTGAGAGACGCCATAGTCAGGGATAAGGTGGTATTCAAAAATAATATTGCACTAGATAGTATCAAGATACATGCAGATATCACCATGTATGATTCTCATCTAAAGAAGGATGGCAACAAAAACTGTGTAATTACATGTAAAAATCTGGAAAGTCCCAAAGTCAACAAAGACTCATCTTTGACTAGGTTTTAATAGTTAAGTCTTTTCTCAATTTTGAAGGCTTTTCCCTATATATATATATAGAGGGAGCCTCTTTTGTAAATAGGGATTTATTGATAATTGAGAGAAAAAACTCTACCAAAATTGAGATGCTTCTTGAGACTTTGATCTCATATTGTAAATCATATTTTCTTGAATGAATGAGAAGCAGGTTACTTTCAGACTTTGTGTTGGAATAATTTGTGTTATTTAGGAGATCATTCTTATGATCTTTTTCCTAATAATCTCTCATCTATTTGATTAAATAATAAAAGTGTGTGTATAAATTATCTGGAGACATTTTGAAGTTAATTATGAAGACTTTGAGCTGATATAATTAACTTCAATTCGTGTTTTCCATGTTTTAGTGGGAAGGATATTAGAAAAGCTTTGAACTGCTTCTATCCTTTGTGATCTTATACTCTGTTGTAGTTTTAGGTGAATAATTTGAGCTAAAATTCACTCTACTATTACGTCTATTTCAAATTAGTAAGGGGAGCAATGAAAGACTTTGTGCTTTCATGGGTTTCTCATAGATCTAGTTACTACCCAAGAAGATTTTCTGCTATTTACTAAACATCATTTCTGAAAGAAGAGAAATGCTTTCTGTCATCAACCAGGATTTATTTTTTTATTTGTAAACATCATCTATAAAAAAAGAGAGATGGATGGTGTAACCTCACCCCTGAGTCTATTTTCAGTTCATATTAATATATAAGCAGTTTATAGGGAACCTCTCCTTGATGAGAGGAGAGATTTATCTCACTATGATGTGGTAAACCCACACTTTTTTCCATATAAATATCCTTATACTGTGGTTGATATACCCATTTTGCTATCAGTTACTTGATGACAAAATATTCACCTAACAACTTTTGGCGACTCTGTTGGGGATACAAATGTGCACTTTGAAGCCTCAAGCTTCAAATTGAAGCATTTCTAGTACTTGTTTAGTTTTTCACTCTAATAGATCCATTGTACATGTGAAGCCAGAGAGATCAAGATATTTTTGATCCCATATTTGAGTTAGTGTGGAAAAATAATTTTGAAATCTCTTCTCCACCATCTCGTCTTTAGCATGCTAGGAGTTTCCCTCCTACCAATGTCAAATCTCCAATGCCAAATGAAGCTTCTAGTCTTAGTAGTAGTAAGGTTTTGTCTATATTTACCCCACCAAGATTTGTTATCCCTCCATTTAATTGACATATCATGGAATTCTAAGGCCCTTGGGGCAACTTCTTTAGTACTCTCAATCTAGCCCCACCTTTACATGAACTACCTTGTAGTTCGAGAAAGAATTTCCCCAAATTCTATGGCGATGGGAAGATTCATCCTGATAAGAATATTATTTCCTTCTCCATAGCATGTGGTGTGATAGGGGTGGATTACAAAGATATAGTGGTGAGACTATTTATAGAAACTCTACAAGGCACTATTGTCGACTGATTTTATCACCTTCAAGCTCAAACAATAACTGACTAGAACACCCTCAAGGCCACGTTTGAGGCTAGGTTTAAACCCACCAAAGATGCACATGCCTTGTTAGCTCAGCTTATGCAAATTAATAAAGAACCTCATGAGCCCATGTGAGACTTCATTTCTAAATTCAATAAGCTGAGGAACCGAATTCCTATAATTGCTCAGTTGACACCAGAGAATTTTAAGTGTTTTTTATTAACTCTCAACTTCCTGAGGTGAGTTTTCTATTGAGGTGGGATATCCCTATTGATCTTTTTGTAGCCCAAAATTTGGCTACCAAAGTGTAAGATGATCTTATCCTGGTAGATAAGATCAAAAAAGATTCTAATAAAAATAAATTTTCCTCATCTGCTGAAAGTTATTCTGCTAGCACCACAAATCCTATGGTGCAAAAATTGGCAAATGAATTGCTAGCCCTAAAAAGGCAAATGGCCTAGGGTATGTCTACCCCTCCATATTGGGATATGACAAGAATGACATTTTCCAATTAGTCATATCAAGGCAATGCTGCCAAAAATCAAGGATAACCAAATCGCCTGCCTCCCCCACACAAGAAGCTTACCATTGTAACAACACCTGCTAATTTAGCAGTTGGTTACCTTGAAGCTGAACACAATTTCTCATTCCAACTTGAGTTGGACCAAGAATATGATGTTAATCTCTTTGTAGAACTAGAAGAATAATTAGTTGGTGACTCCAACATTGGTTTCATAGATTATTAGGATGAAGCTAGAAGTAAGGGAGAAGTGTTTGATGGATCGTACGATATTTTTACCAGGTCCTAGAACTAGTCAGCTCAACAAGCTGATAAAAAAAGTAAGAGAAGAACCTCAGCTAGTAGTTTCTATCAATAAATGAGGGACTTCATTGCCTTTCCAATCAAAGGACCTAGTGACTAATAAGAAAGTAAGTACCTTAAGCCATCTCTTACCTTCTACTTCTATCTTTTAGACCAGTGCCACACCCAATAAAGATCAAGATGATGGGCTCCCTCCCTCTGTCTCTATCTCATTTAAATTATTTGATATAATTGATCATGCCAAAAAGACCAAGATTCAAATGACCGAGATTGAGTACTTGTGAGCCAATCATGAATAGTTTGATAGGCTGGCTGAATACGTAAAAAGTAAAACTGCCCCTATAGGCCAAGATTTTCCAAAGGTGACTCATGATTCCTCTAAGAATAAATCCACCCAGAATAATATTAACGCTACTCCTCTTGTCACCCCTTGGAAAATAGAACCTTTCTATGTTTCCCTATTGATAAATGGTCATAAATTGAGTAATTGCATAATAGACTCTAGAGCTTCTAATAACGTTATGCTTGCTAGGGTAGCAGATTCTCTCAGTCTTAATTTGACTAAGACTTTCAGGAGATGTTTCTCTATGGAAAACAAGCAAGTCCTACTCCTGGGCCAAATCAAAGATGCCCAATTTGCATTTGTGGCTTTTCCAGAGAAGAGGATCAAATTGATGGTCCTGGTGGCTAATGTTCCAGCCTCTTATGGCATTCTGCTCAGGCACAATTTTTGCAAAGATGTAGGCAGTGAATTGAATATGAATTTGTCTGAAGCAAGGATACTTGTTAAAGGTGTTATGAAGAAATTGCTTCCTAAGAAAGAGTCAAAATATATAGTCACCCAAACATTAGATCCCAAAGCCCAAATTTTATTTGAATCATCAGGAATGGGTAATTATTTCTTGACTACTGAAGATGTTTTCATCTCATCAAATGAAAGTCCTTTTAGTGACAATTTAGGAAATTTAGATGCAAAGTTAGAAGAATTGTCAAAGCAAAGTTTAGACAACCAAGAATCTTCCCTGAATGATGAAGAGAAGTTTTTGAAAAGATCAAATTCTGATAATGTTTGGATTTTAGAATTTGATGGTAGTTGCTCTTCTACTAGTTCTAGAGCTAGAATTATTTTGATCTCCCCTCAAGGAGAAATTTTTCCTTATTCGTATAAGCTGCAGTTTGATAACACCAATAACACTGCTGAGTATGAGGCTTTACTGCTTGGATTGAAAGTTGCTCATGCTAAAGGTATTAAATCTCTTCACACCCTTAGAGATGTTGAAGTGGTAGTTTGTCGAGTAAGGAATCTATATCAAACAAAAAATGAAAGATTGTGACATTATCGCAATCTTGTATGGGATTGCATTGAAAGTTTTGATGCTTTCAATATTTCTATTGTGCTGAGAGAATGTAATAACCATGTAAATTCGTTGGCTGTCTCCGTGACCCTCATGGTTCTCTATTAAGACTTTGAAGGAGATAAGTAAACTATTGAGCTGGTCTTTTGACCGAGTGTACCTGATAATTCTAATCATTGGCAAGTGTTCAATGGTGACAATTAAATCATTGCTTTTCTATAAAAGATGGATAGCTTTAAATATCTTTATTTTGAAAGAAGTGAATCTCCACCATGGGAATCAGTTCTTGAAGTAAATTCTAAAACTGATGAAGAGTTCCTTTAACTCAAGGGAAATAAAATTCCAAAAGGTTTGGTTTCTCTTGAAAAATTATTTGATAAGCAAGATAGATATGTCAAGCAGCGACAAGTGGATTCAAGTTCCTCCAAGGAGTTCGATCAGATAAATTTGAGTACGGAAGAAAATTCCAAAATAGTCAACATTTTAAATTATTGCACTTCTAATGAAAAGATCAAACTTGTTGCTCTTCTTCACTATTACATTGATGTTTTGGCATATTCTTATGATGATTTGAAATCTCTCAGACCTGAGAAAAATTGGCATGAAATTCCTCTTAAGGTTGGGTCATTGCCTTACAAGAAAAAACAAAGGCAATACAATCCCAAAATATTAGGTACTATCTTTTTCGAGATCCAAAAAATGTTGAGTGCAAGAATTATTTTCCCAATCCATTATTCCACCTAGATTGCTAACATAGTTCCTATAAGAAAAATGAATAGGGAAATTCATATCTATGTTGATTTCAAAAACTTGAATTAATCTTCTTTAAAAGATAACTACCCTCTGCTCATCATGGACTAAGTCTTGCAAATAGTGACTGGTTCAGAAATGTTATCAATGCTAGACATTTTTTCTAGGTACAATCAAATAGAAGTCAATGAAGAAGATCAACATAAAACTTCCTTCACTACACCTTGGGGCACTTTTGCATATCACAGAATGCCTTTTAGTTTGATCAACTCTAGCACTACCTTCTAAAGAGTAATGGATCTTGATTTTAGAGATGAAATGGGAAAGTCTATTGTGGTATATCTTGATGACTTGACTATTTTTTCCAAACGTCGCCCTGATCATCTGCATCATCTACAAGTGTTGGAATGCTATCAGCAAAATGGTATTTCTATTAATCCTAAGAATTCAATTTTTGGGGTTACAGAAGGTAAACTTCTTGGTCACACTATATCCTAAGAAGGTATAAAAATTGACTTAGAAAGAGTCAAATCTATCCAAAGTCTTGCTCTTCCTTCTAGTAAGACTGTAGTTCATTCTTTCTTTAGAAAGGTGAATTTTCTACAAAGATTCATTTTGGCATTTGTAGAGAAGACTCGCCACATTGTGGACATGATGAAGGGTAAATCCACTTTCTATTGGACTACACAAGGCAAGTCAGCATTTGAAGACATAAAAAAGTGATTTCTTGTACACTAATTCTAGTTTGTCTAGATTACACCAAAGACTTCATAATATACAACTATGGTTCTGAGCATACACTTTCAACTATTTTAGTTCAGCAAAATAAATAAGGTGTGGAATCTCCCATATCATTTATGAGTTGTCCTCTAAAATCTCATGAATTAAAATATTCAAATATGAAGAAACATGCTTATGTTGTGGTTAAGGCAGTGAAGCATTTTAGATTTTATATCCTAAATTCTCATACTATTGTTTTGGTCCCTGACATAATGGTGAAGTCTATTCTAACTCAACAGGAGTTTGGTACTAAAAGGGGCAATTGGATTGTTAAGATTTAGGAGTTTGATCTTGATATCAAAGCTACCAAGCTTGTGTGAGGAAAGGGGCTCTGTCAGTTGATTGCTGATAATATCTCTAAGGAAATAGAAAATGAAGAAACAAAGGTCGAAGATGTGCCTATGGTTCTCTTCATCGCTAATATTGATGAGTGGTATTCTAATATCACTCATTTTCTTACCTATGGTGAGTGTCTTGCTCATCTATCCTACAAAGAAAAAAGGAATGTTAAACTAAAGGCTGCTAGCTATGTCTTGTGGGACAATGGTTTATATAAGAGAAGCTTTGATGGGGTATTTTTTCATTGCATCGATAAGGTGAAACAAAGTAAACTTTTGGAGTCCTTCCATAATTTGGCCTATGGAGGACATTTTTTTTCACCAGTGATAGCCCATAAGATTTTATGAGTGAAGTAATATTAGCCTACACTGTTTCAAGATACTTGCAAATGGGCGCTTAGGTGTGAATTATGTCAGCAATTCATTAGGAAACCTAAATTGGCCACATTACCTCTCAAGCCAGTGGTAATCAAAGAACCTTTTCAAAAATGGGGTATTGACTTCATTGGCATAGTCAACTCATCTTCAAGTGTTGGGCATGATTATGTCGTCACTACGACTAATTACTTTACCAAAGGGGTGGAAGCCATCCCAACCAAGCATGCTACTTTAGAAGTGGTATGTAATTTTCTTAAGAAAAATATTATTTCCCAGTTTGGGGTTCCAACTAAGATTGTAATAGATAATGTGAGCTATTTCTCTTCTCATGAGATTACCTAGTTCTACTTTTATTATAGAATTACCCTCTCTCACACTTTTGATTATTTTCTACAAGGAAATGGCCAAGTAGAATCGAGCAACAAGAACTTAGTTACTATTATCAAGAAACTGGTAGATGATAATCAAAGGACTTAGCATAAAGCATTGTTTGATGCTTTGTGGGTAGATATGATTACACCCAAGAGGGCAGTAGGCATGTCACCATTCCATCTTCTGTATGGTTTAAATGTGGAAATACCAATCACCTTGGAACTACTAGCACTCAGGTTGGCAAAGGTAATCAAATATTCAACCTTCAAAAATTCTATTGATAAAAGGATCATGTGCCTAACTAAATTAGATGAGCAATGAACCATGGTGGTGGACATGATTACTGCACATCAAAATCAGGTGAAGAAACTCTTTGACAAGAGGGCAAGGATTCATGATTTTTAGATTAGAGATCAAGTCTTGTTGTGGGACAAGATGAGAGAACCAAAAGGAATGCACAACAAATTTGATTATTTGTGGAGAGGTCCATTTACCATTCATCAGGTCTGTGGTGAAAATAGCTTCTTGCTGGAGTATCGAGATGGAGTTCCATTCTCACTGCCTCACAGTGGCCAACATCTGAAGCACTTCAATCCTTGAAGTATTAGATGATTTCACTTGTACATTTGTATAGTTTTTGTGTTATTTATTTTCTTTTGGTTTTTCATGTCTTTTCCTTTCTTGGTTTGACTCCATAACCCAATGCTTGGATGAAGGCACTTAGAGACTAGTTTCTACTCCCATCGATTGGTTTGATAAATGGAAGTTCCCTAACAAGAGCTAGCTTTGTTCCCAAAATTAGCTATGCTCATTTTTGGAACAACCCCTATGAAACTTGTTTGTTTCATGTTTTTCACTCTAAGTTCATCTTTTGAGGCAAGTTTTCTTGATCTTGTGTTTGGTCAACTGGCATCGTTAAAAGTTCATGATGTTCCCTTGTTATGATTTTCCAAAAAATATTAAAATTTTTACAATCTTGATGTGATCAGATGAAAAATTTTCATATTTTCAAGTTAGGTGTTTTCTCAAGTTTGCATACAGGGGTGGCAATTTTTGCCACCACTACATGTAGTTTTAAGTTTCTCATGTAAAGGCGGTGATTTTTTCCACCATTGCATCCTTCATGTAAGAGCAATGAAAATTGCTGCCCTTGCATTTTTCTATTCATTTCATGTAAGAGCAAAATTTTTTTCCACCCCTACATCCCTTTTCTTATCTCACATGTAGAGGCAAAAAGATTTTCCACCCCTACATGGTCTCAATTTTCACGCACAACATTTATGGTCACCCGAGCTAAGTGGTTGGGGTCAATTTTCACCCCATTTAATCCCTTTTTGCCTCTTTTTGTTTCATTCCTCTTTCTTTCTTCTCCTCCCTATGTCTGGATGATCAAGCAAGCAAGTGGAATCAAGTTTCCTTGGATTCAAGCATTGTATCATGATTATTAGGTAGGGTTTCATGTTTTTAATCTTCTTGTTTTAGTTTAGTTTTTGCTTTTCTTTTCTTCTCCATGTTGTTTTTCCTCTTTTCCTTCTAGGTCTAGGTTTTTGTCTTCTTCCCCTTCCTCTTCTTTTCCCCATGGAGGTAATCTAACTGTGCCTTAACCCTCTTCCCATCCTTTCACCCATCGGCCACTCTTCCCATGTAATGGTGGAAACGATTGCCGCCCTTACTGCCATCCAGTCTTCCTTATGTAAGGGCAGCAAAAATCGCTACCCTCACATAGTTCTTCCCTTGCCAATTCATGCAAGGGTGGTGATTTTCATCACCCTTACACAAAAATACCAATTTGTGCAAAGGTGGTGAATTTTGTCACTGATGCACAAACTCAAAACTTCTTAATGTGCATAGGTGGTGAAATTCACTACTGATGCACATCTATCCTTCTCCACGTGCACATGCAACAATTTTTGCCACCTATGCACAACTTGATGACTAAATTTCCACATGCATTGGTAGGAAAAATTACCATCAATTCATCCTTATTTCCCAATGTGCACAGGTGGTAATTTTTTCTGCCTATGCACAAAGACATTCCTCAACATGCAAGGGCGGCAATTTTTGCTACCCATGCATGCTTTTCTTCTAATTTTTTATTAACTTTGGGAAATTTTGATTTTCTTATTTTTTGAGCCTACTTCCCTTTCACTTACCAATCTTCTTGTTCCTTAGCCCTTTCAAGTGCATTTCCCTAGTCGTGATCATCTAATGTGCAATTTTCCTAAATTGCCAATATTTCTCTTAATTGTGCGATCATGATTCTTATCACGGTTTCTCTTCAAGATCCTTCTTCATCAACATACTTTTGACAAAGGCTCATCTTGATGACTAAGGTTTCTCCAAAGAAGTTGAAGACAATGAAGTACCAGTATCAAGGTGTTTTTCTAATCACCTCAGTTGCTTCTAATGTCAATGACATTAGGGATATAGAGATCAGACACATAGATATGGCCGAGTTCAAAGAGAGAACTAAGGCAAACAATCCTAGCTCTGAAATGAAGAGGATAAATGAGAGAAATATTCATCTATTTTCCTCTTTTTCTGTGGTAGCTCATCACACAAAGTTCATTCTCCAGTGCACCCAATTCTACAACAAAGATACCAGTGTTGTGGTAGATGCTAGTGGCAACATAGTAATTAGACTAGACCCTAAGTTCATCAATAAAGTGTTCATGTGCCCTCCTGCTATTGAAGTGCTGAAGATTGAATTTGTTAAAGCACAAAAGGAATATGATAAAGATCCTGAGAATGCAAATAAAGTGATCAACAATAGATGGCTCAAAACTCTCAGAGCAAACTTGTCTAGATGGCCACAAAACTTTTCAAGGAGCGATTTTATTGAAGAGGTTGACAACTTGATTACTCTTCTCAGTATAGTATGAGGTTTACCTTCTTCCTCTCAATTTCATGAATGGATGTAGCCCTTCATTAAGATAATCCTCCAAGGTAAACAAGTCATTTTTTGGGGTGAACAAATCAGCCATGCTCTATATGAGCAATTGACAAAGGTGTCTACTACCTCAAAATCTTACATGACTTCATACCTAGTATACATTGTAGTATCAATGAGAACCTTTCCAAGTTTAACATCAAAAGGAGATAGGAAAATGACCCTAATATATCAATATTACCCCCAATTGACATTGAAGGGTTCAATCCATCATTTTACGAAGGTAAATGATGTTTTCTTTATAGTATTTTTGTGTCTCTTTGACCCCTAATTAGAACAAAAAAGAGTGTCAGCTAAAGCCTAGACTATTGTGAACGACTTTGGGTGTATCCCTATATGCTCCCAAGATTTTCATCAAATAAATTGGTCCTGATGGAGTTGTGTAGGTAAATTATTATCATACACAATAAGTGGATGGAACTCAAGAAACCCAGTTTCAAGTTCCCAATTGAAATTGGCAGGTACTCGGTATTGACCAGTATAAAAGCAAGGGCAATGGAGACTGAAATGAAACTTGTAACCATGAAGTATTTCAAAAGGAGACCCAAGTTTGATTATAGAGGTGTGAAGGACATGATTAAGAGGAAGACCCAGTTCCATGAACTTATGATCGAAGACATCTGGATCGATTTGAAGATAGTGGAAGATATCAAAAAGATGGACTACAGTAGACTATCTCTTGAACAAATAGAATATTTGGGGCTCAATGATATCCCTATAAATCTAGTAGATGATGAAGACCTAATCAATAATAGGTATCATGCTGAACAAGTTACCAATGCTCCTCTTCCCTTGATCCAATGGTCTCAGAAAGAGTTGACCTCCTTGAGGATGAGATTCAAACCAATATTGGCAAACACCAATGATTGGTTAAAAAATAAAAAAAATCTCTTTAAAAGACTTCATCACAGGATCAAAGGTTGAATTTCAAGAAGAGACAAGGAGGAGAGTGGAAAATAGAATGAAGAATAAAATTGATGTTCCTTCTCCTTCTAGGTCCCATCAGCCTAGGACCATTTTTGTAATGAAGAAATCAAAAGTTGTAGAGAAAGAGCCAGAAATGACAAATACGGGGGTTGAAAAACAAAGCACCAAAGAACCAATGGTAGAATAGATGGAAATTGATGATAGGCCTATAGGTCAATAGGGAATATAAACTCTATCTCTGCAAGAAGGTGCATAGCCAGACACAGGAATTTATTCTCCACCCCACCCACCTGATGAAACTCCACATATTTCTCCAATCAGTATTCCCTCTTTTGGAGCTGCCTCTCCTTCTAAAATTATTTTTGGTGACCCTCAAAGAGCTTTTAGAGATGTTCTTCCTTCATCAAGATCCATCCCCAGTTTGTCATCTCCATCTTTTAACATCAAAGATAGTTCTACCTTCGACTATTCAACAACAGGTATGGTTTTAATTCATACTATGCCCATTGTTTCCACTAGTAGTGCAGGTGCTACCCCAGTGATGCCAACTACAAGGACTGTTTCTAATGTAAGTGCTTCTACTCTCCCACCTTGGCTGTCAACTTTTACACCCAAAAGGAAAAAACAAGCCATCTCTCCAGATGACTTTGACTTTAGTAAAATGGTGTCGATGAAAGCTAAGACCCCCAAGAAGCTGAAGATCCTTTCAAAGATGATTGGAGATAAGGGGCACAAATTTTTAGAAATAGCTAAACCTTCACAGGATGTAACTCTTGAAATTTTGATATGAGTAGCTACTCTATCTCTCAAGTTGAGTGCCAAAAATTGTTGATGTAGTGGATTGCACCTGGGGCCAGAGGCCGAGCTCCTACCTTCCACATGTCAAAATGGAAACTCCCCTCTCACTTGTGGGACTGGAAAAGCTAGAGGGGAGAGTCTCTAGGTAAGGGCTAGCTCCCTTTGATGCATCTAAGTTGTTCCAATAAGTGCTAATACATGTATATAGATATATAATGGGGGGTGAAAAGGGAGAAGGATTAAAAGAAAATAGAACCTACTCTTAAAGGGGTGATGCACCAAATGATTTGACCTACTCACACTCACACTTGAAGGTAGACAAACACATATGTACACTTTAAACTGATAAAAGGACCAGGCTGTAGGAAGCTTAATAGGAAGGCTTTAATGGAATACATAGAAAATAGGGACTCATCATAGGTGCTGTGGAAAGGGCACACTGTATAGTAGCTTCTTTCTATCTATGTGCTTCTAGGTATAGATCTCCTTGTCACCTTTAGGAATGGCACCTTATAGACACTAGGTGTGTTGGTGTTAACCTTGTGAAAGCATTAGGAAGTAAGGACTAAACACAAAACCAACACTCAAACACATAGAGATATCTAACCAGAATAGAGGTAAAATGTGTTTATTGATTTTAGGTGAAAATTTGCCAGGGCTTTGCCTTACAAATGTGAAAGATCCTTTTCCAAATGACAAGTCTACAATATATAGAATAAGGAAGGAGGCCTTTTGGCACCCTTTTTAAAAATGACCCATGTGCGCTCTTATCATTGGGAAGAGCAAGGTGCTTAAACGTCATATGAGAAATTATGAGCCGCGTCCTTTGTCTACTTGCAAGACCGCTCCTTCAAGGCAATTACGTAGCTTCTCTGTTCATTAATGTGAAATGAATAAAAATGGGTCACACCATTAGCCATTTTCACCTCCTAATGATCAATTCATAGACACTATATCACCTGATGGAGTAACTTCTTGAATCGGCACCTCCCTTCACCACTTGGATTATCTACCTATTCCTACACTTGGCACTTTTCTCTCTTTGTTTTCTAGGCTCTTTGTTGGTGATCAAACAGCTACTTCTCTATTGTAAAAATGATGTTCATAGACTCGTCACCATTTGAAACACAATGGCTAATCTATCTTCTTAAAGTTGATAGCTTCTGAGATGTCACCATCCTTGGCAAATTCCTTCACGCCTTTTCCTTTGACTCGCCCTCTATTTTGGACCCTCCCAGAGGGGAAGTGTCCCTTCAGCTCTAAAGAGATGCCCTTCATTTGGCTGACTAAGAGCCCCCACAAGGACACCTACCCTTCTATGGCCTTTTGTCTCTTCAGCCTTTTCTGTGGGCCTTTTCTGTTGGCTTTTTTCCCATGGACAAAAATTCTATGAGAATTGGCCACTTTGATTTCTTTCAGGGTTTTCCATGGGTCCTTTTGGGCTTGCGGCCTTCCTTCAAATTCCTTCAGACTTTTTGTCTAAAGGAATTCCTTTAGACAAAAGTCTAAAAGAATTCAATGCCTTAAGACTTTCTATGTGTTTCTTGAAATCCTTCGGCTACCTTCGAAGTGCTCCCTACCCTCTGCAAGGGCTTTTGAACCCAAAATTGCCCTCTGTAAGGGCACTTTCCCTTCAGGAGGCTTGAACCTTTCACATTGAACTGCTCCTTTGAACCAACCATTGAACCAATCCATTGAACTGGTTCAACGGTTCAAATAGTTGTTGAACCAAGGCATCGAATCGTTTAATTGAACCTACTGATGAACTTTGCGTTGAACTTTAATATTGAACCAAAAACATTGAACCAATGCATTAAACCAAGCTGATGAACTGATTGAGTGAACTGAGTGATTGAACCATCTGATTAAATTAAAGCATTGAACCAAGGCATTAAACCAACATGTTAAACCAAGCTGATGAACCATTCGATTGAATCAAAGTGATGAACTTGCCGATTGAACCAAGGCTTTGAACCGAAGCAATGAACTTGATTAAACCAAGGCTTTGAATTGAAGTGATGAATTTTTTGATTAAACCAAGGCTTTAAACCAAAGTGATGAACTTGCTAATTGAACTAAGGCATTGAACCATTTCAATGGTTCAATGGTTCAAAGATGCCAACCTTCCTTGTGAATTTCTTCAGACAAGAGCCTGAAGAAGCCTTGTAAAACCCAACACTCTCTAAACTGATTCTTCATGTGCCAAAAGACTAACCTATAGAGGCTGTAGAAAAATCTTCTTTACAAAATCTATAGAAACTTCACCTGTAGATTCTGTAAAAAATCCATGCCCTACAAAAATGGTAGAAAAACACCTACATAGTTTGTAGAAATAGACCTACAGAGTCCATAGAAATGGACCTGCAGAGTCCATAAAAATTCCTGGACTTGTGCAAAATCAAAAAATGAATTGGCCTAGAATAGTAGGGGAAGAAGGTGACCGATTTTTAGCCTATTGGGCAAAAAATTGTCAATAAATTGGTGACTCCCAGGGGAAGTATGCCTGCTATGCTTAGAAGCCAGTTACCTCAAAATCCATTGGGCACGGAGTCAGATTGTAACTTAAAGATTAGCAATAGCTCTGATAAATTCTAGAACTAATCATGAAGATTTACCTAAAAAGGAAATGAAAACACACACAAAGCTAAGAAAACTACTAACATGTGTAGAAAGCACTTAGGGAAAATAAGATAAAAGAAAGGGAAATATATACATGATAAAAAGGGACTCAATGGTAGTACTTAAGATGTATCTCATTAATTGGGATATATAGTTCTTCACCATCCAACCTGGAGAGTTGGAATGTATTATGATGCTCACATTGAGTGATTACATATGGGCCACTCCATAGGGCATCAAAATTAATGTGCTTTCTAGGCCTAGCTTGGTCCTCATCCCATTTCAAAACAATGTCTCCTTCAGAGAAACCTTTTGATGAAAATTTATTATCGAAGTGTCTCTTAATTTATTGTTAGCATCTAGTCATAGAAGCCATAGCTTAGTACCTTGTCTCTTAGAGTTCCATCAGCTCACATAGCCTAACCTCCATGCTATTTCCTTCTTCTAATTGTAGCTGGTGAGTGAGGGCCAAGGCTAGTAACTCAAGTGAAATGGGGAGACTAGCTTCCCTTCCATAGATGAGCATGTATGGCGAGTTGCCAATTGCCCTCTTCAGGGTGACCCTATCTGCCCACAGGGCTATTTTAAACTTAGCATGCCAAGTCCTCTGATTTTCCTCCATGGTTAACTTGATGATCCTGATCAGGTTCTTATTTGTAAACTCAGCATTCCATTCCCCTATGGGTAGTAATTGGATGAAGTGTTGAGATATATACCATATCTCAGTGCCCATTCACTTGTTTTGGTTCCCAAAAAAGATAGTGCATTATCTGAGATTATGGTTGTTGGAACCCTAAACCTTGCCACTAGGTCTTCATAAAAATCCAAGACCGCACTTTCATTGGCCTCCTTCAGAGCAACAGCCTCTCCCATCTTGTGAAATAATCTATGGCGGTTAGGACCCACTTGTGTCCAACACTAGAGGGAGGATTAATCATCCCTATGAAGTCTAGGCCCCATTGCATGAATGGCTACTCCACATGAATAAGCTGTAAAGGCATGGCAGCCAACCATTGCTTCCCATCAAAAAGTGTGCACTTCTGGCACTTTCATACCCAGGCATGGGTGTCCATATTCATTAAAAAAACATCATGCAATTAATTATTTTAGGCTAGAAATAGCTAGCTCTCATTATTCTTACTACAGTAGCCTTAGGAGCAAAATGATCACCAACTAGCCCATCATGGAACTCAGACAACACCTTATCAGCCTAATCTATGTCTAAACATCTTAAAAGGACTTCTGAGAGATCCTTTCTAAATAGCACTTCATCAATTAGGACATAAGGGAGACACTGGAGTCTAAAATATCTCCTCTTGGTCCTATCAAGGCCCTGTAGGCACTCACCCATGAGAAGGAAATGCCTCACATCTGATGTCCAATCCTTCATGATAGCTAGTTCTTTTGTTGTAGCTACATCATGGATTAGTAGATTGTCCTCCTTTTGCTACTTAAAGTCTATAGTGACGTGTTCATATAGGCCTCTCCCTCTTACCAGTTTGGTGATCTTGATATCTACATCATATTCCAACACCTTAGTGATCCACCCTACTCTCTTCTCATTTAGGTCTCAGTTGATCAATAAATCTTCGATGTCAGGATGTGGAACCATGAGGTGGATTCTGATATTGGATAGCATGTGTCTGAATTTATTTAGACTTTGTATGACCGCTAAGACTTACTTTTCCACATATGTGTATCTAACTTCAAAACCTTCTAGACCTTGGCTAAAAAAAGCAATTGGTTGCTCAAGGTTATCATCACTTGCCTGGGTAAGCATGGCAGAGATTACCTCTTCATTACTGAAGGTGTAGAGGTTGAAATCTTTGGTGAAGTTAGGGCTAATCAAAGTGGGAGCTTGGGCTATGACCTGCTTGATTTCCTCAAAACTGTCCTTTCTTTGTGCTATCCATCTAAACTCTTCACCCTTCCTCAGCATAGAGGTCAAAGGCTTGACCATCTCTACAAAATTTGGGATAAATCTCCATATGAAATTTATCTTGCCGAAGAAGCTTTGCAAGCCTTTCTTATTCTTAGGAAAGGATAGCTCTAGGATGGAGCAAACTCTCTCTGGATCAATAGTCAGGCCCTCTGAAGAAATAATGTGACCAAGGAGCTTTCCCCCATGGACAGTGAACATGCATTTCCTCAGATTGAGAGAGATACCAAACTCTCTACACCTCTCAAAGATTTGTCTGAGGTGTTTCATGTGTTGGCTCACTTCCTTGGAGAAAACTATCACATCATTAAGATATACCAGCATAATATTATTTATCAGGCCTTGAAAGGCCATGTCCATGGCTCGTTGGAAAGTAGCACCAACATTAGACAGTCTGAAAGGAATTTTCCTATAAGAAAATGTTCCCCACTTGGTTGTGAAGGCTATCTTGTGCTAGTCACAGTCTTGCACCAAAATTTGTTGTATCTTGAATACCCACCCAGGAGGGAGAAACGCTCATTACCTGTCACCATTTGAAGGATCTGCTCCATGCTTGGGAGAGGATAATGGTCTTTCAAATAGACTCTATTGAGGTCTCTAAAATTGATACACAGTCTGATCTCCCCATTCTTTTTCTAGACAAGAACAAGATTGGCCAGCCAAGAAGAGTGTTTGATTGGAAACATTATCCTAGACTCAATCAATTTGGTGAGCTCCTTATGCATGAGAGGCTCAATCATTGGGTTGACAGGCCTCTACTTCTGTTTGATTGGTTTGGCACCTTCTTCAAGCTCAATGGTATGTTGGGCCAAACTTGGGTCAAAACCCTTCAAATCACTATACTCCCAAGTGAAGATATCAATAAATTCTTGGCACAACAAGATGAAGGCATGCCTTTCATAGTCTATGAACACTTTCCCAAGTGCAAGCAGCTTATCCTTGAATATTTACACCTTCTCATGGTACTCCTCCTTTGTCGCAATGCATGCCTTATCACTTCTCAATTGGTCATCTCCATTGAAGATACTCTCTAGAGTGACCAAACCTTTGGGGAGCTTATTGTTCTTCAGCTGAATAATTTGGCTACCATATTGCTATTGCAACTTAACTTGGTTTTTTGTAGCAAACTCAACTTCTTCCTACAAGAAGAGTGTTATTTGTTGATCACTATTGAAGACCTGCTAGTTGGTGATGTTGTCAGGAACAGAGGGCTAGATCACTACCTTCAAGTGATGTGTGTTGTGGTCTCAGCCTATCTCCTGAGGGATATCAAACTGGGCACCAATTGCTGCCAGCCTATCTACTTGCTTGTTTCACTCTCTAGGAATGGAGGAAATATTGAAAGAAAAGAAATTTTCCACTAAGTCCCATACCCTATGTTTGTAGGACTTTAGTAGAGAATTCTTCATCAAATTCTAGCCTCTTACCTGATTGACAATCAACTTACTGTCACCAAAGACTTGTAGCTCTTTGACTCCTCCTTTCCTCACCCATTCCAAACTATGGATGAGGGATTCATATACTACAACATTGCATGTACAAGAAAATTAGAACTGAAAGGCTAAAAAATACCTCTCTTTTGAAGGAGAGACCAACACTACTCCACCACCAACTCCCAACTTACTTTTTGAACCATCAAAGAATAGCTGCCATAGACCTAAGCTTTCCTGGCTAGCTTTCATCAAATTTGGTACAAAATTACCCTCTTCATGCATGTAATAAATTTCAAGGCCCACCTCCTCTATGAATTTTTAAGGATCATGCTTGAAGTTGTCACTTCCCCATTCATCTAAGAGTAGGTCTGCAACTCCTTCAAGGGTAGAGGATGGAGATTGGTCTACTTGGAACTCTTCTTGGTCAATGATGGCATAGCTGACATTTGTTTCCTTGAGTGAGTAATGTTCTAGATGATCTCTATGGAGTTCCTTAGATTCAATCTTGACTTTAGT
Source organism: Torreya grandis (assembly GCA_037957365.1). Lineage (NCBI taxonomy): Eukaryota > Viridiplantae > Streptophyta > Pinopsida > Cupressales > Taxaceae > Torreya > Torreya grandis. The sequence goes on from JARHVA010000217.1 coordinate 373,259, forward strand.
CCCATTCTTGGTTCTAAAAACTAGATAAGACCAATTTTCTGCTATGTAGCTACCTATCTTGGATGTAAAATCCCTGGATAAGCAGATGGTAAAGTAGGGAGGGACACCTGCCACTACCACATCATGAGGAATTGAGAAAGTTGGGCAAGCATGAAGCATCAAGCCCAAACCTCTTACCACCCCAACTATCTTTACTGGGGTTCCATCTAGCTGTAAGACTCCCTTGGTCATTCCTTCATATTTCAAGCCTAGCTTGTCAGCTATACATTTGGGCATCACTGAGGTGCTTGATCCACTGTCAATGATGTAGTTATGCACCAAGAAAACTCCTATGACCAAGGACACATAAAAAAGAGGAACATTTTCTTCTTTCTGGGCCTGACCTGAGGTGGAAGGCTATCCATTCATCATCAAAACATTATTAGCTTTTGTTAGGACAACTTATTCATCTAGCTCATGCAATTCCTTTTGCAACATGTCCTTCTACCTTAGTATTGACAGCGAATCCCACAAGGAGATATTCATGTGTAGCATCTTCATCTGGTCAACCATGTTGACTTGAGGGTTGCCTTCCTTCAAAATTTCTTTGGAATTATTTATAGCCTGAAGTGTAGGCTGAGGAGCTGAAGGTACAATCGACAGTTTAAAACTTGGGACTTTTTGATTTGCATGTGATAAAGAAAGTGTTGCTGACATTTGGGTATTAGCCTGAGCTTCTTCCATTGCTCTCCTTTTGAATCTTGTGTTGGTTGCAACAAAGTCAGTCTGATTGTCTATAGCACCCACATAATTGACTAAATAGAATTCACCTTCTAGATGATCCATGAGAGTAGAATCAGGCTAGGTCTGACTGCTACTCGTGTTGGGTTACATTGGAGCCTCAAAACCTTGGGAATGGGAGGATGACTAATTTTCTTGCACATTTTGGAAATAACCCATCATTTCATTTATATAAATAGCCTGCTCCTAACCACATCCCATGGTTGAACAACTTGGTTGTTCTTGCACCAGATTATTTTAAATGGGCACCATAACCTTAGATGATAAAGGGGCACTTGGGTTGTAGCCTTGAAAGGGTCTAGTCTGAGTAATCTGACCCTATCCTTGATTGTAATTTTGGAAAGGGGGTCTAGGAGCTTGACCATACTACTGGTATCCTTGGTTTGGTTAGTTGCTTTGAGCTTGCTACCTTTTAAGAGCCACAAGTTCATTTGACATACTTTACAATAGACTCTTAAATTCATGAAGTTCATTAGATGGAGTATTAGCTGGATTTTCTATGATAGACAAAAGAGCTAAGGTGGGAGCAGCGATCTGGATCAGAGGCATCATTTTAGGGAAAAGTGGCATATGGGGTCTAGGAGCTATCTTCCTAGCCTACACTAAGCAATTTTTAGCTATTATAGCTATGTCATAGGCGACATGTAGCACATGTCCTCCCATGGATTATATCATAATAATGATATCACTATTCAATGCTCTTAAGTAATATAGGAAAGCATAGCTAGGAGTAAGTTTTACTAGAATGGGGATTCTATCCCATGTCTTTTGAAATCGAGCATTGAAATCTTGCATGTATTCATGTGGGGATCTTTTCATGGTAGTTAGTTACTCAGCAAGTGAGAGGTGATCACTCTTTTCCCCAAAATGGTCCATCAAGTGAGTGCCTAATTCATTCTAGGAACTGATTGAATTTATAGTCAAAGTCCCATACCAGTCAAGAGCTTTGCCCTTGAGAGACAATGCCAACAATCTGATTACAATATTTTCCTCAGTGACATTGTGAATATTACAGAGGTTAGCAATATTTTTGATGTGTTCGATGACTGTAATGGGCCCCTCTCCATCAAAGGAAGGCACACTTTTGAGGGCTACTCTTAGAATTGGGTCATAACATTGGAGATTTAAAGGACTCTTACCATGAAAAGTCACTAAAGGTAATACCATAGCTATGACAGGATGTAACTATGGCCTTGCTATGTATGTGTTATTTATAATAGGTTTGGGAAAGTGGTTTGCTGAATAAGGATGGGTCCTCTCAAACCTCAGTCTCTTTACTGAGTTCAAAGGCAACTCAATGAATTCAAAAGGAACACCCTTGGCAACAAATCACGTGGTGATTTTAGGCATAGGAGGTCAGACTGGTCTTTGATTAAAAAAATGAATTTCTTACCAGTGGAGTCACCAGATGCTGAAAATAGTTGATTTTTCTATAATAGGACCAACATCAATCCTAAAACTTTACTGAGTGTAAAAAAACTAAGTCCCACTGGGTGTGCCAAAAACTGTTGACACAATGGATTGCACTTGAGGTAGGAGGTCGAGCTCTTGCCTTCCACATGTCAAAATGGAAACTCCCCTCTCACCTGTGGGACTGGCGAAGCTAGAGGGGAGAGTCTCTAGGTAAGGGCTAGCTCCCTTTGATGCATTTGAGTTGTTCCAATAAGTGCTAATACATGTATATAGATATATAATGGGGGGTGAAAAGGGAGAAGGATTACAAGAAAACACAACCTACTCTAAAAGGGTTGATGCACCAAATGATTCGACCTACTCACACTCACACTTGAAGCTAGACAAACACATATGTACACTTCAATCTGGAAAAAGGATCAGGCTGCAAGAAGCTTAACAGGGAGGCTTTAATGGAATACACAAAAAATAGGGACTCACCATAGGTGTTGTGGAAAGGGTGCACTGTATAGTAGCTTTTTTCTGTCTCTACACTTCCAGGTACAACTTTCCTTGTCACTTGTAGGAATGGCACCTTATAAACACCAGGTGCATTGGTGTTAACCCTATGAAAGCATTAGGAAGCAATGAATAAACACAAAACCAACACTCAGACACACACATAGATATCTAACCAAAATAGAGGTAAAATGTGTTTATTGATTTTAGGTGAAAATTTGTCAGGGCTTCACCTTACAAATGTGAAAGATCCTTTTCCAAATGACAAGTCTAAAATATATAGAGGAAGGAAGGAGGCCTTTTGGCACCCTTTTTACAAATGACCCATGTGCGCTCTAATCACTGGGAAGAGCAAGCCGCTTAAAAATCATATGAGAATTATGAACCACGTCATTTGTTTACTTACAAGACCACTCCTTCAAGGTGATTACGTGGCTTGTCTACTCATTAATGCAAAATGAATAAAAATGGGTCACACCCTTAGCCATTTTCACCTCTTAATGATCAATTCACAGACACTATATCACCTGTTGGAGTAACTTCTTGAATCAGTGCCTCCCTTTGCCACTTGGACTATCTACCTATTCCTACACTTGGAACTTTTCTCTCTTTGTTCTCTGGGCTCTTTTTTGGCACTCAAACGGCTACTTCTCTATCATAAAAATTATGTTCACAGACCCATCACCATTTGAAAAACAATGGCTAATATATCTTCTTAAAGTTGATGGCTTCTGGGACGTCATCGTCCTTGGCAAATTCCTTTGGGCCTTTTCCTTTGACTCGCCCTCTATCTCAGACCCTCCTAAAGTGGAAGTGTCCCTTTGGCTCTGGAGAGATGCCCTTAATTTGGCTGATTGAGAGCCCCCTACAAGGGTACCTACCCTTTGACAGCCTTTTGTCTCTTCAGCCTTTTTTGTGGGCCTTTTTTGTGGGATTTTTTCTTGTAGACAAAAAGTCTATGAGAATTGGCCACTTTGATTTCTTTCAGGGTTTTCCTCAGGTCCTTTTGAGCTTGTGGCCTTCCTCTAAATTTCTTTGGAATTTTTGTCTAAAGGAATTCCTTTGAACAAAAGTCTAAAAGAATTCAATGCCTTAAGACTTTTTGCACATTTCTTGAAATCCTTTGGCTACCTTCGAAGTGCTCCCTGCCCTCTGCAAGGGCTTTTGAACCTATAACTACCCTTTGCAAGGACACTTACCCTTTGAGAGGCTTAAACCTTTTGCATTCAATAGCTCCTTTGAACTAACCATTGAACCAATCCATTAAATTGGTTTAATGGTTCAAATAGTTTTTGAACCAAGGCATCAAACCGTTTGATTGAACCTGCTGATGAACTTTGCATTGAACTCTGCGTTGAACTTTAATATTGAACCAAAAACATTGAACCAATGCGTTGAACCAAACCGATGAACTAACTGAGTAAACTGAGTGATTGAACCATATGATTGAATTGAAGCATTGAACCAAGGCATTGAACCAATTCGATGAACTGTTTGATTGAACCAAAGTGACGAACTTGCCGATTGAACCAAGGCTTTGAACCGAAGTGATGAACTTGCCGATTAAACCAAGGCTTTGAACTGAAGTGATGAATTTGTCAATTGAACCAAGGCTTTGAATCAAAGCGATGAACTTGTTGATTGAACCAAGGAATTTAACTAGTTTAATGGTTCAATGGTTCAAAGATGCCAACCTTCCTTGTTAATTTCTTTAGACACGAGCCCAAAGAAGCCTTGTAAAACCCAACACTCTCTGAACTGATTCTTCATGGACCAAAAGACTAACATGTAGATTCCATAGAAATATCTTCTTTGTAGAATCTATAGAAACTTCACCTGCAGAGTTCATAGAAAATCCATGCCCTACAGAAATGGTAGATAAACACCTATAGAGTCTATAGAAATAGACCTGCAGAGTCTATAGAAATGGACCTACAGAGTTCATAGAAATTCTTGGACTTGTGCAAAATCAAAAAATGAATTGGCCTAGAATAGTAGGGGAAGAAGGGGACCGATTTTTGTCCTATTGGTAAAAAATGGTCAATAGGAAGATAACTTATGAAGGTGCCAAGAGTGATTTGAAATCAATGATGGATATTATGGTTTAGAAATTTGATAGGGAAAGAGAAATGAAGGATCATTATAAGGTGATGGTGGAATAATTAACTATAGTGATAAGGAGATTCACTTTTGCTCCAAAAGTGGTTACTCTAGAGGCTTTCTCTATAGACGATCTCGTGATTCAGAAAGCAGAAAAAACTTATCTAAAGGGAAAGGTACTTGAAGACTACTTGGATAAGATGCATGCACAGGGGATTTCCTTGTTCTTAGAGTTATCTAAGAAGATGGGTAAAATGAGGAAAGTGAGAATAGAATTAGATGATCTTATCAATATCATTTCTCAGGATATTGAAAGCATAGATAAATATCTTAGCAAATGGATAGAGATGAAGGAGCTAAAAATATGTACCCTTGTATCAATCGGTGTCATTGTCGATAGAGATTATTATATTGAAACTAAAGAATCATTGATATATAGGATCTTGGTACTTAAGGAATTGATCAACAACCTTGAATCTTCCAAGGATATCAGTGAACAAAGCGATATCAATTTGTTGCACAAATTGGAGGAGTTACCTTGTAGACATACCTCTCAAGACAAATAATTCATTTTAGTAGAAGAAATGATTCAACAGTTTGAAGGTATGATCCAAAAGGAATTTGAGGAGAAAGCATTCTCAATGGCTTATATGGATAATATCTTAGATAATCAGTTAACTCTGGATAATCTGAGAACTAGGTTAACTAGTCATGCAAAATCAATCACAGTAGTGAGAGACGCCATAGTTAGGGCTAAGGTGGTCTTCAAAAATACTATTACACTAGATAGTATCAGGATACAAGTGGCTATCACCATGTATGATGGTCATCTAAAGAAGGATGGTGACAAAAATTGAACTATTCTTGCATACTTTATTCTCCATTTTTCTCATGCACTTTGTAATTGACATGGGACATTTGCACATGTACTTTTTTTATGTGTAATTACATGTAAAAATATGGAAAGTCCCAAGTCAACAGAGACTCATCTTTGACTAGGTTTTAATATTTAAGTCTTTTCTCAATTTTGAAGGCTTTTCCCTATATATATATAGAGGGAGCCTCTTTTGTAAATAGGGATCTTTTGATAATTGAGAGCAAAAACTCTACCAAAATTGAGATGCTTCCTAAGACTTTGATCTCAGATTGTAAATCATATTTTCTTGAATAACTGAGAATTAGGTTACTTTCAAACTTTGTGTTATTTAGGAGATCATTCTTATGTTCTTTTTCCTAATAATCTCTCATCTATTTGATTAAATAAGCACTGTGTGTGTGGAAATTGTCTGGAGATGTTTTGAAGTTAATTATGAAGACTTTGAGTTTCTATAATTACCTTCAGTTCGTGTTTTCCATGTTTTAGTGGGAGGGATATTAGAAAGGATTTGAACTAATTTTATCCTTTGTGATCTTATACTCTATTGTAGTTTTAGGTGAATACTTTGACCTACACTTCACTCTACTATTACTTTCATTTCAAATTAGTAAGGGAAGCAACAAAAGACTTTATGCTTTTGTGGGTTTCTCGTAGATCTAGTTACTACCTGAGAAGATTTTTTGTTATTTACTGAACATCATTTCTGAAAGAAGATAAATGCTTTTAGTCATCAACCAATATTTCTCTTTTTCTTTGTAAACATCATCTATAGAAAAAGATAGATGGATGGTGTAACCTCACCCCTGAGTCTATTTTTAGTTCATATTAATATATAAGCAGTTTATAGGGAACCTCCCCTTGATGAGAGGAGAGATTTATCTCACTATGATGTGGTAAACCCACACTTTTTGCCCTATAAATCTCCTTGTACTGTGGTTGATATACCCATTTTGATGTCAATTGCTTGATGACAAAATATTCACCCAACAATGGTTAAAAATGCCTTTAAAACCTCAAGAACCTAGGTTGCATGCCCAAATAGTAGGTTAAGAAGATTTTCTTATTGATTCAACCAATGAATTCTTGAAACTTGCATCAAATTGATATTTTAGATATTTTAGGATCCCAATGGGAGTTTTTCAAATCATCAACATGCATTCAACTAGTTTGAAAATGTCACTTTAGGATAAAAACCATGATAGTGGGGTTTTACATGGGTTTTAGATTGCTTATCTCCTTAGTGATTGTTCATAAAATTAGATAAATTAACCAAAAAAACTAATTCCATAAAATATAATGGCATTAGGCTACCAATATCTACCCAATATATTTGGATCCAACTCTTTTTCTCCTTCATAACCAAGTGTTTGAAAACTGCCTTCTTTTTCTTGCAAAGAGCTTGATGGAAGAGTGGGTAAGTTTTTTACATTTTTAGACTTGTAACTCTTCAAAATGCCTAGATATGACCTAAAAAGGATTGAGGAATCCATGTAGGTTATTTTAAACCATCTTCACTTAGAAAACCTACAACAATGCCTCAATAAATGCCTTTTTAATAATTAAAATATCCATATTTTAGCTTAAACTCTATTAGAGTTGATAAAACAAATCTTCATGGAGTATATTCAAGATTGTATGGATGTGAATAACTATGCCAAGAACCTTTTTAAATTATTTTACTACAAATTCTTACAATATTCCTTCTTTTCATGTTATTCAATGAGCAAGAAGACACTTCAAAAGGCTTTTAACATTAAAATAGTTAGTTATGCTTCATTTTGTTGGTTGTCCAGACCAAGTAAATACAAATATTATTTTGACATATAACACATGTCCTAACAAGATCTCTTTTACCTTTAACACCCTTTGACTAACTTGGACTTGACATGCAAAGGCTAGACTAGCATAGGACTAAAATGAGCAATTACCTTAACTTATCCAAAGTTACCTTAAACTATGCTAAACTACCTATGAAAGGTCAAATTATGAACTTTTGTTAGGCAATCATGGTACCATGACCTCACATATTGGCTATGCCACCCTAGGTTACCTCTAACACTACTAGGAAAACATCACACCTTACCATGACAAAATAAGATATGAATAAGACAAACACATTCAAGGGTATCAACAAAGTTAAATATAAGATAAATAACAAGTTTTTAATTAGACTCAACTATGGTAGATATTGATATTTTTATCCCAATAATATCAAAATATCAATCACCCTAAGGGGGACCCCCTAATTTAAAAAAAAAAAATCCCTTTAATTAACCAAAAATTCACACTTATTTTGTATTATAGAATCCAAAACTTTGGATGCAATTTGCAATTTTAAAAAATTAGAAATTACATCCAGATCTTTGGATCCCATAATACACTAACCTTCCATTTCTAGAAAGATCTGGAACTTTAACTGTAATTTACAATTTTCAAAATTGTAGATTATAGCTCAAGCTCTAGATCCCATAATCCACTAGACCATAGAATTCAAAAATTTGTTTGCATTTTAAATTGTAAAATTTTAAGCAGAGTTCTATATCCTGCAAACCAAATACCCTCCCACAATCCATAACTTAGAGAACAATTTACAATTTTTTAAAATTCCAAATTGTAATCCATGTTTCGGATCCCACCAACAACCCAATCCATAGAATTCAGAGCCCTAAATGCAATTTTCAATTTTGAAAAATTACAAATAATTTGTGGAGTTATACCTTCCCATTTCTCAAATGAGTCAACCCTCAACCTCCCATGGAATCTATAGGTCAACATGCAATTTGAAAATTTCAAAATTGCATGTGGACTCTGAATTTCCACCACTAACCACCATGGCTACATTAATTATAGGTTTTTTGTATAAATAATGTAAAATTAGGAATTTTTAATTCATTTCTAAGTTTTTTAATCATTATTTTTGAGATCTAACAATGACCTTGTATCACGACCATGCCTAAATCCATGCATCCAAACCATGTCTATGAGCAAAGTGCCACATTCTCTTCCCCACTGCATGGTATTCCTACAATCTTCTTGTGATTTCTATCATTGTTTCCTATAATTGAAACTTGTGAAAATATTTCCTTTCCTAAGAAAAGTTTCATTTTCATTTTCTTAAGGTTATGATTATTTTGATTGGACATTTATTTTTATAGCTTCTCTGTGTTTATATGAGCATTTGTCTAGATTAGGGTTTTCTACATGTAATTCTTTTCCAATGTTTTCATTGGTTGAAATTTAAGGTTTTCTAGGATAGAATCTTTCCAAATTTCATTTCTAAAACACTTAAGCTTTTCTACCAAAGTTTTCACATCTAGATCTAGGGTTTTGCCAAAGCTAAGGGAATATATCATAATATATTCCCCAATAAAATAAAGAATATTCCCACTAAGATCCTCCAAGTCCCTAAGAATAGTGGACTTGTTTAGAATATGTCCCATCTCCATTGGTTTTTCTATTGTTTCAAGCACTTAGAATCTCATCAGGGTTGTAAGTCCCTATGGACAATAGACTTGATCTAAACAATTCTCATCCCTGCAAGATTCCCACTTGCATTTTACACCTCCCATCCCCATGAGATTCTAACCTGGTCAAAGCACCTCCCCATTTTGTTAGAAATCCAACTTATCCAAAACACTTCCTAGCTCCATAGAGTTCTCACCTACTTTGAACACCTACTAATTCCACCAGAGTTCTCATTTGCATAGAGCACCTCCAATCTCCATTGAAGATTATACCTACTTTAAGAACTTGTGAACTTGAACAGCTCTTGTAGTTGGTTTTCCACAAGCATTCTCTCTAGATTCCATGTATCAAAAGGAGATCAATTACAAATAAAAAATCCTTGGGGTGAATCTTAACTTATAATCTAATACTATATAGATAATTGATATAGATTTAGTTCATATTGACCTAAAGGACCTTTAGACCTGAATTAATATAGAGTTTAAGAATGATTGGATCTAGGGTATTTATGACTCTAGACATCCATAAGCAGTAACCTTTCTATTGACTATCCAAAGCCCTAAGTTGGTACTGACACTAGCCTAACATTACGATGTTGACTAAAGAGAGGTTGTGAATGATGAAGGGGAGAAGATTTTGGATCTAGACCCTAATTTCATCAATTCAATATTTTTAATACAAAAGTTTGATATCTATCTAGACATAATTATAGATACATCCTAGAAAATTTTCTAAGATAATAGAGATGGGTGTCAAAAAATGATTAACAAATAATGTCTTAAGACCCCCAAGGCTACCTCCACTAGATTGCCAAATACATTGGCAAGAATTGACTTCCATGATGAGGTGGGGGATATAATCATTTTGCTGCATAAGATTACTAGTAGTTTTGATTCTAAGAGCTTCCAAGAGTGGATGTACCAATACATTTAGGTCATTCATCAGAATGCACAATATATCCACTAGGCCTAGCTCATTAGTGACTCCCTCCACAAGCAATTGATGGAGGTGCAAACAACATATAAGTTCTTTATGAATTATTACTTTATATACATTTTGGCCAAAGGGAGATCTTTCCCAAGCCTTAGTATAGTACCTAGTGAGATAAGTAGAGTATACAACTACTATCCTAGCCTTACATTAGAGGCTATTAGACAAAATTTCATGAGAGTCAATGATGCATTCGTATATTGCATCATTATCATGTTTGATAAGGAGCTTGGGAGAAAAAGATTCTCAAATGCAGTAGTTTCAAAGATCACCAAATGGGGAACCTACTTCATTCAATTCCCAACCTATTCATATATTAGCACAAGTGGATTCAGGGGCTACCCATATACATTCCCAAGATATGTTAGTGATAAGTGGGAAGTGATGGAGATAGTAAGGCAACTTATGCAGACCTAAAATATTATATCTAGTAGGCACAAGTTAGGAATTAATTTCCCAATTAGTATTAGCAGTTACACATGCCCCTCTCTCCTCAAAGAAAAGTGTGATAAGGTAAAAATGTGATAAAAGACCCTAATAACTTTGGATTTTAGGCCATTCTTTGATGTTTATGGATGCATCACTAGCACACTGGGAGTTTCCACATTCTCCCATGTTCCATATTTTGAAGATTATTGATAGGAATTAGAGGATGAAGAGAAGGTTAAAATGAAATGCCATTCTATAATGACCTTGTAATAGGTCAAATATTATCATTTGGTACTAGTCCTAGATGATTTGGTGGATGGTGAGTCCCCAGTGGACTCAAAAATATTATAAGCATATCATCACTCAATCCCTTCCACCAGTAAGGTGGTCAGTTCTAGAATCTTTTTCTTTGATTGATAGAATAACACATATGATTAATATAATGATCAATTGGGTGAAAAGTAAAGGCATTCAAGAAATAAATGATATAATGGGTATCAAAGAGAAGCTATTAAAACTTAAAGGATATGGTCCTCCATTAGCATAGGGTGCTAGTGGCACAATGGATGAATAATCAGAAGGGATAATGACCTCCCAAAATAAGAATAAAAATAAGTCTAATAAGGGAAAACCAAGCAAATAGGGGTTAGCAACAGATCAACCAATCAACATCTCATTAAAGGACACAACTGTAGTTAGAGCTTCCATAACTTCAATTCCCATATATGTCATAGTGATAACCCCTATTTATATTGTTCACTCTCCACCTATGTACATTATTCTTGAATCTCCAACACCTCCACCTTAGGTCTCTACTCCCTTTACATCTTAGGTTTCCACTCCATCTTTCATCTCCACCACTTTAATTACCACAATAAGCCCATTAAAACCTGTATAATCAATTCAAGTGGACACTTAGGGTCCCCCATAAATGTATATTGAAGTTTCCACTCCACTTTCCCTTCCTCTAATTTATTTCCCTCCTTACATTTCACTCTATATTTCCATTCCATTCATAATTCTTTCCATTCCATCCCCATTGATTTCTAACACAACTTAGTAGTATATAGTTGTGAACTCAATTATCCTAACTTTAGTTTCATTGGCCATCCCAACTCCTAGGATAAATACTACTTCATCTTCATCTCATTTTATCTTCCCTACCTTACTAACCCTAAGTGGCCCCACGCATTTAATTGATTCATTTAATGATTTGGCTTCCACCCTTCCACTAGTTCCTAAGTTTAGAGTCATTGTGTCTATTCCCTTGATAGTATAAATTCCATCTTCCACACCCCCAATAGACACAATTATTCCCATTATACCCACCTCTTCCAATTTCATAGTTTATAAAACACCTTCAGTGGAGATAGGAAAAACATAAGCTATTGATGCAAATGTGGATTTGAAACCTAATGATGGAGATGGAATTCTATAGGCATCTTCTAATAAATCAATGTCAGCATCCACATAAGATTCCATAATTTTCATAGTGCCTACTAGTGTAACAACCTCAACTATTGCTTCTCAAGTGATAATATCTATGCAACAAGATGCTACCCCTAGTTGGCTAGAAAAAATAGTGGGAAAGAAGTGAAAGACAATGATTTCCCCCAGTACACTAGACTTTAGCCTTTCAAATGTGAAGAAAAATTCCATGTCTACTTCCCATATCTTCTCCAAGATTTTGTGTGATGATAAAGGGGAAAGATATGTTGATATTTCAATCCCCTCATCAAAAAAACCAAAAGAAGATCTTATGGTGGGGGACTATCAAATTTACAAGATTCATCTAGCACATGCAACAAGGGAGGGATTAGAGCATGATGTTAAATATAACATAAATTCCCTCTTTAAGATAATATAAAATGACAAATCCACTAAGGATGAATTTAAAAATAAGGTGGATCAACTCACAACTACACTAAACAAATTCATAGAGTTTAGTGGATCATTGATACAACTTGAGTCAACACATCTAGTCAACCAAATCTAGATCAAGAAATAATTGATGTAGTGATTGAAATTACAAGCATGAGAAGGGATACCAAATAATGGCTAGAGGAAATAATTTACAAGGGAAATAAGATTATTTCTATACTAATGAACCATTATATAGTTCTGAGGGAAAAGAGGACTATCTTGAGAGAACTAGTGAATAAGTATGAGGGAGAAATACAAAGTTCAAATATCTATTATCACAAATTAATAGCTATATAATCTATTGTAATTTAAATCCTTATTGATGAAATAATGCTAAAAAATTATGGAGAATAGGGGGAATTAGACAAAGCTACACAATTCAGAATAAAGTTGCTCATAGAAGGTGCACATAAATCCAAGGTTGTACATGACAAGGTTATTGATATGTTGTATGACATTGAATAAATGTTAAGTAAATTATCATTCAGGAATCAAATTATAAATATAACATCTTTCTAGTAGAAGAGGTTTAGAGTAAATTCAAGGAAGTCATTTAAAAATAATCTATTAAAACTATAGTATTTACCTTGAGTTTTATCCACCACTACATCAGGTATCATAATGAATTGAATAAGATGGGTAAATAAATGAAATAAATCAAGGATTTGAGGTAGGATAATTTTGACACATCATAAAATTATGAGATCACCAACTATTACTCATTTGGTTTAGATAAAGATATAATCTATGAGATTCTCAAGGCCTTTGATGCATATGTTCAAAAACTATAAGCCGAGAAAGACCAGAAGGCAGAGGAAGTTTTGGAAATTGATTAGTTCTTTCTGTTGAAAATTTTTCATGATTTGTAATTTCATCATTGTAAAAACATTGTAAAGTTTCATATCTTGTAATTTCAACTATCTTTTTAACTCTTTTGAGAAAGAGACATGTATATTTTACACTTCTCATTTTTACAAGTTATAATTGATTAAACTGTAAAAGCACATATTAAAAATTATAAATTCCATTTCAATAAAGTGACATGATTTACAAGTTGTAAAATTTTCACTTGTAATTTTCAAGTTAGGTTTTTACAAAAAGTGACTTGAGTTACTTCTAAGTTATCTTTTGTTTTAACGTTGAGTTCCATTTTTAGCACTGCCCATTTGCATGAAGAGTTTTGCATTTGCATGGAAGAGAAGAAGAGGCGATGCATGAAGATTTTTCCAAGACTATACATGCCATACCAAGTTGAATACCATGCCAAATCTTACATGCATTCTTTAGAACCATTTTACCAAGTCAAGGATGCCACAAATAGGAGGTCACACCTCTTTTTACATGAAGGTCTAAATTTACATGAGTTCTTATACTAGGTGTTGAAGTTTTGATAAATGCATCTCATCTATGAGATATTTGGTATAAATATGGGTAGGCCCCATAGCCCAATCTATTTTTATTTGTTAGTGATATTATTCTGCATTTTGAATGTATTTTCTACAAGCTATAACCTATAGAAAGAAATAAATTGAAAATTTTTCCTTTCTTGTATAAGAAATTCATGTGTATGCAAGTTTTTTTAATATTTGTATAAGTTTTAATTCTTATTTCATTCGCAATAATTCATTTATGGTATTCTCTATCCTTCTAAAATATTGTTTGATAAAATAAAGAATCTTTTCCCTTCTATGAAAAATAACAAAATATTGCCTCTGATTTCCCATTTGTATGAGTTTATTCTCAAACAAATTTTAATATATTTTATATTCTATTATGTTCATTTACATAATAAATAAGATCCACTCCAAATGTTTGGTGCAATCAGCATTTTCAGTTATGCAAATTTCATTCTTAACTCTTTTCCTAGTCAAAACCTAGTATAGGAGTAATAACACTAAAGCAAGCAAAATTTATATAAAATTGATATTTTATCAGTTGTAATGGATTTATTGAAATGAATTTAGCCTTATCCATAGTTTAACCTCAATTTGAAAAAATCCCATGTCTTTGAGGTTTTCCCATTGTATCATTAGATTTTTCACAACAAGCCATCACATCAAAGAATGGGTGCAAAAACTAGGTGATAACAATAGCTAAATTTGGGTAAAAATTATATAAGACTATCTTATATTTTAGGATATATATCCAAGAATATTTTTTCTCATTTATAAATCATGGCTCTAATTCCATACCTCCTAGTAATGATGGGTGAGGTTTATTTTATGACCCATCAATTTCCTAGTAGTTATGAAGGTGGAGTAAGGATAAATAAAGTGATAAAATGGAGAAATAAGTATAGAGATCATACATGGATCACATCCATGGTTTATAAAGGGGATTTAATGGTGTTATATGTAGGATTAGTAGGTTGAATGTACAATAATTCAGTGGAGGGGAATTATTAAAACAAAAAAAAGCCTAGAATAAGTCAAAATAAACTATGGGAAATAGAGGAGAATATGGAAGAATATGAGGGAATCATATTTACAATGGTAAAAAAACAAATTAGAGGACCACGTATAATAGATGAAGAGAGGAGGAACTCAAATAATCCATGTATAGAGGAGAATAAGGACAAACACCAATATGTAAAAAAACTAAAAATATATATTTGAGATTGGTTATAGGGACATGAAAAATATAACTATCAATGCTTGATTATGTAATTTTATGAGTGATTGAAATATCTTGCTCTTTATTCTATGCACTTTTGTTTTATTTTTGCTTCTTAGAGTTTGATTCCTAATTATTTTCAAGTTTTGTCTTCTTATTTTTATTATCATTAGGGTTTTAATCATCCTTACCACTTATTTAATGGTTTATCTAGTGGATATAGAACATATGAGGCTATGTCTCTTAGAATTAGGGTCATAATTTAAATTTCTTATTGTGTCACTTTAATATTATTTGAGGGTCTATCATGACCCCACTAATAGGTCATATTAAGGTTGGTACTACATCAAGTATTTTTTTTGAGATCTTAAGAAGGGTATAAAATTTTGTCAGTATAAACTTAACTCTTTATTTATTCTATCGCTTGTCCACTAGAGTTATTAGATCTAAAATTAATTGACCTTGAGATCCCAAGCCATAACCAAAGTATTATTTTTTTTGTATTATTTCCCTTCTATGGTTTTATTTGTACACAAATTTAGGTTTAAATTCCATATCAACCTTTAGTTTTTGTCCCTTGGTATCAAGGTCTACCATATCAGTCTCATTTAAAATATATCTAAAGTCTAATTAAACCTTGCCATTTATCCTTTTAAATTCATCATATTTTTAAATATTATCAATACCTATTAGCATTTTCTTAATTTTCACTCTAAATTTACACAATGGTTGAATCTTATCCTCAGTCCATCTTTTTCCAATTAATTCATTTTCCTTTGAGGATTTAATTTATGATATGGATTAAAATTAAATTTATTTTCATATAATGTATCCTAGGGAATCCATGGTCAACCATTATGTGTGTCATGTCCTAAGGAGTCCTATATATACAAATAATTACTAATCATTTACTAAGTAAGAATCACACATATAACCTTCCCTAAGTTAGAGTCTTCATTGATCAAATCATTTTTTATACTTGAGAGTAGTCTATACATTGAGACAACATTCATCACTTAATTATACTAAAAGAGCCTTTAGGATAATCTTCATGTAGTTGAATAATCACATTTATGGAAGAGGAGGTTAAATCCCTTATTTGATATTCCTATACACAACACTATAAATATATAGAGTATTATTATAATCGTGTGTAATATGTAGGTGAAAATCCCTTGAGGTTCCAACCCATAATATATTTTTTAATTCATTGTGTATTTGTGAAAAAATAGGTCAAGAGAATAAGAAGACATCAAATTAGACATTTTTAATGCAAATACATGTGATTATATGACATTTAATAGTGTACCTTTATAATAAATAATAGAATCATAAATAAATAATAACATAAAATTGGTTCAATTTAAAATATTCATCAGTTACAACACAAGGGCCTATTTAACAACCAAATCCATCCAAGGCATATTTGGTAGTACAATAGCAAGTGTAGAAAATGTTCCTACACATTCAACACTCTAGATTTCACATAAAGATTAATTATCAATTATAGACCATTATTTCACTCTCATAATCTAAGCATTCAACCAAGGTGTGGTTCTCTCATCAACTTCACATTTTTAGTCACATCTTGTTAAATTTATGCTTTTCTTACTATTTTTAGACACTAAGGCAAATCTGACTTACTATTTTGTAATGTCACATGTTTTATCTCCCTTGTCCAATTTTTTAATCATGTTGTATTATATTTATATACCTTAGTGTGATAAAATTATAAAATAACATGTTATGGTTAGATATGTTATGCACAAAAGATCCAAAGTCCAATTGAAAAGTACAAAGACCTACATAGAAGTTGTACATGAATCATGGTCTTTATAAATTTTATTGATCAAACCTATGAATCCATAAATAATATGCACTTTAAAATATTGTGGTGGTTAGTTTTGAGATATTATATGAATATTTCCATGGTCTTTGGATTGATTGGTATAATTTATAATAAAATGTATAATTATTTGCAAATGTTGTTTTGGTTCCACCACTAATTCATTTAAACTACTATCATGAACCTCTACATGCATTTTATTACTTTCAATGAGGTGTTATATCTTATATATTAAATTAATGCATTTTTTTGAACGATATTTTTGTACTTTTTGATAATCACAACATGCATTATAACCATAGGTTTTAGTTAATGGCCTTGATGGATGAATCTCTCTCATTGGAGATAAATTAATAATATTGAAATCAAGTAATCATTTAAGTACATTTTGAGGATTCATACTCAATCCTTTAAGTTTTATTCATTATATTTGTTTTGATAAGACTAGTTTGTTGGATGATTGGTCTATCTTATTCATTACATTCTTGGCATCATTCTTAGGTTGGAATTAATTTTCACAACTATTAGGTTTTAATGTTTACTTACCATGGAATTTGGATTCATTATAGGTAGGGGCATTAGTCCTATATTTAATCATGTTATCTTCTAAAATACTGATCCTATAGTTTATATATGTATGAAAAATTTCATTGAAATATTGGTAAATATTTAAGACCACTTTTTATTAAATGGGTAATAGTAAACTTTGAGAAAATATAAAATTTTATTCAATATAGGTTAATTAATGCTCAATTTGTAACCATAGCCTTAAATCTAAACATTTACTTACCAACATTCTCAATTGGTCCTTATTTGAGTTGAGAAATTTGGGAAATTTTGGTTTTCATGCTAATGTTGATTGAAAAATGGGCTAATAAACTAGCCAAATAATTGAAAGAGTGCATGAATCTAGATAGATAAGCATAAAACTAATCAATATCATAGTATTTAATGCTTCCAAGAAATAACTTTATTAAAAATTTATCATTACATGTAAATTTTAAATAAGATGCATAAAAATATGTGATGTGATGAGAAGTATTTCATTTGTCATTTAATAGTTCAAACTTTGGAGTGACAAAACCTATAAGCAAAAGGGTAACTGAGGACATCATAAATAAAGGGTTTAAGTAATATATCATGTGAAGTGACCCTAGAAGTATATTTTTGAGATCCTTGAGAGATAATTTGGAATTTTTATTACATATCATGTATAGTTTATTGAAGTGCAGAAACTTCAACGTTAAAAAGATAAGTGGTGGTAGCATAGGTAAGAATAGAAGCATCAATTATTTGATAAAAATATATGAAAAAGAGATGAAAGTTGAGAAACATTTTGAGATGGTTAAGAAATCGAACAAGCATTAAATGAAACATTAAAATTAGTTTGAAAAGGAAAAGGAATAGAAACAATATAAAATTAGAATAAATTGGAGGAGGAATAATATTAGACACCATATGGAAAAAAATTATCAAGCATGGAAGGAGGCCCTCTAGAAAGTTGATCATGATTATAAGCATTCAAAGATTCATTATTTACCATACAAAATATATCTTCAATTAGAGGATCTTGTGTTAGGTATTTTTACTTGGATATATTTCAACATAAAAAATGTTGCATATATTTTTGTAGCATAGTCTTTGATGTGTTTTTTAAAGAAAGTAAGTATTTCAAATATATCTTTCTCATCACTATAAAAGTAAATGATTTGAGATTTAATCATAAAATTATCATTTATTCACATTATTTTCATAAAAAATGAAAATAAACATTATTTAATGACACCATTTTATTTTTCTAGTAAGCATGAGTATTAACCAGATAAATTTCAACGTAATTAATAGTTTTTAAACTACAACATCATTTTTCCTAGTAGGATTATTAGATATTACCACCTCATAGATTATATTTATGATCTATATAACACCTCAATCTTGTACACATGAAAAACTCAGAGCTTGTATGCTCTGCTTAGTTCTAGACCTTTTCCCACCCATGCAAGTCGCACATCTACTCTCTCTTGTGTCCCTTGGCCCATATATTGGTTTAACTAGTCTTATGTTGATGAATCATGCATTATATCTTATCCATAATGTTTAAAACCTACTTATCTTATGACTTTACAAGTTTTGAACCTATACCTACTTTTATATTTCCTAGACACTTGTGTCCCAGTCAGACACCTACATTGACACAAGTGTTCAGTGCCTTAAAAAGTCATCTAATTTAAAAATAAAACATATCCTAATGGTATACCTAATTGATATTATGTGAGGTATTATGTAAAGGGATTGGTATAAATATAAGATCAACCCAAATTTTAAACTCACTTAGCACAAACCTAGAGTCATATCAAAGAGCATTCAATTAAGAAAAACTTCCCTATTTTCTCATATTTCCATATTAGTCATAAGGATAACACATCTACAGGTCTAAAGTACCGAAGGAGTAACCCAAGAGATATATTTTATAAGTTACAAGATAGGTTATTGTTGTACTTGATTATCACATATTTCATGAATCACACACAAGCCAAAATGTAAGGGATAAATACATAAGTCTGAGACCCTCTTTAGAGTATTGGATATCTAGGAAAAGCTCATTGATGGAGGGGTATTGGGGTAGATCGAAACCATGTGGACACTAACCCATTTTTCCCATAACCACTATGAATATGAATATCTAGGGTTTTTATCATTTGACAAAGAACAATAGTCCATGACCTATATCTGAATGCACTAGAGTGAAGGTGATGATGAACCCAAAAGTATCCAAGTGGTTACATCCTATTTTAGTAGTTTTTTTATACTAGATACCTATGTTCAATCTAGATACTAGAATCGACGTAACAATCCTAGGCTAACCCAAGTGTCCATGGCTATAAAGATAATCTATAATTTGGTGATTGTCACAAAATATTCTTCTATTATGCTTCCTACATGTTACAAATCCATATCTATATTAGCATAAGAACCAAATAAGTATCTTATTTTCATTATCATTTCAATATATAGTATAGTTATACTTTCCATTTTTAGCATATCTTATCATAATAAATTTAGTATGTTTTATTTGATTTTTTTAATTAATTAGCTTACTATATATTTATTTATTGCCCTTGTGCTTATTCATTTATATATTTGTAACCCTATCTACCTATTTTAACCTTTTAGGGTTTATATTATGTACATCGTATGTTTTATTAAAGGTATAATTAGTCTAAATTAGGAAAATAATATGAATAAAATAACCACTTATTTGTTATAGATTTGAATAGCCTTGATTTTCTAAAAATAGCAATAAATATGTGCAAATAAAAACTTATCTCAAAAACACCTGATACAGATAATCTAAGTGATGAAAAATAAGATAGTAGGTTTGAATGTCAAAAATTATATCCCTATATCATAACCCCTCCTAGATAGTATTTCCACATTTAGATAGAGGTTCCATGTTGCTTTAGTGTCCTTATATTGACACTAATGTCTTTTGTGCAAGACTATCCCAAACTTTTGAGTGAACCTATGTCTAGGTTTCTAGGGTTTGTTCTTGCATGCATAAAGTTTAAAACTCTATATTATGCCTATAATAACTAATTTATGATGCAAACTCTAATCTTATTTACAAGTATGGTATGAGATAAAAAGTGTGTCTATTAGTAAGATAGGTTGGACATCATGAACACCCCATTATCAAGAGAGTAGCCTACATACCAATACTCTGAGGAGGAATCAAGCTTAATGTATTTTCCCCACCTAAGTGTATGTGTAAGTGTAAATTATGATAGTATGATAGTGTCCTTGAGTGCCTTGAGTGTACTTGAGATTAGAAATCTAGAAATATGAGCTTAAGGTTATTGTATATGGTAGTATACAGAAATAAGATAGAATATAGATTAATAACCTTGATTTTTTTCAAATTATTTCATGTTTGAATAATTATTTTTCATATTATCACTATATAATAGATAGATGACTAAAATTCATCTATTTATAGTTTTTTGTTGCTTGTGTAGATAATAAAAGATGTCTAGTCTAACCTTAGGAGGGTTTTACCTTTGAAAATGTATTCATTTGAAGAAACTAGGGTTAATGACATAGGCACCATTTTGAGGACACTATTTTCATGTGTCTCTAGT
Organism: Torreya grandis; assembly: GCA_037957365.1. NCBI lineage: Eukaryota > Viridiplantae > Streptophyta > Pinopsida > Cupressales > Taxaceae > Torreya > Torreya grandis. The sequence continues at coordinate 394,332 of JARHVA010000217.1, forward strand.
GTCCTTAGTGTGGTGCTAATGTCTAATTGGAAAAACACTAGGCATGAAGGGCTAGGATTAGGAAAGGAGGGTTTAGGACTATGTTTGAGGTGATTATGGATGCCTGTGGCTCGCAAGAAAGCTGGAAAAATGTGATAATATGATTTAAGATAGGTCTAGGGATAATCTAGGAATAGTTAGCCTCAAGTAACACTCTTATCACTCAAATATTAATTTTAGGTGATTACATTACCCCCCTTTATGCTATAAATGTAGCAAATCAAAATGACTAGTATAAAGGAAAAGAAGTATACCTAGACTTACCTAAGAAGTGAAGCCTAAGAAGCTGAGTTTGAATATGTGAAGTTGGGTTTGTATATGTGGAAAATTATCCAATGCATGAAATATAAATGAAACATGCATAAATCAATCTTTTTTTAAGAGATATGAAAATCAAAATACTATGTTGAGTAAAGAAGTAACTAAGTAAATTTGAGTAAAGAGATGGGAAAGAAGAAATGAATGAATACACCTCATTTGGTATGTAAACCAATGTATGAACCTAGTGATAACCTCTTTATGTGAGTGTATATAGTTATCAATCAATGAATATCTTGGATTGAGTTGATAGCTTTTTCAGTCCTCATGTGTGGGTGGCTCAATAGCTCAATCTAGTTTTGACTCCATCATTTCCCACCCCTATTTGGTGGATCATGAAATGTGAATAGCTTAGATTAGAATGATATTGTGTCCAACCCTCTCATGTGGGTGGATCAAGAACTCAATTAGGATATGAATATATCATTAAAAACCCATGTTTAGTATATGCATCTAAAACTAAACTATGCCAAGTACTATAAATGTCTAACTATGTATATCAACTTAGTGGAAACTTGGGTACATTAGGTGACTCTAGGCCACTCGATAATGAAAACCACTATAGATGGAGTAAGGTATAAAACTAATGAAAACCTATAATATTATGTCAAGTGTATACAACATAGAGAATTACATGGAATTTGCCATTTCATATAATCAACTAGTGTTAATTGAGCATATGGAAATAATGTGTCACACACATGCCCCTAATATGGTATCTAAGTATATTAATCCTAGATTACCTATAATAACTATATTTAAGTATCTAAACTTAAAATGGGAATGATAATGTCATGCATGATACCCCAAATCTAAGAAACTGATATGAATCTGAGTTGAGCTAATATGAATCTTAGCTAAAACTAAGTATAACTGATAAACTTGTAACTAGATCTATGCAAAATTATAGTATACCTACTATATTGTTCTATCTAATTTGGTTTGTTCTAAAAATAAGGCTACTAGATAGTAGTTCCACATCTTAGATATTAGTGTCATGTGGTGATAGTGTCCCCATTTAGGTGTTAATGTCCTTTGATTTTGAATTGTGTGTCATTGTAACACTTTTTAAGTCAATTTTTTCCTTCTATGTTTAACTATGTGTTGAAAAATGTACTGAGTGCAATATAGGGGACTTATCTCTATGACAAACCCTTGTGAATTCCCCTTATTTTGAGGGTATTTTTTGAACCTATGAAAGAATTATCCTCAAAATAAAAATCTTTGTATAAGGTGTGTTAGTTGGAGCATATATGATAAATGCATGATAATCCAATGTAATGTGTAAACATAACATCAAAATATAAGATAATCTAAGCATAAGTATGTAATGTAAAATTCATGTCATGTCTAGTATTACATAAGGGTGTCAAGATAGATGTAATAAATTTATGTAATACCAAATATTAATAGAACTAAGTAGCCACCTAGTGGGATAGGGCACGATGTCCATGATGGCACCCAAGTAGGAAGGGTAGATGCATGGGGTCTCTCATGGAATCAAAAACTTGTATGTGTAAAAAGAAAAAAAAAGTGTCATGGCCATGATGCATGTAAGAAATCATACATACAAAACACATGAGGCATGCAAAATAGGCCAAGGTGCCACAATAAAAGGGACATGGGCACATGTCATTAAATCTAAGGAAAGAAGACATACAAGGACATTTTCAAATGTCCATATATGCAAGTAACAAGCAAGTTGTCTTAGATCCATGTAGAAGGACATGTTCAAATGTCTACATACATAATCAAGAAAGAACACATAAGGAGCATGGGCACATGTCCAAGGTATACATACTATGAATAGAAGTGGTGTAGAGCCAAAGGTAAATGGCATACTCAAATTCCCTCAAATAGAAGAAGCATAGAAATACAATCAAATATAAACTAGGAAAATTAGAAATGAAATCATGCTTGAATGTAGTACAAATCTATGTAAAATATAGGATGTAGATATATTGAGTCTAAAGTAGTGATAGATGACAGAAAATCTAATTAAGAGTAACATGATCAATATCGAGATATAACAATGTTAAAACTAGAATGTAGAGTATGTAAGGATAGAACTTGGTAATAAAAATAATGTATAGGATGCCCTTAAGTGGGTGAAGGTGTCAAGTGAATAATCATGAATCAATCTATATGCCCCTAGTAGGTAAATGATAGTAATTTTGGATTAATGTATTGGAACAAAGTCATATATGCAATCTATAAGCACTCAACAAGGATAAATAAATCATGTAAATTGATAAAATGGACTATACTAAGATAGCTATAATATGTAGTATCTAGTAAATTTAATAAATGTAAACATAAAAATTTATAAAATCTATAAATTTTGTGTTTTTTGAGTAATTACTTGAATGTTTTTGTGTTTTTGAAATATTATATTATTTTTATATTTTATATTTATAAGCTATGTACAAGAAAATGAAAATGAACTATGCACAAGGAGCAAAAAGATATAGAAAGTATGTACAAGAAAAGAGAAACCATACTAACTGATGAGTCTCATGGGAGACTCACTATTACCATGACCTATGTCAAATAAGGTAATTGTGAGCATGCATGTTGTGTGAAATGGAAATTATGATCTCATAATCTATTATACTGAGTAATCTATATCTGTATTTGTATCTACCTATGTAGTGGTTATAACAATATATGGCACTGACTATGGTATCATATGAACTAGAGGGGTCTTAGGAACCCACTTGGTAGAAGAAGATGTAGGTGACATAGGTTCCCTATGATGAAAACCCTGAGAACCTAATAATATTGATCTTAGAAGAAATTGAGTGGGGGGAGGCCCTCTAGAATCTAGGACATATCTTTGATGTAGGGGTCTTTATAATAATTGTCTCCATGGGAGAGTATGCATGTGTGTTAATATTTTAGGAGTGAGCCTTCCCTATACTAGTGGATCTATTATATTATATGATGTATCGATAGAAACTATGCTCTAAGTTGTAACTTATAACTATGTTATATCTAGTAACTATTCTAGAACTATAACTAGTGACCATGAAGTAATTGCTTGTTGGATGGGTAGAGGATAGTCATATGGAAGACCCTCAACTTTGACCTCCTAATTTTCATGTAGTATTTTAGGAATTATGTATTATGGATGGGATGGATCATAGCTGATGTATTCATGGCCTATCTAATAACATATCAAACATGCTTTCACTATGTACTACTAAGAATCAAGTGGCTACATGTGTTGGTCCAGCCTCTAATGGAAGCACAATATCCTCAATATAGCTTTGAACATGACCACTAAAACCACTGATAACTATCTCTATAAGGAATGTACATGATAATTATTGAATTTTTTCAACCATAACACTCTAGATAGGATGATGATCTATGTATGTTAATATAAAGAGTGCACATAAATATGTATCATTGTCAATAATATCTTGGTCTAAGAAGGTGATGAGTGATCTAACTAAAACTTTAGTATTGTACATGGAAATGATGTAATGAAATGGGTGCACCTATTATATAATTTTATGATATGAAGATGGTGGTATATGTGCTTGATATGTGTATTGAACACCTGATTTAATCCCTGGCTCATTTGTTATGTACGTTGGAAATTGATCTAAGAATATCTTTAATGCCTTGGCTTTTATTTGTTATAATTTTTTGTGCCTCCATGGGTGTAACCACATCAATAATGTTAGCCTCAATCAAATCTTGTATCTTATGTTTTAGGCTTATTCATCTATTTTGTATATGGCCTGGTGCCCTTTGATAGTAATAGAATGTGTTAGAATCATAATTATTTAGAAGATGTTATGTTGTATCAACCTATTTAATGGGAGGAAGATATATGAAATTACATTTCAAGAGATACTATAATACTTTTGTTGGTGACTTTGGAAGGTTGGTGAAGATTTGGCATTGAGGAGATGATAAAACCAAGTGAGGAGATGGATTTGAAGTTGTGTTAACTATGGCCTTTTGATCACTCTTATTCTTCATGGCACGTACCTTGTATGGAGGCTTATTTGAACTCTTAGTGGTTGATTCTAATCCATTGTTATAATTTAGTTCTCCCATTGATAAAAGCTTGACGTCTCTTTATTTTATGGTGTGGTATAAATATTTGAATGTTGGAAACTTCTTAAATAAGATAGCTTCATGTAGCACTAGTAAAAGACTCTAATTGAATATGTCATGAAGCTCTTTGTCTACCATGGGGCTAGTCAATTTATCTAATATAGTCATGTATTGTAATATTTATTATATGATACGTTAATTTGACTTTTGTTTTAACTATGTAACTTGGGAATATGAGATATTGTCACTAATATTGATGAAGTGTGCTAAAAATGTATCTGCCAAAGGATTGAATGTTATGAGAGATTGATTTGGTAAGTCATAAAACTATGGTAAGACATAATCCTTTAAACTAAATGGAAATACTTTGTGAGAATCTAATTATTAGACACGTATTCCAAACATCCTACATGAAAAACATAGAAATGGTGTTATGGGTCACCCTTTCCATTATATATTTTAAACTTAGGTGCCACAAAACTAGATGTCAAGGGAGTTTCCACTATGTGATGTGACAAATGTGTATGCAAGATAATATTATAATCCAAGGCATGTGATGGCCTAGTGGCTCCCTTCTCAATATGTAACACCTTAGCTTGTAGAGTATAAACCTCATGATAAATGGATTCTACATATGGAGTGGAGGAACTAGCCATAAGAGGTGTATTTGTCACTAAAGGTTGTTGAATCACAATTGTAGGTTGTTCTAGCTAATTGAGCCCCACTAGAGGTGTAATAATGTTATTAGTTGGGGGAGTTGAAGAAAGGTCATTATTTGATTTTTTCTTAATTTTCAATATGGATTGTAATAGTTGTGCATGATCAAGGGTTTCTTCCTGAATTCTATCTTTGAAGCTCTATAGGACCTCATATTTATTGACAATTATGTTATCATTATTAAGTGGAGGGAGAGTATCCCAATTTCTAATTTGTGTATCATCTTGTTCTTGATTATTCATCTTTGGATCCATTATCATTTAATTCCACATAATTAAGGTGTGAAGGATCAATAAAAGGAGTTAAAATAGGTTCCTTATCCATGTTATAAGATAAAATAGTAGGAATCTGATTATGATCTATAGGATTACCACCTAGCCTAACACTTCTTCTTAATGGAAGAGAGAGAGAGTTTTTATAGATGGCATATAGTAAACAAATTGGAAGAAAGATGATAAAATAGAATATATGAAATCATAAAAAATAAAAGTAGATAATGAAAATAGGAAAAATATGGATACACACCGTAGGAGCATCTAGGGTTAGGGTTTTGAGCAATGTTTGAATTAAGTCAATTTTACCAAATGTTTTAACCTTATAGGGTTTAGATAATGTAAATCCTATATTTAATTGAAGGCTTGAGTAGTCTAAATTAGGAAAATAATATGCATTAAATAATCACTAATTTTCTACATATTTGACTAGCTTTGACTTTCTAAAAATATTAATAAATATGTGAAAATAAAGACTAATCTCAAAAACACTTGATAAGGATGATCTGAGTGATAGAAACTAAGATGAAATTAGGTATGATTGTTATAAATTAAATACCTATATCATAACCCCTCCTAAATAGTACAACCACATTTAGATAGAGGTGTCATGTGGCTCTAGTGTCCTTATATTGACACTAATGTCCTTTGAGCAGGACTATCTCAAACTTATGATTGAACTTATGTTTGGGTTTTTGGTGTTTGTTCTTATGCACATTAAGTTTGGAACTATGTATTATTATTTTAGTAACTAATTTTTGATACAAACCCTAATCCTCCTTACAAGTAGGGTATGAACTAAAAAATGTTTTTGTTACTAGAATAGGTTTGGACATTCTTAATACCCTATTGTGAAGAGAGTTGCCTACATAATGATACTATAAGGTGGGATTAAACCTGATGTAGTTCTCTCAACCTATGTGTAGGTTCAAGTGTAAATGATGTTAGTATGATAGTGGCCTTGAGTGTGTTTGAGATTTGAAATCTAGAAAATATGAGATTAGGGATGTTATAGATGGTATTATACATAAGTTGGGTAGAATAGGGATTAATAACCCTGAATTTACTTAACTAATTTTGTGTTTAAATAGGTTTTATTCATCTAATATCCATCTATTAGATAGAGGGATAAAATTCATGTATTTATAGTATTCTATTGCTTATGTAGATAATAAAAGATGTCAAGGCTGACCTTAGGAGGGTTTTACCTTTGAAAATGTATTCATTCAAGGAAACTAGGGTAAAGGACATAGGTGAAATTTTGGGGACACTATCACCACGTGAATTTAGTGTCCTTAATGTAAAACTAATGTCTATCTAGCATAAAACTAGGCACAAAGGGCTAGGATTAAGAAATGAGGGTCTAGGATTGCATTTGAGCTGACTAAGGATGTATGTGGTCTGCACAAAGGCTAGAAAAGCATGATAATAGGTTCTAGGATAGGTCTAAGGAAAATATAAGAATAGGTAGTATCAGATAGTAATATTATCACTCAAATCCCACTTTTAGTTGATTACACTACCCATATTAAGATCCATATCTAATTTAGGGTTAGACATTTCATGAAGCTAACCTTTGAGTATCATTGTTGCATAAACATTTCTTTTTTTATGTTTATTTATTACCTTGTCCTCATGTTTTTATTTTTTTATCTCTCTCATCATTTATGATATTGATTTCTTTGATGACTATGACTATGAAACTCTCCAACTCTCTCTCTCTCAAGGAAAGGATCAAAATTGATTACTCTTACATTCCTCTAAGTGCTAAAATATATAATATAAAAGCTTTGATGGTATTAGTTATTATCCCTATAATAAGGGCTATCCTCTTATATACAAATGAAATTGAATATAATCTACAAATCAATCGTATCTTAGAGAAGCTAATTCACACTAGCCATTCTGCTTGTTGGTACATCTAGACAATCGAGGTCATGACCAATATGGATCTACATTAGCTTAAGTAAAGTTATTATTTATATGTTTATTATCTAATTTTTGTGACACATTATTTGGTGAGCACTATATTAGATTACTTTAATTTTTCATTTACTTTGATAAGAAAACATTAGACCTAGCTACAATTATTATGTGGTATTGCTTGACTAGACCTAACTAAGGGGTCTCTTACCACACAACATCACTAGAGAAGGTTCCAAATTATATAGTCAAGAAATACCACAAAATAACTATAGCTAGGTCCTTTTTTTTCTTATGATATTAAATGACAAAGTAAAGTAAATCTAATCTAGTGCTCACCAAATCATGTGGCACAAAATTGATATAATAAACATGCAAAAAATAACTTTACTCAAGTTAATGTAGAGGTTATCTTAATTCATGGAGAGATAAACATATTCATAATCTAAAACATACAAATATATCTACTTAATAAAAAATATTAAGAGTTTGGAATACTTACTTTGAAGATGAACCTATCAAGCCTCAATCTCTCCCTTGGCCAATTGTTCTTTGAAAGAGGTTTTTGTGGTTTTTAAGGATAAAAATGATAGGTCATCTCTAGGCTACATGACTTCTATATGCATCTAAAAGACTTCTCCCACAAGACAATATTCTTCTCTCTAAACGAAGTATTAAACCCTAAGTAATGGTTCCTCAAGTAGAATGGTGGATAAGTAGGTGCACAAATAAATGATTATCTTTATTTTTCTATAATGAAAATGGCAAAAAGGTTATGTTTATATAGCTAGATCTAATCCTAAACACTTCTAAAGTTTTAGATGATAGAGTCAGCTCAGTCAACTCTATTAGAAATAAAATTAGTTAGGTCTGGACTTAGTCATCCTAGGCTGACTTAGTCCTATAATGTGTTCAACTCTCAAAATAGAGATGACCCAATTGACTTTGTCTATGAATGGTAAAATAAGGTTTTAGCTTAGGTAGGGGATAAAAATAGGTAGTATAAATATAAAATAAACATTTAAATATAATAAAATATATGTCTAAATTTTAACTTATACTTTAAGTTATATTTTATATTTATACTTTTAGGATGTTTGAGAGTGGTTTCAGACCTCTAAGAGCTATAATGTAAATTATAGAAATTGGATGATCCTATTGGATTTTAGACTTAGACATATTTCAAGATTCTAGTATTTCAGGGAGGCACCATAGGAGGTAAATGTATAGACAAGCCATAACAATATTTCAAAGTACCAATGGCTTACCCACACATTTCTTAGTGCACCCATTAAGGCATTCACTCAGAGATATAGAAACTCGATAGGTTCCTACAAAAGAGAAAGTCTTAGTGAGTGGTAAAGTTAATAAAAATATTATGTGTATACATATGCCCCACACAAAGCTCATCACATGTCATGTGAGTGTAACATGGGATGGTGCTTTGATAAAGAACATGGAAACACATAAAAAATGAGCTAACTACAAATGAAATATTGAAATTAATGTTAAACTAAAATGAAAGTAAGTGAAAATACCATATACATACTTTAACTTACCTTTATATTGAATGATTACATGAAAATATGTTATTTTTTATCATAGAGGGTGTAATACCTTCTTTCGAGAAACCCTAGTGATACAAAACTAAAAATAGAAAAAATGCTTGCATATGTAGGATGGTTAAATTAGAAATGAATAACTCTCAAAACTAATTACATTACTTATAAAAATTGGAAAATTAGTATTATTAAGGATACATTAAGCATTATCAATTACTAATGCTTTCTCTCTTACAAGAACTTGTCAAGACTTAATCTTTATTTTCATGCCTTAAAGGGTGCACCAAGAAAGGGGTGGGAAAACCATTGGTGCTTCTCAAGATTTTTGTTCCCTATACCACCACTTGAAATAAACACAAAATTCTCCTATAAATTTCTTTAACCTTTAACACCTCCCTTACACACTCCAATAAATTAATCTCATCAAATAGACCCTACATAAACCAAAACCTCTTTTTGTCATTTACCACTATGTAGGAAATGCTCATTGATAGAAGGGTATTTGGGGAATCTCAACATTGTGTGCCCACTAACCAAATTTTCCCGCAACCACTATGAAGATGAAGAGCTAGGGTTTTGATAATTTGAAAAAGAGTGTCAATTTGTGACCCAGATATGAATGCACTAGACTGAAGATGATGATAAACCCAGAAGCATCTAGGTGGTCACATTTTGTGTTATTAGTTATTCCATACTAGATAATTGTGTCTGATGTAGACATTAGTATTGATGTAACCATCCTACGTTGATGCAAGTAGATATGGCTAAAAAGGTGCTTAATCCAAAATTTGTAACTATTATAAAATAGTCTTCTAGTCTACTTCTTATCTATTCTAGATCCAAATTTGTATTAGTATCAGAAGCAACTATCTTATTTATATTATCATGTAATATCTAGCATCTATTTACTTTCTATGTTTAGCATATATTAGCATAATGAATTCAATATATGTTATATCTAAGTTTTAAAATTAATTAGCCTATTATATATCCATTTATCACCCTTGTTCTTATTAATTTATATATTCTTAACCCTATCTACCCATATTAGGATCCATATCTAATTCATGGTTAAACACACCTTAATTTGTTTAAGATATAAACATATATATCATGTAAACATACCTTGTTATTTTAATAAAGAAGTGAGTATAAAAATATGAGGGTTTATAAACCACACAAAAAGATAGGGCTAATGATTTCAAAAAAATAGGGTAATCCATATAAACATTATATCTATCAGAAAAATAATAAGATCTAACCCTAAAAATAAAAGGAGCATGCAAGAGATTTTAGGTTCACCAAAAGATGAAGCCTAAATGGTTGTAAGAGAATATGGGTTCATGAAAATATAATATAGTAAAGTGGGTTTACATCAACAAGAACTGCACAACCATAAAATAATGTTGGAATTCAAATTGGAGTAGATTTACCCAGAAAATAATTAAAACCTACCTAATTAAAATAAAGGAGTATTCTATAATAATTGAAAAGAAAAAATATAGGTTTTTAAGAATAATACTAAATTTTCATTCATCTATAGACTTTTTGAGCCTAAAATTAGGTAGAAAGGAAACAAATTTAGGAATCAAGATAAACAAAACATACCAACCATTCTACAAACTAACATTTTAAAAAAATGTACCAAGAGTGGAGTGATACTTTTCTAGTCAACCATGTGTGTACTTTATAACTAAGCTATGCTCTTGTTCATTTTGACATCTACTAACATGAGTTTTACAACTCAGATATTCTCCTCCTAGGAACCAAAAACTTTACTTGAATTTCCATAAATTGTTATGGATCACTAGGAAACTAATCTCCTTTCTTAAAACCCTAATCAACTCATAAAATCTTACAAACCCTTACATAATGGTGTGATATTATGGGGCCTATCTCAATCAGACACCTATCCTTGTAAAAATTAGAAATAAACACTCAATGCATCTCAACAATAAATCATGGTCATGCAAGCCCTAATCAACCATGTGTGTACTTTATAACTAATTTATGCTCTTATTCATTGTGTCATTTCCAAAAATGAGTTTTATAACTCGGATCTTCTCCTCCTAGGATCCAAAAACCTTAATTGAATTACAATAGATTACTAAGGTTCACTAAAAAATAGATCTCATTTCTTAAAATTCTAATCAACTCATAAAATATTACAAATCCTTACATAATGGTTTTTTATTAGGGGGCTATCTCAATCAAACACCTATCCTTAGAAAATTTGGAAAAAAAACACTCAATGTATTTCAACAAGAAATCATGGTCATGCAATCCTTAATCCTTCTGTCTTTAAACTATATGAACAATTGTAAATGATGCAATAATGATGATTCCAAATGAAATTATACTCTAGGAAATTCAAATCTTATCTTTAAAGTTTTTTTCATCACTCTTGACATTTTATTGGAAATCTTATCACTCATTCACTCTCTCATTAATTCATTAGTTTCTCTCCTTTATACACTAATGCACTTGTGTGTATATATATTTATCAAATTTAAATCAGGACCTTATGGGTGGGCATGTGCATGGAATTGGGGGATAATTATGTGGACATTTCCCATAATTTTATAATGTTATTGACATAACATGATCATGTTATTTAAATTATGGTTCAGTAATTATCGATCAATAATGTGATCATGTTATTTAAAAATAATAATACAATCACGTTATTTAAAACCAATAACTTGATCACATTCTTTGTGTTTACTAAAAAAATAAAAAAGAAAACTTTAATATAAAATTTAATCATTTTTCATTCAATTTATTTATTCCCCTCACTCTCTTCCACTTCGCAATCACATTTTACTTTAGTGAGGATAAAACTTACTAGAATTTTTCCCAAAAAAATTGACACATCGACTAATTGATGATGTCTCCATGTAGAAGGGGTAAGTGATAAAAATATACACCTATTAACACTAAATTTTAATAACTTTTTTTTATTTCCTTTGTTTAATTAGTAATTTATTTGTTTTTAACAACCCATCCTACTAACCCTCATGTTCCTCATCCTAACCCTCCACCTAACCCTCTTATTCCTTAGCCTAACCCTCCTATAGTTCCAAAAAATCTCCCAAGCAATTAGGAGAGTCTAATTGACCACATTATGGAAAATAAAATTGAAATTGAATGATTAATGAGGATAATGAGGGTAATGAGGGATCCCACTTCCACTAACACCCACTGCACCTATCTAGCCAATTCCCTAGAGTCATTATTAGGTCAAATTGACTCTATAATGAGTCAAATTTATAAATGGGCTTCATAGTAGGATAGTTGTAGGGTATATTATGCTAAAAAATTATCAACACATGAGTTCAAGAACAAATACATATCAAAATCCTTGATTTTTTACTTATTCATTGACCCAACCATTAATGCACGATTTCTAGTAACTATTAAACATTTACAAAGCCATTGTTGCCAATATAATTTAATCACAACCAATTTTTAGGACTGATAGTGGATGGTGTTTTATTATCTACTGTGTAAAAACTAGGAGGTCCCATTGTATTTTTTGAAGAAAATCTACTATTAGTTTATCCTCAATGAAATTTTGATCTATTTTGATTATAGTGAGTTTCAAGGCCAAGGGAAAGGCTCTACATAGGATTGACCAGGTACACATCATATGCCTAAACAATTTGTAAAGATCCATATCCAAAAACCACTTAAACCTAAGATCCCCTCTAGATTTTATGAGGTCATAGATATCACCACTCTTCATTCACTTAGCTAGCTCACCGGTACACTTATTCAACATATGAGTAGACTCTTAGAGATTGATGCTAGAGATATGCCAACTAGTGTGCATATCTGAACCCACCCTTGTAGATCTTGTGGATCTATATGCACTAGACCTTATGATGATTATGGTGATGGTGGTTTATAGGGCTTATATAATATACTTATGAGTGATGATTTTTTGGTATCCATATTTGGTATGTAGACATCAACCACTACATATATGCAAGTATATTTTATATAAATATCATGTTAAATTTAAGTTATATTTGAAAATTTAATTTAGATAACAATTAATTTACATATAAATTGAATAATATATATGTAATTTTTTATGTCACAGGAGTATATGGTGCCTTCATCATCATAGTTGACATTTACAACATTTTATTTAACGTAGACATTGTTTACATTTCCAGATCTAGCTGTTGGCCCATCCACTACTACATATGTCTCTGTTAAGACAACCCATTTTACTTATATAGAGGTAAGATTTTAATTTAACATTATGCTCTATGTACATTTAATCTATGTATATTTTCCTTGTAAGTTTAAGTTAAATTTATCTATCAAGAATCTCAAAATTCAAGTATAGTTCTATTAAATACACTCTCAGTTTAATATAGGAGAAAAAATTGCCATATATATCTTTAATACTTTATAGAAAAGTAAGTGAGACCTTGTTTACACTTATTTGATGGATTAATTAGATGATCCTCCATCAATGTGAACCAAGAAAGACATAGACAATATTGTTTTAATGTCATCTACACATGTACTAACAGAGGTATATATTAACTTGTAATTTTAAATTGTAAAAGTAGACTTATTTTAATAATTTTACTACATGGGTAAAATATAACTTAGGTGAATGCATTATGTATGCAAGGTTGTCCCATGACATTTGATAGTACCAGTTAGATGATTATTAGGGAAACTTCTCATGTTTCTTCCCTATTTTAGATGCATGTTCGAATAGCTTAGCCTACCACTAAATCGTTTGAGCTTCAAAAATAGATTGAGCAAGATTGTGAGCTTGAAGTAAGTGCATGTTTAAATGATATTTTATTTTAGTTTAAAATTGATTATAAATAAGTGGTTGAATGTATTTTATGTTAATTTTTTAATAATACTTATAGTTGAACAGGTTTTGATGTAAGTGAGCTATAATCATAGGACCCGTAGTCAAACCTTGGAGTAATCCAATGCATTAAAGGGATCTTCATCTACTAGCAGGGCATCCCAAGGAGAGTTTTCTTCGAGGAAGGAAAAGAGAGGGAGGCTATTTTATGATTAGGATTTCTTACATGAGATGTGATTTTTATATGCCTATATGGTAATGTACACATTTTTGGCATTGTATATGCATATATAACATTCACCTGACATTAGATACTATGTTGGTAGATGTTATAATTTTTTGTATACCTATCATGGAAATATATGTATTATTGACATTTTACATGTTCCTATATGATTCTTTTAGAGTTTTTATCTAAATTATGTTAATCTATCTAATTTATATTTAGTTTTAATTTAAAATGTTATCATCTAGTGTTTTTTTGATAATCTAAACTATTATCTTTTAGATCTTGTATTTAATGTTATACACAAATTAGGATTAATAAATTTTTCCTTTCAATACTATAAATCAATGATTTCCCTTTTTTTTAATTAAATTTTTTATTTGATTGTGTAGTGGACATAATTAATGACACTCTTACCGATTTTGCATTTGTCATCACCCATTTAAAACTTTTCGATTGATCATTATCATAATTTGATTTCACTTAAGGCCCATACCCAATCATATTCATAATTTTATGATGTAGAGGCAAAATCATTCATAAATCCTTGAAAAAAATTCACTCTGATACCTATACCTACAAACATGATATTTCACCTTCACATGGCTCTGATGCCTTTTTGGCTAGCTTTTCTTTAAAATAGGCCTACTACTTGTATGGCCTCTATGATTCTTGTTCCTTTATAATTTCCCCCACATCTCCAGTAATCTCTATCAATACCTCTTCTACACTCAAAATCTACCCCTTTTGTCATTCACTCTTCACACTCTCTCATTATACATTCCCTAGTATTGGCTATGCTTAGATGCCTTCTTGTTATTTAATACCTTCAAGAACACTTCCTCTAGCTCTTATATCAACCTATCCAACCTTCATTCAACATACTTAATCTAATTTAAAAGGCCTCCACACTCCTTTACACTTTCTTTCACTTTTGCCCTTCAATGGATATTTGACCTAATTGGTGTAATGTGTGTTCTTAAGACTGATTTTTCACCCTTCAACACCTTACTCCTTTAGTACCTTCAATACCTCACTCCTAACATAATTCAACTCCCCATTAAGGTCTATAGACCCAACTAAATGCCCATTTATAGTTTTATTTCTTTTTAGGCCTATCCCATAAGGGTTTTAGGCCTCCTACAACTAATCTTTGATAATATCACAAACCTATCCTAACCTCTGAATCACCTTGAATGCTTAAAATACACATCCACACAAAAGTGGATGAGAAATGGAAGGGAGAGAGTTGCATGGGGGTGTGTGGTTTAGGAGAGTAGAGGGAAGTAGCATGATTCATTAGAGTAGGTAGGAGGTTCAAGAAAGAGGGATAGATGGAGAAAGAATATGGAAAACTATGTTTTCCATGAGGACAAGGATATGATAGTGGATCATATTATAAATATTTATGAAAATCAATAAAATATGTGTTATCTAGTGGAAAAACTTCCTTATGATTATGTTTTGAATATATTTGAATAATATTTCATGTTTAAAAGTGTTATTGAAGCCTATATAACATCCCATGCTAATTTGTAGGTGTGCAAAGGATTGAGTGGTTGTAGGTAGATAGAGGGGTAGTTTTACCTTGGAGTAAAGGTGGTTTGAGGAATAGAAATCATGGAGATACAGTTTACTACAGTCCTGTCAAAAGATTTTGATTGAGTTGTTTGAATTCAAAACTATTATAAATACTTTCAATTATAAAATTGAATATGATACCCATAAATTCCCTAAATTTTTCAAAAATAAACAACTAATTTCCATTCAACCATATAAGGATTAACAATAAGTGCAAGCAAAAAATATTAGTTCTAAATAAAGTGTCAATATGAAAAGACCTCATCTTGACTAAAAAATGGCACTACCAACATGTCTGAGGGGTGAATAAAATTTAAGAATAGGTTCTTATCCTCCCATCATGCCTGATCAACAAACCCACCACCCATTCTAGCCTCAAGAATGCCCTTCTCAATATAAGAAAAATGCTAATTTTTACACTAAGTTAAAACACGTGTAAAAATAATCTTATAAGTCATTTAAATAAACTATAAAATCCCTCCTATGAATATTTAATCCCTCTAATTCCACCCCAAAGCACTCAGGTTGAACCTTTGAGATCAATCTGTGGCATAAGTTGCAGTGATGGGTCTTAAAATGTAACTTTTTGGTTTGAATAGACAACTTCTTGAGCTCCAACTACCTTTTATGCCTATAGGACCTCCACTTGAGAATATATTGATTTATAACATATATATATTAAAATAAAATGTGATCACACTATCATG
This sequence comes from Torreya grandis, assembly GCA_037957365.1. Classification (NCBI taxonomy): domain Eukaryota; kingdom Viridiplantae; phylum Streptophyta; class Pinopsida; order Cupressales; family Taxaceae; genus Torreya; species Torreya grandis. Next base: position 410,591 of record JARHVA010000217.1, read on the forward strand.
ACATTTAAATCCACTTGAAAGTGCATTTTCACTACCATTCATGAACATAGAAACACTGACAATAAATGATGTCAAAGTTGAAGTTGTGGTTGCATAACTCTAATTTTGATGCCTTGTAATGAAAAATTGGCACTAAAAATATGTTTTGAGAGGTTTTATAATGTCCATGACCAATTTATTGTCCTCCCATCATTCTTTATTGACAAACCCAACTCCCATTCTAGCCTCAAAAATGCCCTTCCCAATTAAAAAAAAATGCATTTTTTTAGCCTATGTTCAAACATACATAAAATAAAACATGTAACTCATTTCCACAAACAATAATATACAAACCCAAACTATTTAATCCCTATAATTTTACTCTAAATCACTCAAGTGTAACCTTTGAGAGTAATTTGTGGTATAAGTTGTAGTGACATCCTAAAAAGCAACTTTTTGGCATTAAATAGAATTCATGAGATCCAATTACCATTTCTACCTCCAATTTAGAATATATCACTTCAATCATGTCTATATAGGTAAATTACATGTGATAACACTTCCAAAACATTCAAATACACCTGAAAGTGCATTTTCACTACCATTTAGGAGTGTGGAAACACTAACAACAAATATTGTCAATGGTTAAGTTATGGTTGTAGAACTTTGATTCCACTACTTCTTGACCAAAAAATGGCACTACCAACACATTTAAGGGGGTGTATAATGTTTAGGACTAGGTTATTGGCCTACACTCATGCCTGATTGATAAACCCACCACCCATTATGGCCTCAAAAACACCCTTCCCAATATAAGAAAAATGTTTTTTTTAGCATAAGTTCAAACACACATAAAATAAAACTTGTAACTTATTTTCCTAAACCATTAGATCCCCCTACCTCTTTAATACCTATAATAATACCCTAGGTCACTTATGTGGAACCGATGATATAAATATGTGGCATAAGTTGTAGTGATAGGTCCTAAAATGCAACGTTTTGGCATTGAATATATAACTTATTAAGATATAACTGTCATTTCTACCTTTGGGACCTCCACTTGAGAATATATCACTTCAATCATGTTTATATTAGAAAATTACATATTATTACACTTACAAAACATTCAAATCCACTTGAAAGTTTATTTTCACTACCATTCAAAAGCACAAAAACACTTATAATAAATGTTGTCAAAGTTAAAGTTATTATTGAAAAACTTTGATTTTGATGCTTCCTAACCAAAAATTGGTACTTCCAGCATTTTTAGGGGGTGGATAATTTCCAAGACAAGTTTATTGGCTCCCATAATGCCTAATTGACAAACCCACCACCCATTCTAACCTCAAAAATGCCCTTCCTAATATAAGAAAAATGCAGTTTTTTAGCTTAAGTTCAAACATGCATAAAATAAAACCTATAACTCATTTATATGAACCATATAATCCCTCCCTTACCTTTTTAATACCTCTAATCTAACCCTAAATAACTCAATTGAAACCTTTAAGATAAATCCATGGCACAAGTTGCAGTGATAGGTCCTAAAATGCAACTTTTTGGCATTGAATGGACAACTTCTTGAGATCCAACTTCCATTTCTACCTCTATGACCTCCACTTAAGAATTTATCACTTTAATAAAATCTAGATAGGAAAATTACATGTTATTAAATTTTCATGACATTTAAATCCACTTGAAAGAGCATTTTCACTACCGTTCAAGAGCTTGGAAACATTGACAATAAAAGTTGTCAAAGTTTAAGTTGTGGTTATAGAACTCTGATTTTGATGCTTATTGACTAAAAAATGGCATTGAAAACACATTCAAAGGGGTAGATAATGTCTAGGAATAGGTTCTTTGCCTCTCATCATGCTCTATTTACAAACCTACCACCCACTTTGGCCTCAAGAACGCCCTTCCCAATATAATAAAAAAGTATTTTTTAGCCTAAGTTTAAACACAAGTAAAACAAAACTTGTAACTCATTTATGTGAATCATCATATCTCTTCCCTATGTATTTAATATCTTTAAGCACACTCTAAATCACTTGGGTTGAATATTTGATATAAATTTGTGGCATAAGTTACAATGATAGGTCCTAAAATGCATCTTTTTGCCATTGAATAGATAATTTTTGAGCCCTAAATGTCATTTTTGCCTCTGGGACCTCCACTTAAGAATATATCACTTTTATCACATCTAGATAGATGATTTAAATTTTTTGAGAATATTAGTGCATTATTACTAATTTAGTTAAAGGGTCTGAGTGGTAATATCAATAAATAAATATAAAATAATTAAGCTATTGATTTGTGTAAATTATATTGTAATTTTAACCTTTCTAAAAATAGTAATAAGAGGGAGAAAATAAGAGTTAGCTAAAAACTAACTAATAGGGTTAAGACAGGGTCTAAGATTCAGTATTCAATATTGGGACACTATCACAAACCAAGATCTAATATTCAGTTTATGATTGGACAAGAACGTTGAAAGTAAACATAAGTGGAAATAGTGTTATGGTCCACCTCTACCACTATTATATAGGAGATCTAAGCTTTCTAAATTTTATTTGTTATGCCTGTGTGACCCTGTCTATGAGGGTTCAGTAGTTGGAAGTCTATAGAGCTCTCTGTAAAGAAAATTTTATTTTCAAACCCTATATTCCATTGTGTTTTGACCAATTTCAAGAAAGGGGGGGGGGGGGGGGGGGGGGTTAGTGTGTGCAAAATTCACTAAATGTGTATCCACACCCTTTATGTGGGCATGTTTCCTACATACCAATACTATAAAGAGGGATCAAGTCATATGTAGTTCTCCCACTTGATGTGCTTCATGCAATAGAGTGTATAAATATGCAAAATACTAAACTAGATGTGCTTGAGGTGGATAGGGACTAGTGTAAGGATTTGAATAAGTTTGTAAGTGTATTGACTAGTTGTATGTAGAGAATAAGGAAGATTACTTAAGTAGTCTTGCTTGCTTAGTGATATTTTATAAACATTTTATAAATGACCTTTGAATGGGCATTTATATGGATTTATTGGTCATGGGTTGAATGTACTCACATTAGGATGATAAGGAGAAGGATGGGGAATCAAAATAAAATAACTATTGAGGCCAAAAATGCACTTAGATAGGAGTGCCAAAAGTGGATAGGAATGACACCAGTGTTATATTCCAAATGTGGCACTATTGTCTTAAGCTGACAGAACCTAGGGGGATGGATTAGTCACATAAAAAAGGGTCTAGCTCAGTTGGGATCAAGTTTGGAAGGTTACAGATGATTGGGAATCAATGAAAAGATGCCTATGAGGGCATGAGAGCAAGAAAGAGGGATCTAAGGGTTGGGTGTCATTATCCATGCTCAAGTTACCATTTTTTTTCATTTTATATGACTACATTTATTGTCCCTTTATTCTAGTGATGTAGTAAATTGAACTGCTAGGACAAATAAAAAATAGAAAGCATACCTGAACTTACCTATAAGAGTGAAGCTCATGAAGTTGTGTGATGCTAGGTGTGCATAAAGAGAGTATGTTGTGAAGTATGAATCTACAAGAAAAATAAAGAGTAGATCAGTTCTTACTAGATACGTTATATCTAAAATAAGAATGTACAAAGTTGGGTAAGAGAGAGAGAGAGAGGAAGAGAAATGAATGAATACACCTCACTAGGTACACGGCCAATACAAAACCTATTGTGATGTTGAATGATGTTGGATATGTTGTACCAAGAGTGATATAGTGAATAGAACTAAGTTCTTAATTCCTTGAGAGTGGTTCAAAAATGTAAAGGTTGGCCCTTTGGCTTCATTTTCACCCACTAAGTGAAGTTAGGTGATTATGCATGTGTTAATTGATATTTGGACTATGTGTCCAATCTTTCTGAATAGGTGGCTCAAGAATAAAAAGGCTAGTTAGTCCTTTATATCTATCATTGAATCATGAAGTGAAGCTATGAACTCATATGAGTATGAAATGTGCATCAGATGAGATGTCTCTTGAAGCCCATGAATGCTCTATAGTCTAACAATTTTGGCATGGATACCCTAATGTATATTGGAAACTAGGCCACTTTGGCCACTCTAAAAGATGGAGATTTAGGCTTGTATGAAAGCCACTCCAAAACTAGTGCACTAGGCTTATATGAAAGCCATTCCAAAATGTGAAGGTTAGGCTTATATGAAAACCACTCCAAAATGATGCCAACCACCTGTAGATGGAATAAGGCATGTAATTACTAAGAATGCTTGGGTAATACTAAACTTAGAAATAAAATAAAATAAATGTGTCACACACATTACCCATAATCATTGGTGTCTGGAACATGGATTTTGATTTGGAAGTTATACCAACTATCTTGTTTGAAAATAGAAGTGAGAGCCATCATACCATGCATAATGCCCCCTATATCTAGATTCTTTGGGAAAAAGTGCATTAAAAACTATTGATCCTAAATTGGTCTGACTGTGCAAAACTGTAGTTAAACTTACTTTTTTGCTTGCTTCTAAAAAGTCTATTTTTTATTCTATTTGGATAAAAGCACAAAAAATGGATAGTACTAGTACCAATGTTATTGTCTAATCTTAGCATTGTTGTCTTGGGCCAAATCTAGTAATTGTTCTGATATTTTGACTATCTACTTAGTCTTTTTTGACTCATTTGATGTTTTATTGCTCTTCTGGGTGTGCTAAATCCTTATTTTTTACTGTTAAGAGCTCTAATCTCTATGACAAAACTTCTATTTATTGCACCTTCTTCTAACGGTAGAAATGAAGATCCTACAATTATTGCCCTCAAAATAAGTATCCCTAAAAGTGTGTTATGCTAAAAAGATACATGATATAACAATGATAATTGATAAGATATTTCAAGATATAGCATTGTTTGTATTGAGAGATTGTTAGATCAATATGGGTATGCCTAGATAGATGTAACAATGTAATAGCATGTGTAAAATATTGAACTAGAACTGAAAGTCTTGTTAGTCATTAGTTGTTATTTGTCATGGAAGGATGGAGCATGATGTCCATCATGGCATCCAATAAATCAAGATAATGCATGGTGTGGATCATGGCATTGCAAACAATGAGAAGTAAATAAGCAACAAGAACACAAGGAAATAAGCATAAAAAATAGCCAAGGGGCTAAGCAAATAAGGGACATGGGCATATGCCATTCAAACTGGAAAGCAAACATACAAGTCATGTTCAAATTCTGCATACACATATAATTGAAGCAAGCAAGGGTTGGCATGAGGGCCACAATCACATAGAAGAGTATAGACAAAGGACATTGACAAATTTCCTAAAGCACACACATGAATAGAAGTAAAGGACATTGGCAAATGTCCTAAAGCACATATAGGAGACAAAATAGGAACTGAGAAATGCAAACAATCTATCTATGTGAAGAAAGAAAGTAAAGCATGTAAAGACTTGAAATACAATCACATCTAACTTTATTAAAGCAAGAATGTGAAAGTATGCAAGACATGGTAAGACAAGACTAGGTATATGCTAATAAATACACAAGTGCTATATACTAGTAAAATGTCAATAGAGTAATCTGTGTAATGTACATCAACATGATAAATAGAGTGTGTGATGTAGGAATGACATAACCTGGATGGTGTAGTCATGTAAAAGATACCCCATTGGGTATGTATATCAATTTATGTCTCGATGTAGAAGTAAGATGCCCCCTTAATGGTAAAGTGAAAAAATCAAGGATCTAGATGTCACTGCACACACTAAAAAGAGATCAAGTGAAGCATAGTAATGTAGATAAATAGACAAACAATAGCATATAACAACAAATGTAAGCCTAGCATAGTAGTAGAAATGTAAAGCATGGATAATGCATACAATCAAAATATTTTTGGAATATTTTTACATTATTTGAATGTTTTTAGAATTTTGATATATTTGAATGTTTTTGTGTTTTTAATATGTTATGATCTATATAAAATCAATCATATGAAAACTATGTACAATAATTTGAAAAGAAGTTATATACAAACATTAGAAAAAAGGTTATAAACAAGCATCTGAATAAAGTAGTATGTACATGATGACATACAAGACTAGGCTGGAGGGGGGAAAGGGTCTAAGGATGGAGCTCACTGAGGATAGATATGGAGTAAGGGATCACTACCATCATCAAAATTCTCGAGATTATCATCATATGCTATAGAAGTTGTGTACATGGTGTCATCCTGTCGAAGGTGAACTGAAGGTTGCTCTGGTGGTGGAGATGTTGTTTCTTCTCAAGGATGTTTAGCTCTGGTAGTAGATTTATTTAGTATAATTGAAGAAGATGGTGTTGGTCATGATATAATCTAAATAATACCTTGAACCTATAGTTTATCTAATCTTTGTTGTAAAGTTGTACATGAGTTTGTATCATGGCTTGTGATCCTGTAAAAAAGAGAAAATGGGTGACCATATTACTATGATAATCTACTAATAGATGTGTGTCATATTATAGGTATTTTGATTAATCCATGATCAAGTAACATATATAACATAATTTTTGGTTGATGTTGTGTGTTTCCTACCTAAATATGAATGACTAGCTTTATATCCATAGAGGTAACCATGTGAACTGTATGTGGGGTATATCTTGAGAGTGTAGTATGAGATGATAAGAATGATGTAGGATGTGTAATGAGAGATATAAATTCATCTCAATACTCTCCTAGGCCAATTGGTGTAAAGATTAACCCACATAAATAGTCATCTATGAGTGTGGGTGTCGTATCATTATCTGAAGAAGCTTAGGAATCTATATCAACATCATGTACATATGGTAACTTAGAATTTACCACAAGGGGTAACTATGATATGAGAGTCTTATCAAATATAATAGTATAAGATAATGGTGCTATGATAATGTTTGTAATTGATGGAGTAATTGTATCTGTATAATCAACTGGTACTACTAGAACTAATGTCAGTGAATATATAATTATAATAGGTGTAGGAATCATGATTGATGGAGTAGCTAGAATGGTTGAAGCTACAATGACTGGTTGAATATCTATATTTGAGGACACAACTATAAGTGGAGTGTGAAAAGTTATAGTCTCTCCAAATTCACATGTATGTATCTAATCAAGAAAAATGTAATGAGGTGGTGGTTGAACTATGATATGAGGTGTTCCATCTGGCAAAAAAGTCCAAGATGACTCTATAGTTTGATAATATCTGAATGGTTGGTTATCTAATGGACATTTTTATATGTATGCTTCATGGATAAATTTAACACATTGATGAAGAGTGGAAGGAACTACCCCCATAACATGTATCCAGGGTCATTCAAGTAGAAGATTATAATGAAGAGGACTTGACATGTTTTAGAACTATGTAGAGAGGGTTTTGGGTCCTACCATGATATCCAAAGCAATGGTTCCCAATGTGTGTCATGGCATATCATCAAACCCTCTAATTTTATTATATGATTTTTGCATGGATGCTATATCTATGCCCATGGTTTGTAAGAATGTAATATTACATATATTAAGTTCAAAACCACTATCAACTAGAACTCTCTTAACTATGCTAGTTTTAACTTACTTTGTATGAATAAAGGTAAATTTTGATCAATAATTATCTAATATGGTGTGTCATCATGATCAAAAGTAATATCATCTTCTATAGTTTTAAACATGTTGACCACTAATGCAAAACATGAAGGCTCTGAATCAATAGGCATAGAAGTCTGAGTGAGTGCCTGATAGAGAATGTCCTTGAATACATTGGATTTCTAAAGCAATTTTAACATAGAAATCTTAGCTAGTGTGTTTCTTAATTAATCAACAATATCATATGCCTTGTGTAAATCTACCTATGTTGGTACGTTGGGCCTAAGATGGGAAGGAATGGGAGGGTGGTAGGGCTCTTGATTAGGTGGAGGAGGCATGGTGGCATGTCAAGTAACAACTCTAACCACATTATCTACTATCTATATAGGACTAGTAGTAGCTATAGGAGGAGAGTAGAGATAATTGATAGGTCGAGGTGGTGGAGGGACAAATGGTGTCAACTAGGTTATCTAGAAATGGGTAGTGACCTAGGGAAGAGAAAAATGGACCATGCAACATGACTTGACACAGGATAGAGGCTCCAAGGAAGGTGATGCAAAAGATATATTAACATGTTTTGTAATAATAAATTTCTTAACATCATCCCATATTATGAAAAATAAACATGAAACACAAAGAATAAAGATTTGCATTAACATATGGTAAACTTCATCATTAATGTACATGATAGGACCAATGATGGTCTCCTTATTTTTTGCAAAATATGTAAAAACAATTTGTAAATAAGTGAGATCCATTTTTTTAATCTAATTTTATAATGTAAGGTGATATCTCAAAAGCAATATGACCTAGTATATGTAGCTAGGGTTTGAAAGATGATTATTTTGAAAATTACTATGAAATTTTGATATTTAAAGTGAATTTCAAAGTGAAATATGCGAGTAAAAATTAAGAAATTTATTGGAAAAATTGTGATTGAACGGGACCTAGTATATGAAACTAGGGGTTTCAAAAATAATTATTTTTGAAAATTACTATTGAATTTTGAAATTTGAAGTGTATTTCTGATTTAAATAAGCTAGTAAAATTTTTGAAAATTATTAGAATATTTATAATTTAAAGAGACCTAGTAGATGCAACTAGGGTTTTGAAAAAAAATATTTTTGAAAATTACTATTTTAATTTTTAAATTTTAAGTGTATTTTTTATTTAAATATGTTAGTAAAATATCATAAAATTATTATAAAATTACTAGGAAAATATTGTGACCTAGTATGGGAAACTAAGGTTTGAAAGAAAAATATTTTAAAGTTAATAATTTTTTTTAAAATTTAATGCTAATTTTTTATTTTATTATGAAGGTAAAAAAATAATAAAAATATAGGAAAATTTAGTAATAAATTTACCCTAGGGTTTCTAGGTTTTTATATGCAAACAAAGTAAGTCGGGTTCGCTAAATGATTTAATAATTTTAGAAATATTGGTGTATTATTCCTAATTTAGCTAAAGGGTTTGAGTATTAAAATTATTAAATAAATATGAAATAATTAATCTACTAATTTGTGTAAATTAGATTGTAATTTTGACCTTTCTAAAAATAGTAATAAGAGGGAAAAAATAAGACTTAGCCAAAAACTAACTGATATGACTTAGACAGGGTCTAAGATTCACTGTACAGGATTGGGACACTTTCACAAACCAAGATTTGATCTTCATTTTATGATTAAATAGGAGCATTTAAAGTGGATAGGAGTGGCACCAACATTTTAGTCCACCTCTACCACTATTGTCTAAGATATTTGAGTTTTTTGGGTTTTGCTCGTTATGCCTGTGTGACCCTATCTATGAAGTTTCAGTAGTTGGAAGTCTGTAGAGCTCACTGTAAAGTAGATTTTATCTTCAAACCCTATAATCATTATGTGTTGACCAATTTTGAGAAAGAGGGGGGCTTAGTGTGTATAAAATTCACTGAACGTGTATCCACACCCCTTATGTGGGTATGTTGCCTACATACCAATACTTTGAAGAGGGATCAAACCATATGTAATTCTCTCACTTAATGTGCTTCATGAAATAGAATGTATAAATATGAAAAATACTAAATTAAATTTGCTTGAGGTGGCTAGGTATTGGTGTAAATATCTGAATAAGCTTATAAGTGTATTGGTTGGCTATATGTAGAGAATAGGGAAGATTGCTTGAGTGGTCTTGCTTGTATTCTTGTTTGCTTTTTGCCAAACCCTTTTTGAATGACCTTTAAATGGGCTTTTATAAGGATTTTTTAGTCATGGATTGAATGTACTCACATTAGGTCGACAAGGAGAAGGATGGGGAACTAGAAAAAAATGATTATTGTAGCCAAAAATGCACTTAGACAAGAGCATTTAAAGTGGACAAGAGTGGCATCGGTGTTATAGTCCAAGTATGGTACTATTGTCCTATGTTGACATGACCTGGGGGGATGGACTAGTCATGGAAAAAGGGGTTTGACTCAACTAGGATCAAGTCTAAAAGGATATAGATGACTAGAAACTAGTGAAAAGATGCCTATGAGGGTCATGAGAAAAATCAAGAAGGACCTAAGGGTTGGGTGTCATTAGCCATGCTCAAGTTACCAATTTTTGCATTTTATATGACTATAATAGGCATATTACATGTGCCCCACCTACTATGACATTTAAATCCACCTAGAAGTATATTTTCATTACTGTTTAGGAGTGTGAAAATAGTAAGTACTTAAAAAGTTAACTTCTCTTAACTTGAATAATATGGAATTATTTACTAATAGTGCCAACCACATAAAGGTGGAAGATTATTTGGCATCACTAACCTACAAAAAATTATTAGTAAGTACTTAAAAAATAAATTCATATGTACTACATAGAAAAAAACATTTGGTAAAATTGATTACATCTACATTTAAAAATTTAACATACCTACATATTTTAAGCTAACAAATCACTTGGATCTACTCTAATCTTGATAGTATCAAGAATAGCTTCATGGTTTGACTCCTGAACTTTCTATATTTTCTTGTTTAATGACCTCCCATGATATTTTTGTAATTGAATATTCATTGTAAGAAATAAATTTGAATAGTGCAGTATCTTCCTATGTGTTTCAAACTCTTCAAACAACCATTGATCTAATTTTTTTATAGGATATCATGGAAATCAAGTTCTACTGACTACTATTGATCCAGTGGGATAGTCAATGTATTCTCCATCTATAACTAGGGAATTTGATTCTTTCTTTGTCTCTACACATTGACACAAGTAGTAATTTGTTCCCTCTTGATTTTCCTCATTGACAATAACTATAAAAACATACCCTATATCACAAAAAATGATTTTTAGTGACACTAGGAATATATATAATGAGAATAAATTTTACATAATGAAAAATATTCTACTTAGTTGTACTAGAATACATGGTCAAAATTATCTGATAATGTCATATATATAAGTTGCAATGTTGTTGGAATTTGATATGTGTTGATTACAATTAGAGATTTGTAACTCCAGTCATCCAACCACTCTTGTGACTCACACTCATTCCAAACAGAGTCCATGCATGTAGAATAGAAACATGCCAAGTGTCTCCTATGAATAGTCCAAGAACTTGAATTTGAGATATGACATGAGTGGAGCTCATTAAAACCCATTAGAGTCATACAATCTTCATACTTTACCAAGTGTTCTTCCTACTTTAACCATAAATATCTATGAATAGTAGAACTTAGTTGAGAACCATGGCACATGTTCTCATTACACCATTCAACCATGGTTTTTACATATGTCAAATTAATACCCTCTTAAAATTTCAAATCCTCACTTGTAATGGCTCTTTTTACACATGCTAAAACACCGTCATGCTCCCCTTTTCCATGGCTAGCCTCAATGAAATGCTAAATGTGTTCTACACCAGTGGTAACGTGTATCCTACTTAACCAATAAAATAACCTTGCACATACTCTGAACAATGTGATCGATCATTGTTGATATATAAAATATTCCTCCCTTAATATTTTTTGTTGTTACTCTATATTATTAGTTGTATGCATGAATGTTATATGCATGAATATGGAAACTTGTGATGAGTTGTAATACTATGATTGAATTTTTATTTGTAATTTGAGTGTATAATTTTCAGCAAAGTCAACTACTAAAACAATCAAACCAAGTGGGAATGTATCCTTGCTTATCTTGAAATTTTCATCCAACCATCTAGCCTTGTTTGTGTGCCTTGCATACTCATAAACAATTTTATCTCTAAAATTGACCAAAAATTTGGTAACATGTATCTTTTTTGTAATAAACTCACACCTTTTAGATTCTTTGCCATCTTTTACTTGATAAGTCACTTATTTATATTTGCTTAAACCAACTAATTTCTATTCAAATATACCTGTACTCTCCCCATGGATATAATTTGTCTAATTTTGAAAATCCACTACAAATACTACAATTTCAATTTAAAATGATTTGTTCTAAATAATTGTTCATTTGGTCTTTTGCAAAAAATAGTTGGAATAAATTTCTTGGTTGATTTTGATGGAAATTTAGTGCCACACTCCTGTAAAATGTTGTTAGTATGCAAAGTACAATGACTATGGTAAAAAAATCATAGCACATTAAATATTTAAGATGTTGCCTTCAACAACAAGTGGTGCATGTGTGATTTACTTTTACATAAAAAGGTTTGGCTATCTCAAAGTATCTTTGATAAATATAAATTTGTGGATGTTTTTCTAAAAACTTATAGTAAAATTATGTTTGAATCATATCTAAGAAATGTTTTGGATGTGGTTCACGATTATGAAAACCAACTATTATTTTCACTACATCTCTTAATGTGGTCTTACTATTTTAATTTTATTTCAAACGCCATGCCTTTTGGCTTGAGAATGGATTAGATTCTCAAGCTAAAGGCTTTGACCTATCAAAAAATAATAAAACTAAGCTTTGATCACCAAATACATTATGAATTTCAAAGATAAAATTTAAAAACTTAATACCATCACACCAAGCACACTCTCCTCTTTCCAAAAATATTATTTTTATAATTTTTAGATTAATTTAAGGTTTCAAACTATGTTGATTTCTAACTATAACTTTTTTAGGCCACTACATGCCACAAATATACATGCCTATACATGTTCATGCAATTTTTTTCATTGATCCAAGTGTAAAACAAGTTATATGGTCACAAACTAGGCCTAAATCTACACATTTAAAAAAAATGTTTTTCATTTTTTAAGGTAGTCAGGCATGCCGCATAATTGGTTATCCATTTTTTGTTAGTTTTTAGAATCTGTTTACTTATAAAATTCATAAAAAAATTATTCATAGAAAAAATATAAAAAATATTTAGGTCACAAACTATAAGATCATATCTAAATATTCACCAAAGGATTTTAAATAATATCAAATGCTTCTCAAAAAATGGTGCATCATACAACTGTCTATTTACTCTGTTTAAAAAAAAAAAAATAGGAGTTCTTCAAATCCTAGATGTTTGACATAGTTATACTTAACCATTTTTTTTAAAAAAATAGTGTTTTGGAAACTAGACTCAAAATGCTACATTTCATGTTATTACACCATCTTCAAATTTAGAATGTAGATATATCAAATTATCTATAGAAGTTCAGATTTATGAAATTTCAAGAAAATCATGTCCAAGGGTAACCCCTTTTTGTCTCCCAACTTTGTGCACTTATCCATGTGTACAAAACAATATATAAAGGGTAGGAAATAAAGAAAACATATTGAAATAGAAGGAAAGGGGACCCATAAAAGTAAGGGACTAGTATCATAGTGGTTTAATCTTGGTCAACTATGAGCATATTACCATGCTCTTGGTCAGCCACAATCATCTATGCTCCTTTCCAAATGTGAAAAAAATTAAGAAACCTAGATGAAGACATAAATATATGGAGGAGAGAGAAAATCAATACAAAATGACATATAAAACTACCCTTGGACGAAATTATGCATCTACAATTTCAAAACTAGAGAGGGGTGATCATGAAATGTTTACAATCATATCTATAATATTGAAAGATCTATTGATAGTCGTTAGAATGTAACAAAAAAGATATTCCTAAAAGTGATAGATACCTCACACAAAAATTTGGTAGTGAATAGAGAAGGCTCCTAAGATCATGATGCCCTCTCCAAACATCAAGAGAGGAAGTGGTGGTTATAAAAAGAGACTAAAATTAGTAACTGATTTGATGGTTGTGCTTACTTGGTCCTAATCTCTAATAAAATCTCTTTGTATTTTGTGTTGCAATCCCCATCATCTAAAAAAAAATTATTCTCCTTGCCCGAGTTTGAAAAAATATCAGAAAATTAAGGCTAATAATAAGTGTTTTGGGGGCATTTGGTTAGAATAATTGTCATTTTAAACACCTTCGATTTAGTACACCCTTATACAATAAACAAAATAAAAAATAACAAAAATTTTAATTGAAAACAATTCAAGCGAAATGCAAACCCCTAACGGTGTGTAATGTGTGGTGTTTGTTATTCATCCTAATGATTTATTAAATATGAATAAATACTTTAATAATTGTTTAATCTCTCTAAAATTCTTTTGAATTCTTAGTATATTTATGTTAATAAAAATGGTTTTTTATGATTATCAAGATGGAAATGGAATAAAATAATTGTGTATATATATGATTTAATTCAAATTAGGACTTTATGGGTGCGTTAATTGATATTATAATTAAAAAGGTAAAAACCATGACTATGAAAACATATGCACCCTGACCAAATGGGGTCACAAAAGAACCTAGGGGTGTGACTTATGCTTAATATAGATCCACAAGCATGCCCTACACTCCAAAACAACCTAGGAGCATACCCTACACATGTGACATAAATCTTAAGACATTTAAAAATAGAAAAAGATGACATAAAAGTGGGAAACAATGACAACTTATAAATTTATCAATAATAATTATATTCATCCACTAGGATTCAAATTCCTCTAGGTACCCGATATAGAGAGTCAAGTGGTTAAGGCTAGGATCATGCATTGGATGACTTTGACGACGTGGATGACTCTTACTCGTAGATGCTTAACCAAAAAACTCAGTGATTTAGATGTACACTTACTCATCATTATAATCCGCTATATGTTTATTTCTAAAATATACACTAAAATACAAACATTCTATATAAATCAATAATTCCATATAAATATTACTTATTAAAAAATAAATAAAATAATGATGATGATGATGATGATGATATAATATTTTTAAGTGCTACACATTTTTAAACCGAATTCCACCCTGTGGTAAGAGAAGTATGTACGGCACTTATAAGTCATATAATATACCATTTAAAATTAAGAATGTATAAAAATTCGAAGTGTGAGTACGAATAACTATACTCAAATCCTTTCATACTTATTTATTTAACGAATAAAACATAAGGAAGCCGATCGAGGGAATTGAAACTGTATGTGAATGTGGATTACATGGTCAATTCTTAGTACAAAATGTGGAGTTGAATCTAGAAACATTCACTTTTCATTAGGCGGTACATCTCAAACTGGTGAAATTGGAAATTGTCTTTTCCTTTTCCATTTCAACAATCTAGGAATAAATATTTGTATTCTTCTACTTTTGAGATGGCCATATTGATAAATCAAAATTCCACGAAGCATCTTTCGTTAACAAAGAAAATAGTAAATAATTCAAATTTCAAGACAAATTTCTTCTATCTTCCTGCATTTTACCCCATGATTTTAGGGAGCATATTTAAGTCAAGAATAATAAAGGTAAAGATAAATTTGGAAAAAGAAAGAAAACTTGATAATGCAAAACATGACTTTGGACTATTAGTTACTTTTTAGTTTGATTTTTCTTTTACTTCAAAACATGGAAAACGTTCACCATAACTTTATTAGTTTAAATTTGAACTTATTCTAGATAATGATCATTCTATAGCCTTTCCCTGTATGACTACTTATTTTAGCTAACCCTAAAACTTTTGTCATCCTTACAATCTACCTTTTTTTTTTCCTTTGTCATGTTGCTGAGGGATGGTCAGACAACATGGATGTATCAAGAAAGGTATCCAAATCAAAATCATAATATATAGTCATATAAAAGAAAAAATCTTATAATAGATGTTTGTCCCCTAATATGTGTACAACCGGAAAAACACCCTACTTTTAGAAATTCTAAGATTAGGGATTACATAAAATTAAAACGTATTGATATTCTCATTGATTGTCCTTGAGAATCTATTATAACCAACTATATTCACACCTAAATATCAAAGGATAATTAATTAAAATGATTTGAATTTTATACTTTAGCAAGGATTGGTCTTATGATTGCAACACAAAGGAATATTGTACTGATGTTTTGATGTTATTTCATCGAGGTAGGCCGACATCTTTTATAAAACAATAATTGCAAAGTGTTTATTATATTTATATACATGGGATTTGACATATTTTGGGGACGTTTTAACTTTTGTCTTACATCAATATTTTATGCTCTCATTAATATTATCAATGATTCTACTCGTTTCTCCTTTATTTCAAATTAAAGTTTATGGAGGAACATTATTTCAGAGCATAAATACTATCAATCAATTAAATTCTAATATGCAATCATATATAGACATTATAAAGGATGCCTATGAGCTCACCCCTTTATTATGTATATTTTTTCTATTGAAATTCTATTCATTATATTATATTAATCATTTAAAATAATGGTTGCCCTTTTTGTATCTCTGAGAGTTTGTAGGGGAGGTTTTTTTTTGCCGGCAGTTTTTTTTTGAGGTTGGTATTTTTTGTACTTTTGTTTTTTTTGTTCATTTTTAATTTTGAAGGCTTAGTCTTTGGTTGTGTTCTAGAATTGATTCAAAGTTATGATCAAAAACTTTTTTTTTAATAATTTTATTTTTAATAAAATAATAGAATGTTTTTGTCACCTAATTATTCATATAACCATATAATTTACAATGACTTAAATTAAATAACACTGATATAATTTAGACAAATGTATTCTTATAGTATTTGGGGCTTTGGTCTCTCTAAAATAAACACTCCAACTTACCACTCCACCAAGCCCTTAAAGACTATCTTATTTTCTAGACTATTTCATATGCCATTTTTAACTATACACATTACTTCTTTTTTTAACAGTATCATCCTCAAACTCTTCCTCCATTTGGTCATAGTCATTAGTTTGCTCAAATTTGCTTGTAGCCTCATTATAAATGAAGCTTTTAGGGAACATCATAAATTCACCATCATGTATCTTGTTAATAGGAGTAACTTTATTTATAATATGAAGTTGGAGTAAGTTTAATGTATAAGCTATTGCTTATTACTTTTTTGTCTATACTATATACCACCTTTGGTTGATCCCTAAGCCCTAAGGTTAATTAGACTTTGGGGTGAAAATATCTTTTCATTGAAACTGTTTTCCTTCCATGATCTAAGAAATATCTCCAGTGCATTCATTTTATTGAACATTAGAATTATTTGATGATTTCTCAGTTGATATGGCCATTGGGGAATGAGGTCAACACCCCCCCTATTGCATTATTTTTTACAAAAAATATGGCTAACATGGAATCCTCTTACATATAAAGTCATGTTGACCCCCAAAAAGGCACATTGGGAAGCACTCCTAATAATTTTGGATAAATATAGTTATGCATGAATGAGACATGCATTAACCTTATGAAACACATATACTGCATGAAATAAAACAAGTTTTGTGCATCATTGCTTAGGGTCACCACTAAATATGTTGTTATGAATAACTAAAAGATAGATGCAAAAGAAGAAAAAAATGATGCAAATAATTAAGGATTAAACTTTAAACCATGCTTGGAGATGAAATGGAGGGATCTTATAAAACTTAATCTAAGATGAAAAAGTGTATCCAAGTATGTTACAAATGGTAGACATGAGAAGTTTTGGAAGACCATAAATACCCCCACAACTTGGGAATCATGGACATAGAGTTTATATATACATTTTGGGAAGCATAATAAATTCAATCTTAAAGAGATTTTTCAATGGTTTCTATGATGATAAACTACTCGTGTTCTATAATGGAGTTATTTTATAAAGACTTATGTAATAACCTTTGTATCTTATTAAATGAATGTAACTTTAGTAAATATTATGAGATAATGTTATTTGTCTATTTACTCATAGTATATTTAACCTAAGGTTTGGATGGATGATCTATACAAATTTATGGTCTCTCTCTCTCTCTCTCTCTCTCTCTCTCTCTCTATATATATATATATATATATATATATATATATATATATATATATATATATATATATAGTTAGAATCATCTTCTACTAATGAGACATCCGAGATTGAATATTGGAAGATTGAACACATAACTTGTTACAACACAAAATCACAATGAGAGTAGTCTAAACACCGAAAATCTACACACTGTGATTTTGAATGCCAAAAATCTCCTTGGACCTGCCTAGGACCCTTTTGGGAATAATCTACACCAATCTAGCCTAACATAGCTCATCCACAGTCATTTTCAAAAACTGGCTCAACCTAGCCTTAAACCCATTTTTCCTTTCGGACCTGATTGTCAATGGTCACCCTTGGGAAATATTGACCGTCGATGATCAGGATACACCTCCTCAACCAAAATCATGCAATCATGTATTTACCTTTTCTAAATATAATTCACCTAAATCTTGTTACGATCCTTTGCATGGACAAATTATATTTATTGATGAAAGTACCTTCTTTAAAATTTTATGAACTTAATTATTTAAAACATGTGGATTGGCAGCCCCTAAGGAAGCTCTTGCTTCTAGGATCTGGTTATCACTAGGCAATCCACCCAACTATCTATCTAACAAACAAGTTTTGCTTTAATGTTTTCTTATCTATAGGTCTTCCTCCTAACCCAAAGAGGAACTCTTCACAATCTTATGATTCAATGCATACACAAACAAATAGGTTTTTCAACCATAACCGTATCAAGTTTATTTTCTCTCTTTCTTTAGAACTTAAGAAAAAATTTACATGAAATATTATGGCATGCTCAGTGGGACGTAGAGTCTCTACTCACATTTTTTCTTTGCATTTGTATGCTCTTCTCTCTATATATTCTCATAATTGAAACTAAAATTTCTTTTAGGCTTAAAATCAACTGGATCCTTTGCTTTCTTTTAACATTAGTTCAATTTTAATTAAATCATAGTAATCTTATCATAGCACCACTTTTGTTACACACACTAACCAAACCATGTTCATCAATCAAACATCAAAACAATTTGAGACAAGTCCTAACTAGGATTTTATCACCTAACAGTCACCTCATCCTTTCTCAGCAATCCTACTTAGAGGTCATTACCAAGGGGAGAACCAACTCAGCTCTCTGGTTGAGTATAAACTCTGGATATATATATATATATATATATATATATATATATATATATATATATATATATATATATATATATATATAGGCTAAGCACTCAACACCCTTATCGCTATGGTGTTGAAATAAGGGGGTAGGCCCTAATACTTCGAGCACCTAAACAACCCAAAACCAACCATAGACTACTTCTATAGTACCTGATCTATAAGCCAACTTCTATCACACAATCTTATAAACTAAGGCATAAGCCAAAAGTGAGATTAAAACTAACCTATAGGCTTAACATATTTTATAGTGTGTGTCTTGATTGTCTTGATCATTTTCTTGTCTTGTTATTGTTTGAGTGTTGAGTTTATTCTTGTATTCTCTCCCCATTTCTTGCATGGTTCTCACTCACCAGCAATAAAGAGACCTAGTGGAGCAAAACTCGTCACTAGACCAACTAGCCTCTTCTACTTCCCCATCTATGGAGTATGTCTCCAAAGTAGAAGACTCACCCCATCATTTGGGAATCCTAATTTTCCTTGGGTATTTTCCTAGGGAGACAACCACTTTAACACTTTTTTGGATAACCCAATTGCCCTTCAACACTATCATAACACCTTCCATCACCATGCCCTAGTTTCAACTCCATCTCTAGATCCTTTTTATGGTATGCCATCCCACCTTATAGGGGATGTTTTTGTTACCATGGTCACTACCCAACCTTTTATTACCTAGGCATCTTCATCTACTAACCCTTTTGATGCCACAGCTAAAAACCAATCGATCCAACCAACCGTTACCCTTACACCTTCCACCTTTACCAATGACTCCACCTTGGGAACAACCCAACCACTAACCAATCATACTCCATGCACTATTGGAGCACCTACTGTCAATACTAACAACATTCTCCCATCAACCCTAACCCATTAATAAATACCCCTACCAAAATTGATGGTATCCATACCCTCTACTTCACCACCCATTTACATGAAGGTCACTACGTCACCTCTTATCACCAACCTAACTATCGCCCTTACCCAACTTGTAATAATCCTTCAACAAGTATTCATCATGCCCAGCCTAGGATACATCCCTAACCTATAAGGGTATGTACCCACTACCTAACCACCACCACCCCTACATACCACCTACCCAACCTCTAACATCCACATTCCAACATGTAGTAGCCCCTCAATCGCCAACCAATTACCAGTATATCACTCAACCACAACCATAGTATGCACCTTATGATCCTTTAGGTACACCACCTAAAACTAACTTAATGAAGATGCTCATGGAAAAAATGACAAACCTTGAGCATCTATTTCAGGGGCTCATAACATCATGTCATATGATCATATTTGTAACGAACCTATTCATCCCTTTGTCCCTATCAGTCCTTACCCTCCTCAATGGGAGATTTTTTAAATTTATCAAATTTTAGAGCAAGTAAGACCCCCAACAACACTTGAGGGATTCTAGACACGTATGTTACATGATTGCTTATGATGATGCCCTTCTCCTTCGTACCTTCCCTATGTCTTTATCCTACTTGGCACTTGACTGATATAGTGCCATCACCAAGAATTCAATCTTTTCTTTCACCCAACTAGCTTAGGTCTTCTTAGATCACTTTTCCAATAACATTTCTAGGAAGATCTCTAACACCAACCTCTATTCTATCAAGCAATTTTATGATGAATCCATTACTGAATTTATTGCCCATTGGAAAAGCTTGATTAATCAACGTTTTTTTTCCCCCTCAACTTGAACTTATAGAGATTTTTTCCTAAGCTTGCACCAACATATTTCTGCTACATTGTGTGTCCAAAGCTTCAAAACTTTTGATGAAGCTTTTACCATGGAACGTAAGCTAGAGAACCGAGCCATAGATGAGGGTAAATTGAAGTTACAAAATCAAAAATATACCTTCAAGACCAATGAAACCTCTTCCTCTAAACTAAGGAAACCAAGCCAATACCAAAACCAAGAGTAAGGGAAGTATGAATGTAGTTGTCCTTAAAACTATCCCTCCACCCAATGTCAATAGAAAAAATTCTCCCATTACCTCCAACCAAATCACAAGGAACCCAAACTAAAAAAACTAGAAATAGTTCACTCCACTTAGATAATATTATGCCTCAGTTCTAGAGAAGCTATTAAAAACTAACCTCATATAGCTTCCCCCCATCAAACCTCCCAATAGTGTGATTCTTATCATCCTGTACCTACTTGGTACAATGAGAATGATGTAATTAGACATGATGTTAACTAATGTAATACCTTCGAGAATGTTGTTTAGAGCCTTATTAATAAGGAGGAACTCATGTTGGACAACCCTAATTCCCCTCAAAATTAAGCTCTTGACATATTCAAGAAACCTTTTCTCAACCATGCCCCTACCAAAAATGAGGACACACACATTGAATGCTCCCCTAATGCCCACACGGTTAATATGGTCCTTGATACACTCATCCATGAACACTCGATCATCCAATCTACCTACTTCCCCCCATCTCATCTACTGAGGTGGTGGAGTCAGACTCCCCTCCTTCAAAGACCCAAATTGAGGAGGTTCCTTTCTCCCTAGTTTCACTCATAAAGGGTTTGGAATCATCAAATACCACCTTGACTAGCATATCTGAGAAAATAATGTTTCCTTTCTACCTAAAGTCTCTACTCACATTTTTTACTTGCATTTGTATGCTCTTCTCTCTATATATCCTCATAATTAAAACTAAAATTTATTTTGGGCTTAAAATCAACTGGATCCTTTGCTTTTTTTTAAATTAGTTCACTTTTAATTAAATCACAATAATCTTATCATAGCACCACTTTTGTTACACACACTAACCAAACCATGTTCATCAATCAAGCATCAGAACAATTTGAGACAAGTCCTAACTGGGATTTTATCACCTAGCAGTCACCTCATCCTTTCTCAATAATCCTACTTAGAGGTCATTACGAAGGGGAGAACCAACACGGCTCTCTAGTTGAGTATAAACTCTAGATATCAATATATATTGGATAAACACCCAACACCCTTATTGTTGTGGTGTGTGGAGTAAGGGGGTAGGCCCTAATACTTTAAGCACCTAAACAACCCAAAACCAACCACAGACTACTTCTATAGTACCTGATCAATAAGCCAACTTCTATCACACATTATTATAAACTAAGGCATAAGCCAAAAGCGAGATTAAAACTAACCTGTAGGCTTAATATAGTTTATACTATGTGTCTTGATTGTCTTGATCATTTTCTTGTCTTCTTCTTATTTGAGTGGCGAGTTTATTCTTGTATTCTCTCCCCATTTCTTACATGGTTCTCACTCACCAATAATAAAAATACCTAACAAAGTAGAACTTGTCACTAGACCAACTAGCCTCTTCTACTTCCCCATCTATGGAGTATGTCTCTGAAGTAGAAGACTCACCCCATCATTTGGGAAACCCTAATTTTATTTGGGTATTTTACTAGGGAGACAATGACTTTATCACTTTTTTGGATAACACAGTTTCCCTTTAGCACTACCTTAACACCTCCCCTCACCATGCCCTAGTTTCAACTCCATCTCTATATCCTCCTTATGGTACGCCATCCCACCTTATAGGGGATGTTTCTGTTACCATGGTCACTACCCAACCTTTGATTACCCAGGTATCTTCATCTACTAACCCTTTTGATGCCACAACTAAAAACCAATTGATCCAAACAACCATTAATCTTACACCTTCCACCCCTACCAATGACTCCTCCACCTCAGGAACAACCCAACCACTAACCAATCATACTCCACCCACTATTGGAGCACCTACCATCAATACTACCAACCTTACCCTATCAACCTTAACCCATTAATAAATACCCTTACCAAATTTGATGGTATCCATACCCTCTACTTCACCACCCATTAACATGAAGGTCACTACCTCACCTCTTATCACCAACCTAACTATCACCCATACCCAACCTGTAAGGATACTTTAATAGGTATTAATCCTTCCCAATCTAAGATACATCCCTAACCTATAAGGGTATGTACCCATTACCCAACCACCACCATCTGCCTACCCCTATATACCACCTAACCAACCTCTAACATCCACATTCCAACATGTGGCAGCCCCTCAATCGCCAACCAATTACTAGTATATCACTCAACCACAACCATAGTATGCACCTTATGATCCTTTGGGTACACCATCTCAAACTGACTTAATGAAGATGCTCATGAAAAAAATAAAAAACCTTGAGTCATCTATTTTAGGGGCTCATAATATCTTGTCTTATGATCATATTTGTGATGAATCTATTCATCCTTTTATCCCTATCAGACCTTACCCTCCTCAATGGGAGATTTTGAAATTTACCAAATTTTAGAGCAAGGAAGACTCCCAACAACCCTTGAGGGATTTTAGACATGTATGTTACATGATTTCTTACGATGATGCTCTTTTCCTTCATACCTTCCTTATGTTTTTATCTTACTTGTTACTTGACTGATATAGTGCCATCACCAAGCATTTAATCTTTTCTTTCACCCAACTAGCTTAGGTCATCTTAGATCACTTTTCCAATAACATTTCCAGGAAGGTCTCTATCACCAATCTCTATTCTATCAATCAATTTGATGATGAATCCATTACTGATTTCATCACCCATTGGAGAAGCTTGATTAATCAACGTTCATTTTTTTCCTCAACTTGAACTTATAGAGATTTTTGCCTAAGCCTATGCCAAACTCATTTCTTCTACACTGCATGTCCAAAGCTTCAAAACTTTTGATGAATATTTAATCATGGAACATAAAGTAGAGAATCAAACCATAAATAAAGGTAAATTAAAATTACAAAACAAGAACTCCACCTTCAAGACCAATGAAACCTCTTCCTCCAAACTAGGCAACCAAGCCAATACCAAAATCAAGAGTAAGGGAACTATAAATGTAGTTGTCCTTAAAACTATCCTTCCACCCAATGTTAATCAAAAAAATTCTCCTATTACCTCTAACCAAAACACAAGGAACACAAACCAAAACAACCAAAAATAGTTCACTCCACTTGGAGAATATTATGCCTCAGTTATGGAGATGCTACTAAAATCTAACCTCATACAGCTTCCCTCCATAAAACCTCCTTAGTAGTGTGATTCTTCTCATCCTACACCTACTTGGTACAATGAGAATGACCTTTTTACTTTTCATCAGGTAATTAGACATGATGTCAGCTAATGTAATACATTCAAGAATGTTTTGTAGAACCTTATTAACAAGGGGGAACTCATGTTAGACAACCCCAATTCCCCTCAAAATCAAGCTCTTGACATATTTAGGAAACCTTTTCCCAACCATGCCCTTACCAAAAATGAGGGCACACACATTGAATGCTCCATTGATGCCCACATGGTCAATATGGTCCTTGATAGAATCATCCATGAAGACTCGATCATCCAATCTACTTACTTCCCCCCATCTCATCTACTAAGGTGGTAGAGTCACTCTCCTTTCCTTCAAAGACCCAAACCAAGTAGGTTCCTTTTCCCTAGCTTCACTCATAAAGGGTTTAGAATCATTAAATACCACCTTAACTAGCATATCTGATCAAGTAACTGTTACTAATTTACCATCTCCCCTATTTATTAAACAAAAAACTTCTTCTATGGACATTATCCTTAAAGGAGAAACTTCATCACGAACACCTCTCATACAAAAACCACCTATATTAACCTTACATCACTTGCTCGGAAAATAGACCAAACTACCACCCATCTTCCCTATCCTATGAATCTATATTTTGCACCTAGTACCTAGTGATTAAGACTAGTACACAAACCTTTCTCTACATTAGTTCAAAAATTGAAATTTGCCGTAAAACTAGATATGGATCAAACCAGTTTCTAGCAATAGCTAGGGCTCCCTTACATCAACAAACCCCAACCTTTTGGCACACCTTTAACCAACCAATCTATCATTTCTCCACCCCCTCATAAACCAATTAGGAATTCTGCCAACACCTCACCCTCTCAATCGACCAAGGCAATCATATCTCAAATAATAAAACATTAGACCAAACCCTTCACAAATCTTGGTGCCTTCCCTACACAGAGTTTGGTCTACCCATCCCTGAAAGTGGAATTAACCACATCTAAACCTATACTCAAGCCTTGACCCAAACCAACTAAAGAGGTGAAACCATTGAAAGGCCATATCACTGGGACTCTACCTCCTTCCACCTTATCTTCCATCTTGGGACCCCATCCCTCAACTTTGCTTAAGAAACAAGCTCCTTTTAACATATGTTGCCCTCCATTATTGGTTATACCAACCCACTTACTATTTGATAGGCTGGTTTTTCTTGAATTACCAATGGCTAGATTATCATCCTCAAACACTCCAACCACTAGCATACCCAAACCAAAACCATTAACTAAAACACCACATTACCTAAACCCCCTCTCACCAAACCCATTATCACCAAAACACCCAGCTTACCAACCAAAACCACATCATTTATACCTTTCCCACCTCCAGATGAATCCTATACAACTATTTTTCAAAGGTTATTGTAAGCCTCTTGCCTCACCTTACATCTTATCAGACCTTTCAATCCTCTTGGTTTGATCCATCTTAGTTTAATGACCATCAAATATGTTCCTATCACAAGAGACCTAAGCATGATATAGAGAACTGAAAATCTCTCCAGGCCATTATCCATCATCTCTATGAGGAAGATGACCTCTTATTATATGAACTCCCCTGACCCCTTTACCAAGATATAACATTAACCATTTTATAAAACATTCCTAATCCCCCACTCTCACCTCAAAGTGATAGGGAACCTACCCAACCTCCTATCACATCTTTCCCTTCTATCCATACCATTAATTTGGTCACATGATCATAATAGAAGGATAAAGTTAAGGCCAAGGTGTCCATTCCATGGACATATCCACATTCTCACCCTAAACTAAATTAGATCCCAATCTCTTCATCTTTAGTTAAGCCCAAAGTGACTATCTTAGGCAACTCTAAATATAACCCCTCTAAATCCATTAAGAGGGTCATTCTTAAGCAAATCCACTAGAATCTAGCTAAGATGAGCCTCTAAGAGCTCATTTTCACCTCACCCCACCATCACTAGACCATGATAGAGGCTATACAAGATATTGAGGTCAGACCAAGAGACTCTCGACCTATAGAGTCCTTCATAGGTGATATTCAAATATCTACCCTTGTTACCTTCAAGGACTTGAAGATACCTTCTATTTATCCTAAGGACCCAGATCCTCCTCTCTTTATTACTACCCATATCAACCAAAACTGCATCAAATGGGTTATGATCGATGGGGGATCCAGTATTAATATCTTATTTTCTCATGTCTATGACTAACTCAAATTTCCAGACAATATCATGTTCAAAACTTCTATCATCCTAAGATCCTTTCATGACACTATGACCACTACCTTAGGAACTATTATCCTCCACATTTATCTAGGACCTTGCACACTCCCTAAACTTTTTTATGTTATCAAAGGTGAATTTTAGTACAATGTTCTACTATGGATACCTTGGATCCACTCTATGGGTTGTGTACCTTCTACCCTCCATCATTGTGTCAAGTTTGAACATGATGGTCAGGTTATCACCATACAAGCTAACCTAATCCCTCTTACAACATGCAACATGACCTACCAACCTAATGATGTCTTCCTACCCTCAACAAAAATACCCCAAAAATCCACACCAAGCCCTAAACTACAAGAAACAAAGCCATTACTTCCCCTTCCTTTGAGGCATCTACCAGTTCATCTATTTTTGAAAATTAGATACCCACTATTGATCCCTTAGAACCTACCTTACAATGCCTTACCCTTAGAGAATACCATGTCTTAACCATTGATGCCTTCCAAACTCCCCAAGAATATGAGAAACTTAACCATCAACTAGGTTATGATCCCAACATTGGATCTATTGTTCCTTTGGGGCCACCCAGATGTTAAACCAACTTCATCTATGGGAGAATTGACAATCCACTTAATGATACCTTCATACCCTCTTCAGCTGAACCACTCACCTCCACCTTCTCTTACTTAGACAACCTGGACTTCACCAAAGTATACCTTCATAGGTGTGCCTAGAAAGGGTTCTGATTAGGATGATACAAGCATGACCCACACACATTAATTTTGATTGAGACCCAAAAGCCTCATGATAATCACGGCCTTGGCTTCATTCTACCAATAAGAAGAAAGCCACACAACCTTTTGCTACCATTGTTAAAGACATCCCTTCCTCACCAATGTCCACTACACCTGAGTATGAGGATGAGGACATCATCCCACCTAATTTTTTTTTCATCAACATAATCACCCTTGGTCCCCTAACTTATCAAAAGGAAGGGGTACCCTTATCCATTCATTTGACCCATCTTGAACTTATGAGATAAGACTCTCCTACCATAAACATTGTTTAGTGCTAGGATGATGATTCTATTCTCACCTTCCTTAGTGCACCTGATTCTTCTATCCAAAAATCCTTACCTCCAAAAACCTCAACCATGTTGAGTGAATCCACTATATATATTAATATAGGCACTTTGGGAAACCCTCACATTATCAATCTTGGCCAATTTCTCACCACTGAGGAACTTCAAGACTTCTCTACCTTCCTCTAAGACCATAACATTACATTCACTTGGTCATATGCTAACATGCCTAGTATTGACCTAGCCATTGCCACCTATAAAATTGTAACCAATAATTAATCTAATCCTATCAAACAATAGCTTTGATGAATACATCCTTGCATAGCCCTTCTTGTCAAAGAAGAGCTTCAGTGCCTCCTCTCTATCGACTTCATTCAACCCATTAATTATCCCTAGTGGGTTTTAAACATCATACCTATCACTAAAGCCATAGGGGAACTATGCATTTATGTGGACTTTCATGACCTTAACCTCACCTGCCTAAAGGATGATTTTACTCTACCTAGCATTGACCAACTTGTTGATCTTATAATAGGCCATGAGATGTTGTCTCTCATGGATGGATTCTTGGGTTATAATTAAATTTTGATTTCCCCTGAAGATCAACACAAAAATACCTTTATCACATCATGGGGGACTTTTTACTATAGAGTCATGCCCTTCAATTTTAAGAATGCTAGGGAAACCTACCAACATGCTATGATTGACATCTTCCATGACCTTACCTATACAATTATCAAGGACTATATGGATGAACTCCTTGGAAAGTCTAAGTTAAGTGAGGACCACTTATCCATTCTTTAAATTATCTTTGAGAGACTTATCCATTACCATGTCTACCTCAATCCCAAGAAATGTATTTTTTTGTCTTGTCGAGAAAACTCCTTGGCTTCATTGTTTCCATTTGGGGAATTGAAGTAAGATCTGGCCAAAATTAAATCCATCCTAGAGATGTTACCTCCAACCAATCTTAAATAACTTTACAGTCTACAGGGGAATATACAATCCATTCATCACTTCATCTCTCAGTTCTTTGATCGGTATCAACCTTCCTATCACCTCTTGAAAAATAATATTTCTTTCAAGTGGAATATTGATCTTCAAAAGGCCTTTGATGCACTCAAAGAGTACCTTATATCTCCATATGTCCTCATACCCATTAAGGATGACCAACCTTTATAAATTTATATCTCTTCCACCAACCATTCCCTAGGGGTAATGCTTGGCCATTGGGATGAAAAACACAAAAAAAAAAGTCATCTATTACATAAGCCACACCCTTGTAGACTATGAAACTCAGTATACTCATATCGAGAAACTTTTCTTGGCCCTAGTGTTCATGACCACCAAACTTCACCACTACCTTCTTAACAATATATATTTTTCATAACTAATACCGATCCACTCAAGTATATGCACTCCAATCCATATAAAAACCAATGTATGGCCAAGTGGTTCATGTTTTTAGCTAAGTTTGACCTTGAGTTCTTTTAGAAGAAGTCAATTAAGGGGCAAGCCATTGCTAAGTAATTGGTCAACACACCCTTAACAGATAACCAACCTCCTCTTCTTGAATTTATAGATGAGTCTATCTCAAGCCTATCTCAAATGGACTTCACCAATCATGTAACCATGTTATTTAATGGTTCCAAATGTTAGCATGGTGGGGGATATGGTATCATCCTTATCTCCCTTGTTAGTGACCCACTTCCTCTCTTTTAAACTTGTCTTTGAATGTATCAACAATGTGGTCGAATATGAAGCCCTAATAATAGGTCTCCAAACCATGCTAGATTTAGGATTCAAAATAATTAGCATCTTTGGTGACTACCAACTTATGGTCAATCAGTCAACATCATCTACCAATGTAAGAATGAGATTTTATAGTTATACATATAGTTAGTTATAGAAATCTTAGCATCATTTGAACACTACCATATTCAAACCACCCCATGATCTACCAACAAGTTTGTCAACACCATGGCTTCTCTTACCTCTCAAATCTTGTCAGCACCCTCAAACTCCAAGCTATCAGTCATTATCCATTATCTCACCAAACCTTCCTATGTCAAGTCAAACACTCCAACCATCTTCAATGTGGAAGGGATCTAACCTAAGCTTTGGTATCAATAAAAATTCTACTACTTTAACCTTAAAATTTTCCCTTTGGCCTCTCTAAGAATGCCCATTGAGCATTTATTTAGAGCACATCCCATTATATCATTATGGGAGGAATCTTCTATAAATGTAACTTTGACAGTCTCTTTTCTTGTTACATTTTTGGTCCATAAAATTTTCATGCTATTGAGGAGACACATGATGGTATCTATAAAGGTCACTTTAGTGGACTTGATATGGCTAAGCACATCCTCCACCTTGGCTATTACTAGCCTACCCTTAACCAAAACTATTCTGATTATGTGAAAAAGTGTGTCAAGTGTCAAAAACATGCTAATTTACTTCACACACCTAGTCATAGTCTTTGTATCTCCACTAATTTTTGGCATTTTTCACAATAGGGTCTAGACCTTATTGGCAAAATTAACCCCCACTCTTCATAATGACATCACTATATCATCATCACAACTGAATATTTCACCAAATGGGTGGAGGTTATTCCTCTTAGCTTGACAAAAGCTAAAAAGATTTTCAAATTTATCACCCATCACATCATTTGCCACTTTGGTGTGCCTCATAAGATCATCACTGATAATGGAAAGTCCTTAAAAAATAAACAAGTTCAAGGTCTTTGTGACATATTTGGGATTAAACTAAGCTTTTCATCACCTTATCACCCATAATAAAATAGATAAGAAGAGGCCTCTAACAAAAACCTTAACAACATGCTTACCAAAATGGTCAGTGCCTTAGGTTGGGATTGACACTTGCACATCCCTTTAACCTTATGGGAATATCTTACTAGAATTTAAACCCCTATAGGTGCTACACCTTTTTCTCTAGTGTTTGGAACTGAGGCTGTATTGCCTCTTTAAGTCCAAATACCTTGTCTTCACATACCTTTGCATGACCTTATTTTAAAAGATGATTATTGTCAAGAATTTTTAGCCCAACTTGAGCTACTTGATGAGCGTCATTTGATCTCTCTTTCCCATCTTCATGTCTATCAAGAGGGAATCAAGCGTGTTTACAATAAACATCTAAAAGTGTGGGAATTCAATATTGGAGATCTCATTCTCAAGGAAAATCAACATGCAACTAATATTAATAAAAGCAAAAGGGGAAAATTTGATTTCAATTGGCTTGGACCCTACATCATAACCCATAATTATGGATCAAGAGCTTATCTTTTGTCCTATTTGAAGGCAAAATATAACTAGAGATTCTCAATAATTCACATCTATGTCTTTTCTATTATTAAACAAGGGGTCACAAGCATCATTTGTCTATCTTAATCTCGTTCCCTATAACCACATTCATATACCTCTTCTTAAGGGCAACTGACTATAGCTAAATCATGTGATTATCCATCACAGTCATAGCCTAATCTTGAACTATGAGGACCATAACTCTACCGATGGCATAATTCTCATGGTACTTCCTATCCCTCTTCAAGATCGATTCCCATGGTTGTTGTTACCTAATCTTCTTTACACCCATACAATCTTCTTGTGCTCTTAGTCTTGACTTAATAAAAGTAACCTCTTGAGCATGTATAAACAAGTCTAAGCCAAGCAAAATCAAACAAAATAAAAATCAACATCAAATTCAAAAATGAATCATGGGTCATTCTTAGCATTCGTAGACTATTCCCTTAAAGGGCGGTTGTTAAAAACTTATTCAAAATTGGAAAAATGTAAGGTGGAATACTCCCTCAAAGGATAGCTATCAAAAGCATTTGAACTAAGCATATAAACTTAGACCACTCCCTTGAACGATGGATGAGTAAATAACTTGTCAAAGCTAGCAATTTATTGGAAGCTTCTCACATCGATCAGCTTCCCCAACCCTAAAACATAATCAAAAGTAGTGAAAACCCCATAAGCAAAAGTAATAACTAAGAAATGCTACACTCAGCTCTCATAAAATCAATAATATTGGAAATCCACAATCAGATCTCCTTAGTAAACTTCCTGCATCGATCAATCTAAAATTTATATATGAGCATAGACTTACTTATACTATCCTCTTAGAAGCCTACAAAAGAGGCATACTAGTCTCACAAAGAGGTTCTAGTTTCACCCATCATCCCTCCATATATCATATGCATGGGACTATGAGCTTACTTTACATAATGTGATCAAGATACTCATTTATCAACTTAATAATGCTAATATAAAACATTTGAAAGGCTTATTTTCACTAAAGCCAATCCAACTTCAGGTTTCATTTTTGTCCATACCAATGAAAAGGCCTCATGTTTCTTTTCTTATCTTTTATTGGTTCATGTAGACATACCTCTCATGGTTCTTATCACCTTCCTTACATTTAGTTTGTTATCTACTTGCTTTATGTATTCTCATTCCATCCTTAACCATGTTCACATTTTATCTCCATGATCATAAAAAACAAATATCAAATAACAAATGCAACATTGAGAAATATATCCATGTAACATATCATATATCTATTTATGGTCAAAACACCATAAAATCATATCACATCATAGCATAAACATCATCCTATCCATCTACCATTAAAACATAATGAGAACATATATCATATCATAAATAACCTTAATTAGACCATTCATTATCATGAAAATCA
The DNA here is from genome assembly GCA_037957365.1 of Torreya grandis. NCBI lineage: Eukaryota > Viridiplantae > Streptophyta > Pinopsida > Cupressales > Taxaceae > Torreya > Torreya grandis. The sequence goes on from JARHVA010000217.1 coordinate 442,735, forward strand.
ACAAAATAAATCATCAAAAAATCATGAACCATATCATATATCATATACCTATCTATTTATTAACCATCACATCATAAAAATTCATCTTATAAACATCAACATAACCATAAAAAAAGTCATTATGATCACATTATCATATGGCATATATCCATCCATATCACATCCTATCATATCAATGAACAAAACTAGAGAATCATAACCATCCTTTAAACATCACATGCCTAAGCTACTGAGTCAACATCTCATAAAGCATATGCATGAAACCATAAATCATCAACCATAAACATAAACATAAATATCCACATTAATTATAAACCATCAACATACATTATAAACCATACATCATCATCATATATATCATGTCATCATAAATAATACTTGTGATAATTTATAAACTCTCTCTCAAAACATGTACATCTCATTAGATCATCACATAGGCTAGTATCAAAATAATCTACACATATCTCTACCAACATTTCAAAACATGTGTAAATCATGTTCTTAGGGCACCACTACTACTGACCTCACCTACACCTACACCTACACCTATACCAACACTCCCATCTGGTGGTGGCCCCCTTGGTATCTCTATTTGGCCTATTATGGAGGCCGACTATCCTGGAGTAGCTATAAATGGCCCACTAGCCAAACTAGCCCTGTACTCCCCATATCTCATGGCTTGTGGAAACTATGCTAGCACCGTCACCTCATAATATCTCAAATCCTTAATAGTGGCTAAGTACCATCCCATCAAAACTATATCAAGTGGTCCTCTTCCTACAATTAGTGTCAGTTCCCCTCCTTCTACTACCCTATGTCTAAGAGTATCCCTCTCTTACATAACTACCCCAAGGGATGCCTATGCCTAATCTTGCTCTACTATAATAGTCACCACATGACCCTGTAGCATAATAATCTAACCTTATAGTGTGATCACCTATCCTTATAGTCCTGTATCTATGCTTGGGTTGTAGCTAAAGCTATCCCTACCTATCCATCATGGCTAGTTGGATCCACAACCATCAGCCTCACACCACCATCATCCCCACCAATGTCTGTAACTGCATATATGGATTGATACCAAGCCATATATCCATATACTAACATAGAATTATTTATCAAATCCCTAATGGGAATCTCTTTATACCCACCATCTAAAACTATAGGAGTAAGGTTATGGCATTAGTAATCAAACCTTTGAATCCTCCCTCCTATACTTGGGAAATGGGCTTGGGATACCCTATACCAAACCAAACTACTAATGTACCCTATCAAATGAGATCAACTCCATCTCTCTATCCTAATTTCATAATATCCATCTATAGCTTTGAAGGGAAAGGGTCTATCTCCTATACCTTGGTCACATCAAAAATTGCACATATGGCCTCCAGGGGATATCTCTAACCACTAGTGCACCCCTGAACTACTTTACATCATGGGCACCACCCCCTACACCTGATGTATCCAAATCATCCCTCTATCACATGAATCCCATAGGGAACTCTATCTACATGTAGCCTACTCACAATAATCCTACTGGTCTCAGCATTCAAATATTCTCTTAGGCTTAGCAATGTAAAACTAGGCTAATACTAATGCCATATCTGCTACAGTACATAAACCCTAACAACTCTCTATAGATATACACAATAAAAATAAGAAACCAACCAAATACTATCTAACCTATTAGGAGCTCCACCAATACCCTTAGTATTAAATAGGGAAACCTCCAACTAATCAAATCTAAAAGCCCAAAACATGTCATCATAATCATGAGCATGGTCATAAGCCTTCTCTCAATGGAGGCTCTATGATACAATGCCATCAAACCTAATCACTCTCATCTCCATAAAATTAATCGATGTAATCCTCTCACTTCTCATGCTTGATATGATAAATTGCATCACCACATAGTGGGAGTTTGGTAATCTTGTTTATGTCCTTAGGGAGAATGGTCATCTCCCTAGTCAAAGGCAAAAAGGTGTTCATAGCAGGTTCGCATCTCTCAATGAGTACTATAACCATAGATGTATCTCGAGGCACATGATGGTAGTGCCTCATATCTCCTACTCCCACCTCATTTATGTGGGTCTATTCCTTTGGACTCAACCCCTCTTATATCTAAATAAAGATGTGTAGCACGTGGTTGTGCATATGAATCTATTCCCTAACATACATCATATTAGACATTTGGTTTAGTTACCTATGCTATTCTCATCTACCCTAGCTTTTACCCACATCATTTGTCCCTCTATTTCTATTAACCATCTACCCCATGCCCACTGATTTCCCTTCTAACATGCAGGACTTACCTTATTAACAAGTATCTTCTTCAAACATAATTAAAAAAATCCCCCACCTTACCCAATCGTTAATGGTCATGGTGATTGCTAACGGTCGGACACCCCTAGTTTATAGTGTGCCAACTGATGATGGTTAACCCTGACTATCAATGGTCACTATCAACGTTCTATGGATATAATGCCCAAAACCACTTCTACCCTAAAAACCACCTAAATTGCATTATAAACTACTCAAGTATCTAGCCCACCTACCAACTCAACCCACTTCATGTACCCCCCACTAATTCCTACTTTTACCCATAATTTTACCTAAAACCCACCAAAACCTTACTTAGGGAATTTTATCCCAACTTGAACATTCCTAACAAAAACCCTAACCTCCCAACTTAATGCAATTACATCAAATCACAACTATCTACCCAATTCAAGATGCTACCTACCTCATTCTTCAATCTTTTCTATGGTCGAAGCATGTGTATCAATGTTCAACCATGTCCACATGCTCCCTACATCTCAAACACATGAAGATCACACCCACATGCCTCTAACCACTGACTAGTTACCAAATCAACAAACATCCTCACCACAAAATGTTGAAATCATCAAAGCACAAAGTCAATCGCACAAAAGTTATAATTGAGTAAAAGTAATTTGGTTTTTACTTTTTACCTAGTGTATTTTTATGGTTTTCCCTGACCATCGATGGTTAGGGTGACTATCAATGTTACCTTTTGGGAGCCCTGACCATCGATGGTTAGGATGCCCCAATTTTACATTTACACCTATAACTACCCTTCTTATCAAAACTAAACTAGGTTTTACCCATATTTAGAGACTACCTTCTCCAACCAACCTGACCACCTAGTCACCTCATCATTGGTCTATTTTGGCCCATATAGCACATAATTTGTGACACTTTTTACCTAGTCCTTTGATTACCATGATAAAATTTCCATGTTGACCCTTCTTGAATATGTACCACCTCACACTTAACTGACCTTCTCATGTCTACTTGGGAGCACTTTCTACCTTAGATACCCATGACACTTGAATAATTTGTGTTTTCCCTAAAGTTCATACCTTGAATAACCACCAAATACACTAATATTACTTAGAAGAATTGAATTTATGAGTGTTCTCAAATTTCATGCCTATAGGCAATTACATGGTTCATTTGTCACTTGTCCTTCTTAGTACCAACCCTTATTTTTACCAACATTAACAACCTAGTCTATGTGTGATCTTAGCTATCACACCTTTTTGCCACACTTTGTGTGCTTATTTTTCCTTTCATGCCCAACATATTATTCACCCATTTTTATCATCAAGTACCCACTTATCAAATCCTGACCTAATTTTAGTTTCACCTCATCGACTCCTAGTTTGGGGAGGAACACCTCCTCCTACTCTTGGGGCAACTAGACCCTTGACCCATATTCTATTTTTGTTTTGTAGCCCATTTAAATAAGCTACATAATAAAAAGGGGCAAAATATTGACATCAAAAATATACACACTATGATTCAAAATGTCAAAAATCCCCCTAAACCTACCTAGGACCCTCTTGGGATTAATCTACACCAATCTAGCATAACTAAGCTCATTTATAGTCAATTTCACAAACTAGCTCAACCTAATCTTCAACACCTTTTTACTTTGGGACCTGATCATCAATGGTCAGGGTAACCATCAATGCTCAGCCTTGAGAAACCTTGACCATCGATGGTCAAGGTACACCTCCTCAACCAAAATCATGTAATCATTTATGGACCTTTTCTAAATATAACTCATCTAAATCTTGTTGTGAGATTTTACATGGATAAATTATATTTAGATGGCCTAGTTGGACCTTAACTTCCACCTCTTGCTTGTGCCTATAAGAAGAGATGAGCTTGAAAGAGAAATCCATCTGTAATAATTATTAGGAGCTTAGAGATTCAAGAGTGTTCTTTTGTAGGTCAATCAACATCATCTATAATATTATTGAGAAATGACTCACTATCATCTCTCAACCAAGTTTTTGAGTACCATTACTCTGCTAAAATCAAGCTAGATTCTACCAATAGGTTAACTATGTCAACCAATCACCCAATCAACTTCTGGTAAGACAAGTAGTTGTTTTTTAATAATCATTTACTTTATTTTCATTTCAAAACTAGTCCATCCCTTGCCCATCTCTCAGAATTCTATGTGCCTAAGGATATAATATATTAATGTCTATGGGTTGATGGAGATGCCGACATGTGGCACACATCCCCTTAGTTAGTTATATGGGTAAAATATATTAGTATAAGGGAGTAACTTGTGGAATTAGTACTTTAGGTAATGGTCAACCTACATTTAGATTAGGAGGTTACCCATCCATGGGTTAAATAGATGTCTATTTAAAGAAGATGTTTATCATGGTAAAGATATCAAGTAAGCATTGAGTCTTCAATTGTAAGAGGATATTGGAGGTTGTCCCCTCGAAGAGACATTATGGATTTATTCCTTCTTAAAAGAGTATTATATGGTGTTTCCCTACCTTAAGGGTATTTGTAGAGAAAATTCTTACTCTACGTTGCATTCAAATTTTTAGTCACGCACTGCAATTTGTTCTTGCATACCTTGGTCATGGTGGTAGAGTTTTGGGGTAGAGATCGAATTTCTTTTCTGTCTAAGAATCGAAGTGCAGTGAAAAGTGCCAAGTGGTAGTCGTGGAAGGCTCTGAACTACTTTTTCAGAAGAAAGCAGAAGTTACCATGTGTCGACATCCGAAAGACAATTGTTTCAATGCCATGGTTCAATGCCTTGGTTCAATATTTTTGGTTCAATACCTCAGTTAACATGTAAATGGCATGCAGTGTTGAACTGTTGAACCATTGAACCATTTTGGTTCATCGAGCAGTTCAAGGGAGTGTCCCAAAAACCAAAGGGGTCAAGTACATTTCTAGAAGGTAGAAAGGCATCGCTTCATTTTGTTTAAGTCCCAAAAAGCAGTGGAGGTCACCAAGTGTCACTTTTTGAGCCCCTTTCTACTCCATTCCCAAAAGAAGTAGAAGATGCCACATACCCCTAGTAGGAGAAGTGAAAGATGCCATGTATCTTCCCAAGAATAGCGGAGGCTGTCACGTGTCAACTTTTGAGAGATCATCTTCAAGCTTCATTACCAAATACAATTGTGGTGGGTCCCAAGTGTTATTTCAAAGGGTTGTGAAAGTTTCCAAGTGTCACCATCCATAGGAGCCTAATATGTGCCCTGAATAATTCTACAACATAGCTAAAGAGAAGTGAAAAATGCTGCATGTCTTTGATAAATCAGGCAGAAAGCACAAAGTGTCATTCTCTGGTGTCCTCTTCCATTTCAACAGAATAGAGTGTTCCATGTATCTATTACCACAAAGCGAGATGGAGGGAAACTCGGTGGGAGTTATTTCTAGTAGATGGAACAATTCACCAGGTAGATTTTTGGGGGCCGTCTATTTGTCCCCTATAAGTGGAGGTAGAATGGATAGTTAAGCAGCTAAGCAGATGATGGAATGAGAAATTCAGGCATGAAAGGAGGTACTAGACATGAATCACCATGCCACAGTTAGGGCAGTTCCTGATAAGATCAGGATACATCCAAGGCATTGAAAGCACCATCTATTTGTCCCCTATGAGTTAAAGGTGAAGTAAAATTACGTGGGAAAGGGGATGATGGAAAGATACATCCAAGGCTATAAAAGAAGAGGGAAGATAGGGAAAAAAAAGGGGACTTTCTATAGTTTTAGAATTTCTAGAGTTTTGACCAGTAATATCATTTGCTTTTGTCTCATTTTCTTGAGTTGTAAAGTCAATGTGACTGTGCATGTTTTTGTGCCTTTTATGTGGCTGAATGAATTAAGAAGATTGAACTCTATGCCTTGGTTGATATTATCTGTGTCATTTGCAAAAGTAGTCTAAACTATGGATTTTCTAAAGTTGTGATTAGGAATGTCATTTGCTTTTGTCTCATTTTCTTGAGTCATAAGTTCTACATAACTATACGTGATTTTTATGCCTCTTATGTGATTAGAAGATTCTTATAAGGAGATTGAACACTATGCCTTTGTTGACTTTTACTATATCTCAACAAAATAAGACTTTATTGTAAGCCTTTGTTTCTATTATTTCAATCTTTTACATTGATCATGCACTTGTCTACTCTTAAATGTAATTGAATCCTATATATAGTCTCACTATGCTCAATTTAGGATCAGGATTACACTCAAGTGCATCACCATAGTTAGGTTTCAATTCCTGCATTTGCATTTCTATTTAGTTTTCTATCCCTTTTCCCCCAACAATTGATAAAATAGAAGAGACCATCTTCTCAAAAATTTGGAGGTTGTTTCAAGCCGCAATATCCCACAGCTTAAAACTTCCCATTGTTGTTGATTAGAATCAAGTGCAATTTTAACCATCAATAGTTTTTGGCACAACTGGTGGGACCAGTCTTGAAGTTTATTTCAAGACCATATGAACTAGAGAGATATGAGGAGTTGGAGCTATGGACCAGTCACCAGATCGCAATCTGCTACAAATCCAAGTATTCTTTTGCCACCTCTGGTAACAAGTCTAAGGAGAAGAGCTAACCAGTTTGTACCAATACTAAATATGGGAGCCCTTGTACCCCCAATAAATTATGCAAGCTGGAACACTGGTAGTCCCTTAATCCTCCCAACACCACTAGCTATTTGGGATCCTATCCCAGTAAATGCTCTAAAAGCTCTGCCCAAATTTAGTGGGCAAGACTCGAAAACACCTGCATAACATCTTCAAGATGTATCAGATGTCTGTGACATACATGTTGACACACAACAAAATGTGTCCATAAGGTTATTAGTAGCTTCATTCAAAGGGAAGGCTTTATAATGGTATCGGTCTTTGACCCCAAATACCATATCTACATGGGACTAGATTGGAGATCTATTTTTTGAAAGATTTGCAAAGAAGGGTGATAAGTCTTCTTTGTTACATCAGTTAATCACCATTCAAAGGGGACCTCAGGAGGACATGACTGACTTCAACACCAAATTCCAAAAAACTTGGGATAGAATCCCTACTATAGCTAAGCCACTGCCTAGTATGGCCATAGTGTTTTATCTCAAGGCTTTGAATTTAGATATATCTGTTATGATTTAGTCACTAGGACACACTTTGCCAGGGGCCTATGAATATGTGGTTAGAGCTGAGAATCATTTAATAGATGCTAGAAAGTTACCTCCAAGGCCTCTCATGCCTATGTTCCTAGAAATTTCTTTGCCCTTACCTCAAGAAGTTCATAAAGTTGTAAGCCCACCAGTGTCTATGTACACTTACCCTCAATAATCGATGAAAGAATCTATCCCTACTCAGTCATCTGAGATGGATGATATCAAGAATATCCTAAGGAAATTATCTAATGAGCTGATTAATATAAAGAGGTAGCAAAATACTTTCCCTAAGTCTCCTTATCAAGGCTATCAAGGAAACAAGTTTTTATCCCAATCAAACCAATATCAAGGTATTCCAAAACAAACTAACCATCAGCTAACAAATCAGTTAGTTGCAATTCCCACACCCTCACAGACCATTCCTCCCAACTCAAATAGGGAGATGGTCCCAAGTCAAAATAATTATGTGGATGATAATAATGCCTGGTGTTTCCCTTGCAATAATGCTCATACACCTAGAGATTGTCCTAGGGGTAATCTACAATAAAGGGTGGCTGAGCAAATAAGAATGGATGGTCAGTTTGCCAGTACCAGTGATAATCAAGCCTACCAGTCTCTCGATATGTAAAATTTAATTCTAGTGGCTCAAATGCAAGGAATGTCCTTGCAACAAGAGGAAGAAATAGCCTTGAAACATGCTTTGTTCTCATGGGTTGAAGATGAAGAAGCAGTTTTCTTAAACGAAGCATCTACCTTCCAAAGGCCAGTGGTGCAATTTGATTACTACACCAGATCAAAGAGGAGAATGGTGGAACAGCCTGAGATTGTAAGTGGTCAAGTCAAGAATAATCTTTCATCTCAAGGGCAAAGAAATGCTACTGTCAAACAAGAAATGCCTCAGTCGGTACAAGATCAAGGGACTCCTGCCCAAATTCAGGAAAAAATGAGATATCCTTATGTCCAAAAAACTCAGTCTTTGGGACCGATCAATGTAGTGGATCAATTGAAGAAGACTTTAGCACAAGTGTCAATATGGGATATTTTTGCTATCCCTGAACATAAGACATTGCTACAAGAAGCTCTGTAAGGGTAAGCAGTGCCTAAAGGTGTTGTTACCAAAGAAGGACCTATTGGAAAAGAAAAGCTCAAGGATATAGTTCCTCATCAGACAATAGCCTTGGTGAATGATGCAACACAAGTAAGTAAATCCAAGCTAAAGCATTTCTATTTGACTCTGATAGTTGGAAAGAAACTCTTGCATAATACATTAATAGATTCAGGAGCTAGTACAACTATGATGCACAAGCAAATAGCTAATGCTTTGAAAATAAAATATGAACCCCTTGCAAGAGGAGTTATGTAATTAGATGGCAAAACAATACAAACCATAGGGAGAATTAAACAACTCCCATTGCAGTTATATACATGTCCCAATATAATTGTCAACCAAGATATAGTTGTCATAGATATACCTCCTATTTTTGGTTTATGTTTATCCAGAGACTTTACAGCAAAAATAGGAGGATATATGTCTCTTGACTGGTCTCACCTCATCTTGAGAACCAGATACAGTTTGAAGATGAAAATTCTATCTGAACCACTATCAAAGGATCATATCACCAATGAACCAACAACAAGATTAGAAGCAGATCATGCTATGTTAAATAAAGAAGAAAGGATTTTGTTGAAGAGCTAGGCGACTGGACTGAGCATGATCAAGAAGAAGAAAATAGCTAGTTGTTAGCTATGATGCATAGCGACCCATATGGGAACTATGACTCTACTGGTTTGGGTAGATACATCATTTTTGATGCGGACTAGGCAATCCCAAATGTTATAAGGGAAGAGGCACCTACTGCTCAAGATTCATAGATTTGGACTTTGAATTTTGATGGGGCTAAAAGTAAACATGGCGCTGGGGTAGGAATTTGTCTTACTGCTCCAAATGGTGATAAAATTTTAAGCGCTATCCGGTTCCAATTTGCTTGCACTAATAATGATGCTAAGTATAAATCTCTAGTACATGGGATCCTGTTAGCTAAGAAAAAGGGAATAAATAACCTAAAAGTAAAAGGAGATTCAGAATTAGTAGTAAAGCAAATTAGAGAAAAGGTAGCAGCCAAAAATGTGAGAATGAGATCCTACAGGCATAAGATTTGGGATCTGATAGAAGATTTTAAAGCTTTCAATATTGAGATAATCCCTAGAAGTCAAAAATCTGAGGCTAATAGGATGGCCCATATTGGCTCATAGTTTAACCTAGCAACTAGCCTATTGGTTAACAATGAGTCAGTAAAATTTATAGTGAGGCCGACCATTCCAGACAATGATGAGAATTGGCAAGTATTTGAAAATGATGCTCAGGTAGTCTCTTTCTTACAACAATTAGATGAGTTTGCTGATCAGTTGCAAACTAAAATTGAAGAGGCATATGGTGATCAAATTATAAAATTGAGGACTAATAAGCTCCCTAAGGGATTGATCACCTTAGAAAACTTGTTTGACCCAGAGGATGTAAGCCTAGAAAAGAAAAGGTTCCAGGTAGATAAAGCAGACTATTTTGAAGTAGAGGTGAGTGATGGGAAAAGAATAAAATTTGGGAATTTTGCAACTCAAGAAGAGAAGGAAAGACTAATTGAATTGTGCTAGAGATATGATAGAGTCATAGCTTGGAGCTATGAAGACCTTCATGGATACAATAGAGACATTATCCAGCACATGATAGAATTGACTGAAGGGTCTAAACCCATCAGATAGAAATAGAGGCCAGTAAATCCAAGGATTGAGCCTCTAATGGTAGATGAGTTGCAAAAAAATTTAGATTCCAAAACAATATTTCCAATCAAGCACTCAACCTGGGTATCAAATCTAGTACCAGTTAGGAAAAAGAATGGAGATGTAAGACTATGTGTAAATTTTAGAGATGTAAATAGAGCATCTTTGAAAGACCACTATCCCTTGCCCTCCATGGAACAAATTATACAAATTGTGGCTGGATCAGAGAGGTTTTCTTTACTAGATGGTTTCTCTGGATATAATCAGATTTGGTTGGCTGATGAAGATCAGTACAAAACTGCTTTTACTACCAAATGGGGAACATTTGCATATGCTAAGATGCCATTTGGATTATCAAATGCAGGATCCACCTTTCAAAGAGCTATGGATGTAGCCTTTGGTGAGCTTATAAATAGGATCATCCTAGTCTATCTGGATGACCTCACTATTTTTTCAAAAAATGATGATGATCATTTTGATCATTTAGAATCTGTCTTCAAGAAATGTTAGGATTTTGGGATATCATTGAATCCCAAGAAATGCATCTTTGTTGTACCTCAGGGCAAATTTTTGGGACATGTAGTAGCTAAAGAAGGATTTTCTATAGATCTTGAGAGAATCATAGCTATAATGAACCTACCTCTTCTAGTAAATAAAAAGGCAGTTCAGTCCTTTTTAGGGAAGATCAATTTTATCAGTAAATTCATATATGATTTTGTAGGCTTGGTAAGACCAATGAAACTCTTGATAAAGAAAGACCTGGTCTTCAAATGGACTACAAAAGGAAGGTAAGCCTTTGAAGAGGTCAAGAAGGCTATCTCAGCAGCCCCAGTGCTTAAAAACCCATATTTTTCTAAGCCCTTCATAATGTATGTCTATGGAGGAGAGTCAAGTATTACTGCTGTCTTGACTCAAAAAAATGATAGGTTGGAGGGGGAACACCCAATACCCTTTTTCTGAAGAACTCTCAGGGATTATGAGACCAGGTATAATTTTTTGGAAAGACAAGCCTATGCCATGGTAAAAGCCCTCAAGAAATTCAAGCATCTGATATCAAGGAACAAAATTCTGATACTTGTAACTCACCCAAGTGTCAGGGAATACATCATGGAGGGGGAAATTACTGAGAAAATAGCCAATTGGATCACTAAGATCCTTGAATATGATGTAGAGGTCAGACCCACCAAGCTAGTTAGAGGCAGGAGTCTGTGCCAATATATAACCTAAGAGCTTGAAAAGATGTTACCTGAGGAAGTAGATTCAGAAGGAGAGACAAAGACGGTGCTAAAAATACAAGAGGTTGATCAAGAATCTTGGGTCACAAGTAGGATTCAATTTATGAAAAATAGGATTTATCAGAGAGAACTCCCTTAAAATAAGAGGAGATATTATAGGATACAGGGAGTTCATTTTGTTTTAATTAAACAAGTCTTTTCAAAAGAAATTATAATGGAAATTTTGTTAAGATGTGTAGAACAGGCTGAAGCTAAGAGAATACTACATGAAATGCATTATGGAATATCAGGGGGGCATTTTTCTACAAAGACCACAACCATAAAGATAAGTGAGGCAGGATATTTCTAGCCTACTTTATTTGCAGATTGTTATCAGCTAGTTAGAAAATGTCAATCCTACCATTATTATATGGGGATGAGAAGGAATGCATCCATGCCCCTTAGTCCTATAATTTTGGATGAACCTTTTGCTCAATGGGGTCTTGACTTCATTGGAATGATAAATCTAGTGTCTAGTATGGGTCACAAATGGATATTAACTACCATAGACTATTTCACCAAATGGACTGAGGCAGTCCCACTTAAGGAAGCAATAGAGAATGTGATCCTAGATTTTCTAGGGGGTATCACTACTCGCTTTGGGGCTCCTCGCACCATCATTTCAGATAATGTTAAAGCATTCTTGGGGTCTAAAGTATCCAACTTTGCCTTGAAACATGGAATATATCTAAAAAATTCATCTAACTATTACCCTCAAGGTAATGGTCTAGAAAAATCAACCAACAAGAACCTGATAAGACTCATCAAAAGAGTAGGGGCTGATCGTCATAAAGAGTGGCATAAAGTGCTTAATCTAGCACTATGGGCTGATAGAATCACGCCTAAATAGGTGATCAAAATGTCTCCATATGAATTGGTATATGGAAAGTCTAATGTGGTTCCCCTAAGCTTGGAAATCCCTGCTCTCTAGCTGATCAAACAAACTGAAATTGAAGAAAATGGCCCCATGCAGGTCAGACTCATAGAACTTTTGGAAGTTCAAGAAAAGAGGGATATATCCCATGATTCATTGATTAAGCATCAGGGAATGGTTAAGGACTATTTTGATAAAAGAAATTTGAATCCTAATTTTGAAGTAGGCTCAATTGTTTTGAAATAGGATGCAAGGGCTGCCAAGCCGGGTTAGCATACCAAATTCGAAGCATTATGGACTGGCCCGTATAAAATTTGCACATGCAAGTAGAAGAATTTGTTCGAGCTAGAGTCGATGGAAGGAGAACCTAAAGAGATTCCTATAAATGGAATCTATTTGAAGCATTTCAATTGAATTGGGTCTCTAATGTATTATAGTTAAATAATTTCCCTTTCTCGCATTGTTTTTTCATTGTTTTCCCACTTTTCCTTTAAATAAGTGTTGTAAACACATGTCGACGGCTATTTTGAAGCTGTAATTTTTGAAATTTTGATCTAGAAAAAGGTGGAGTTTTCTTTTTGAGTAGGCTCAAAAGTCTTGGGGGCCACCAGTAACTGTAGAGAAAATTCTTACTCTACGTTGCATTCAAATTTTCAGTCACGCACTGTAGTTTGTTCCTGCATACCTTGGTCATGGCGGCAGAATTTTGGGGTAGAGAGTGGGTTTCTTTTCCATCCAAGAATCGAAGTGCATCAGAAAGTGCCAAGTGGATGTCGTGGAAGGCTATGAACTACTTTTTCAAAAGAAAGTGGAAGTCACCACGTGTCGACATCCGAAAGATAGTTGGTTCAATGCCAGGGTTCAATGCCTTGGTTTAATGTTTTTGGTTTAATACCTCAATTAACATGTAAATGGCACATAGTGTTGAATCATTGAACTATTTTGGTTCAACGGGTAGTTCAAGGGAGTGTCCCAAAAACCAAAGGGGTCAAGTACCTTTTTGAAAGGCAGAAAGGCATCATTTCATTTTGTTTAAGTGCCAAAAAGTAGTGGAGGTTGCCAAGTGTCACTTTCTGAGCCCCTTTCTACTCCATTCCTAAAATAAGTAGAAGACACCACATACCCCTAGTAGGAGAAGTGGAAGATGCCATGTATCTTCCCAAGAATAGTGGAGGCCACCACGTGTCAACTTCTGAGAGATCATCTTCAAGCTTCATTGCTAGATAAAATTGTGGTGGGTCCCAAGTGTTATTTCAAAGGGCTTCAGAAGCTACCAAGTGTCACCATCCATAGGAGCCTAATATGTGCCCTAAATAATTCTACAACATAGCTAAAGAGAAGCAAAAAATGCCGTGTGTCTTTGATAAATCAGGCAAAAAGTGCCAAGTGTCATTCTCCAGTGCCTTCTAAGTAACAAGAAGAATTTTAGAAAATTAACTAAGTGTCCTCTTTTGTTTTAATAGAATAGAGTGTTCCATGTATCTATTGCCACAAAGTGAGATGGAGGGAAAATAGGTGGGAGTTATTTCTGGTAGATGGAACAGTTCACTGAGTAGATTTTTGGGGGCCTACAAACATTAAAAGGGCCATCTATTTGTCCCCTATAAACAGAGGTAGAATGGACATTTAAGAAGCTAAGAAAATCATGGAATGAGAAATTTAGGCGTAGGAGGTACTAGACATGAATCACCATGCCATAGTCAGGGCAGTTCTTGATAAGATCAGGATACATCCAAGGCATTAAAAGCGCCATCTGTTTGTCCCCTGTGAGTTAAGGGCAGAGTAGAATTGCACAGGAAGAGGGATGATGTAAAGAGACATTCGAGGCTATAAAAGAAGAGGGAAGATAGGAAAAAAAGGGGGACTTTCTATAGTTTTATACTTTTTAGAGTTTTGACCAGTAATATCATTTGCTTTTGTCTCATTTTCTTGAGTTGTAAAGTTAATGTGACTGTGCATGTTTCTGTGCCTTTTATGTGGCTGAATGAATTAAGAAGATTGAACTCTATGCCTTGGTTGATATTATTTGTGTCATTTGCAAAAGTAGTCTAAACTATGGATTTTATAAAGTTGTGGTTAGGAATGTCATTTGCTTTTGTCTCATTTTCTTGAGTTGGAAGTTCTACATAACTGTACGTGATTTTTGTGCCTCTTATGTGATTAGAAGATTCTTATAAGGAGATTGAACACTATGCCTTTGTTGACATTTCTTGTATCTCAGCAAAAGAAGTCTCTGTTTTAAGCCTTTGTTTCTATTATGTGAATCTTTTACATTGATCATGCACTTGTTTACTCTTAAATGTAATTGAATCTTATATATAGTCTCATTGTGCTCAATTAGGATCAGGATTACACTCAGACGCATCACCATAGTTAGGTTTCAGTTCCTGCATTTGTGTTTCTATTAAATTTCCTATCCCTTTTCCCCCAACACTTGATAAAATAGAAGAGACCAGCTTCTCTAAAATCTAGAGGTTGTTTCAAGCTACAATATCCCACAGCTTGAAACTTACCATTGTTGTTGATTAGAATCAAGTGCAATTTTAACCATCAATAGTTTTTTTTTCATATATTGAATATCAAGATCATATCAAGTGGTATCAGAGCTTCAATTTGGGCAATTTGTGTGGAACGAAACCCTAGTTTTTTTTGAATCATCAATATCTTTTGATTTATTGTGAATTTTTTCACAATTTTTATTGGATATGGATAATATTTTAAATAAGTCACAGTAAAAAAATGATAATTTTTTATTAGTTTTGATTGAGTTATTGCTATTTTAGGGTTTATACTAATTTTGATATATCTTTTGAAATATAGGGAATTTGTAATCAAAATTTTTACTGGATATGTAAGAATATTTAAGAGAAGCATAGTAAAAATTTCATAAATTTTGGATTTGTTTTGAGTGATTTGTTTCAATTTTATGGTTTTTTCATATATTCAATCTATAGGTTGAAATTTGTGACATTGTTTCACAAAATTTTGACTGAGGTTTCAATATGATAAGAGGAAACAATAGTAAAAATTTGGGACTTTTTGGATCAATTTTAGTTATTGATATTTTAGGGTTCCATGAACCCTTATTTTTTTGTGGATCATGGAGTTGCAAAATTTTTCAGGGGAAGATGATGTTGATGGTAGAGAATGGTGGCTTAATTTTAAGGAGAATAATACAAAATTTTTTTTATGGAAAATATAATTATCTCTTTTTTTATCTGGGCCAACACAACATTGGTGGTTTAATCAATTGAGCTTTATGTAACAGTGTTCTTCATGGGAAGCAATGGAACAAACCTTCCTAGATTGATGGGGTATTGAAGAAGAAGAAGAAGAAGAAGAAGAAGAAGAAGAAGGAGGAGGAGGAGGAGGAGGAGGAGGAGGAGGAGGAGGAGGAGGAGGAGGAGAAGGAGAAGGAGAAGGAGAAGGAGAAGGAGAAGAAGAAGAAGAAGAAGAAGAAGAAGAAGAAGAAGAAGAAATCTGATTCAATTTTTCAATTTCATGGATGCATTCAAAAGAAGAAGGTGGTTGTGTCCATAAACCCTACCAACAAGTATAACTTCATTAACATGAATGTGGCCAAACATATACATGTTCAAGAAAATAATATCAAGAATGTTCAAGTAGATGGTAATAATATTTCAATATTTAAAGCTCATTATGGAAAAATATTTTTTGCATTCATATTTTTATGCTTTGGATATGGATGATATGGATATAGTTCTTGGATATCCATGGTTAGAGACTTTAGGAATAATGAATATTAATGTTCAAAAAAATTTCATGAAGTTTTAGTATAGGAAAAAGAAGATCACTTTACAAGATATCATAGTGAAAAAGGCAACAATAACAATCCAGGTAGATTATGAGGATGAGATTGAAACAGGTGATGAAGATCATGATGTAGATTCAAATGATATAGATAAAGAAACACTATAAATGAATAATTCATCTACTCAAGAGACAAAGAAGGAAAAGGTGGAGGAGGTAGAAGCAAAGGTGGATAAGGTTAAAGTATTGGAAAAGGTTGAGGTAAATAGATACCCACATCATCATGAGAGGAAACAATCATGGAACTAGGTGAGGAAGTGTCATAACAATAATCATTTTGTCTATAAAGGAAATAAAATTTACAATCATTATGGATATTCATGGAATCCAAAGAAAAAATACTATGGCACATGGAATGAATGGGGAAATAACTATGACTATGCATGGAAGAATACCCACTATGGTCATGGTTGGAATCAGAGTAGCACAATGGAATATGGTACATGGAATAAAAAGAGGAATAATTATGCTTGGACACCAAAGCAGTATAATTATGATCATAAATGAAATCAGAGGAGCACAATGGAATTTGAAAATAAGCTTAGAGAGCTATCACCTGCCAAGATCACATATGGATGGCTACATGATCGAGATTGATGACAAGTGTGCAATGATTTGAAGCACACTCATTATTTGGTTTCTTCCTATGTTTCGGGGATGAAACATGTCAAGGAGGGAAGTAATGCTATGTACCTAGGGATATAATATATTAATGTATATAGGTTGATGGAGATTCCAACATGTTGCACACATCCCTTTAGTTAGTTATATGGGTACAATTTATTAGGATAAGGGAGTAACTTGTGGAATTAGTACTTTGGGTAATAGTCGGCCTACATTGGGATTAAGAGGTTACCCATCCATGGGTTAAATAGATGTCTATATAAAGGAGATGTTTATCATGGTATTGATCTCATGTGAGCATTGAGTCTTCTATTGTAATAGGATATTGGAGGTTGTCCCCTCGAAGATACATTATGGAGTTATTCCTTCCTAAATGAGTATTATATGGTGTTGCCCTACCTTAAGGGTATTTTTGCATATATTGAATATCAAGATCATATAATAGAATCCATCTTTTGGGTCCTTTTATTTAGTAATTAAGAACCTATATCTTCACAAAATAACCATCGATGGTTGACTCAACCATCGATGGTATATCCAACCATTGATGGTCACCATAACCATCGATGGTCACCTTAACCACTGACAGTCACCATAACTGCTGATGGTCAGTATGGTAGTGAAAACTAGTAATCTATTTTCACCCATCTACCCCTAACCAGACCTAATTTTCTATGTTCTTGATCATTCACAAAATCCTTTCAAAATTTTTGAAGCATGCCCCAACCTCTTAACACTAGTATTAATTAGTTTACCACTAATTTGATCATTTCTAGTCTATTTTCTAAACAAGAATTCTTGTGTTTAATTTCAGTACCTTTTAATGATTGATGCATGTACCTTCTTTCTAGTTTTATGAATTTAATTATTTAAAACATGGGGATTGATAGCCCCTAAGTAAACTCTCACTTTTAGGATCTAGCTATCATTAGGTAGTCCACCCAACTATCTATTTAATAAACAAGTTTGCTTTAGTGCTTTCTACAGGTCTTCTTTTCAAGCCAAAGAGGAGATCCTCATAATCTTCTAATTCAATGCATTCAAAAACAAATAGGTTTTTCAACTATACCTGTATCAAGTTTATTTTCTTTCTTTCTTTAAAACTTAAGAACAAAATTACATGAAACAAGTAGAATAGGGATAGATTGCATTAAGAAATGGAGGTGTAAAAAGCATTATATTAGCTTGCATCTCGCATCTCTCAAAACTAAGTAGCTCAACACTCTATTACACTACATATATTGTATGAAGGCCAAGTAGACCACTCTTCTATAATCTATAGTCCTAAATCCACAATTAGCTCTACAAGCTCATTATAAGTGCCTTAGAGGATAAATCCTTATATAGGTAGATGAGAGGCACCAATATATAACCATTTGGCAATGAGAACATGACTCAGGTGCCAAGTGAATAGAAACCCCATGTGCAACATGCCAAGCCCCACATGTCAACATTGGTTGCTAAATGAATAGTGAAACCATGCTCACTACAAATAGGCATGTGCTTGTGTATTTTATGACATCATAATAAGCCTCAAATAAACATATAAATCCACCTAAGCAAGATGAAAAATAAGGTGTAGAAATAACCCATGAAAGGGTAAAACCTTTACACCAACACCCCCTTAATCATAGCTTATGTGGGTAGTACAAAATAAAAAGGTCTCGACAACTAGGCTTGATCAGGTACCCAAGACAAAAAAACTCTCACAAAATGGAGAAAGGGAAAACTCTTGTAAGAAAAAAGACTCTCCCCAAAAAGAGTGAAATAAGATAGCAAGTTCCATAGTAACCCCCCTAAGATAATCAATAAAAGCCCCAATGACCTCCTTATAAAGTTTACAAGAAATAGCTCACAAGTGATAAGGCATGTCTCAATAAATGGACATCAGACTCAGTTGATAATGCATCCAAATGTGAGCAATCAATTCATAAGTAACAATGCACATCCCAATAAATAGACATCAAACGTAGCTATTAATATGTCCAAGTATGAGCAATCAGTGTAGTTACCACCAAAATGACACAATTAAAAATACAAATAGACCAAGGAGGATTTTGAGCTTTATTGATAATGTGTCCATAAGTAGAGAGAAGCAAGCAAGAACAAGTGATCAAGTAGTGAGAGAAGGAAGAGAAAGTGGTATGCTTGTGAGGAGGTTTGGCCACCTACCAAACTAAACCTCACCCTCCATCTTCATCAAGTAAAAATATGAGGTATGAAAAATCAATGAATTTAAAATTTAAAATATTTCATTATATCTCCCATATTATTTGCTACATAGTGTTTGAAAAACAATAATAACTAAAAAACCATGTAAGATTGGTAATGAGCCTCATCACACTAACAAAGTCTACCTCCATAAGTAATAAAAATAACCCCCCAAGTTTACAAGTACAATGAAAATTCAAATATTAGACTTTGAACTCAACTAAAAATGAATCTATGAGCAATCTGTGTGAACAAATTTGTTTTTACTATGAGGGGAATTAACCTCCTGCCATATCAGACCTCACTTAGTGGTCTTCAACAATCAGAAGTACTGTATAATAGGGCATTATGTGGGGGTATAGGGGTGATATCCCCTAATACACTCCCTTTCATGGTTAGGGTAGGGTTGAGGGGTGGATCCCCCAATGCCAAATGTAATTTGAAGGCTTTTTGGTCCTTAGAATTTGCTCAAAATTCACCAATTTCAATAAAAATTGGCCTTCCCCAGTAGACATTAGTTGCTACCAAAAATGCATCTAAGATAAAGAGAAGAGCAATAAGAGGCTAATACAAAATATAATTAATTTTAAAAAATAAGGGAACTCCCTCTACCCTTACAAAATTTACAACTCGAACTCAGAGGGGGGGTTTTACTTTTACTTTTTTCTTTTTTTTCAAGTAAAAAAACAATAAGAAAACTTTCTTACAATATTGTTTTT